>OY986054.1:4307997-4636406 GCA_963920205.1 Stenodema calcarata
TGTTGTTCTGAGGTGCGTTTCGTGCTACGGAAATGAAGGTAATTTCGAATGTTTGTTGGTAGGTACTTCTTTTATAGAAAAATTATTACCGACGTAGTATTAAAAACCCCAGAATTATATCGTATTAATTAATCATAATTAATAATAATTATTATTAGTAATAAATACGAATTATTAATACCTAACAATAAATTATAATAATTTTCACTAGGTACTTGATAAAATTGTTAATAATTAGTGATAATTGATAATAATAATTAATCTAACATTTAGGATCTAGACATTTAGACCTAGTGATCTAGACAGAAGGGTGATCTGTACAAAGAAGATAATGAACCGTTGTGTCAAGAATTTGCAGAGTTTTTATCATTCTTACTGACGGTCAAACTAAATCACACACACTTAATAATTTTTATGCTTCATTATTAATGATTATTATTAAATATGATTTATTAACTAGATATTTAAAATCATGTGTTGTTTGAATCAGCTGAGCCAGTTTGAAAATTGACCCGACAGGCTGCCTCACTATTCACCATCATGTTGAAGATTTTTGATCTGCTCCAACTTTGAGCCGTCATTGTGAACAAACGCCTGGTCGTACAAAACTGCGGATGGTCTTAAAAAATTTAAAAAAATAAACTCTAACTAAATGTGAACTAACAACTATACCGTTACGGATGAATTTTTCGAGTTTTACGATATTAAAATTCACGAAAAACTTTCAACAGGGACAAAGGGAAAATTCGGATAGTAAGTGAATGTGTACTGAAGTGGTCGAGGATGATTTCGTTAATTCAGTTTCGGCAAAATCACATCAGGAAACAAGAAAGAACAAGATTGCAGTCCAGCAATCTAGGTAGAGGTAGAGGTGCTGGTAGAGGTAGAGGTAATGTCTACATTATCAACACCTACACGTCGTAGGTGTTGCAACTGATATAAAGCGAGGGATGAATAAAAGTATCGGCTCCGATACTGAGAGTAAAGTATTGATACTACGATATATATCAGCAAAAAATGTATCGATATGTATCGATACTTTTCCCGAGAAGTATCGATACTTTTGGGACATCCCTGGGCGAATCTTGAGCTTAGTAAATACAAAGGAGTAAACTAAAGGTTTTCGTTCTCGTCGCAAAACGAGGCAGATGTGTGGTATTCAACCGGGAAAAAGTCCAGGGAGCTCAACAAGAGGAGACGAGCGCAAAATAAGCTGAATTTAATGATGACGGCTATGGAATGTCGTTCAATCACTGTCACGGAGTATTGGCAGGGAAAACTATTTCATTAGAGGCGACTCTCTGAATTAAGTCACATCAGTACATCGAGCCCGTTTGGGTGCGGGGGTGTATAAAAGGCGGCTAATGACTGGAGGGAACGGAGCTTCCTCGTCCGGGGAAATGGGGATGAGATGAATCCGTCCGGATGAAAGGATGAATTTGACGTGGGTCGGCGGGGGGAAAAGCTCGGGGTTTTGATATCGTCTGATTAGTATTCGGTGAGTCGTCTATACTAGTGGAGATGGTACGAGGGCGAGGATGGAGCGGGTACCGACCCTAAGGGCGTATAGGAGCGTCCCGTCATCCCACGTCCGTACGCCCTTCCGTGTCTAGACGGGTCCGTCTCATAATAACCATTTATCACGGCGACCCCGATACGAGGATGCAATTTTTGCTCGGGAAACCGAACGGTGCTGTACGTTACGTAGGTAAGACTTGAGATGTTATCACCGCAACTCCACCTGTGAGCTGATACCACGTGAGCTGCTGAGTTGCAAAAAAACCGGACTGAGTCCCTTCGAGTGAGGCAGAGAATCGATAACAAGCTCAGTAATGGTATTGGTTGAAACCAAGAGGGATATACTAAACAGTTGTGGTTATAACCAGTTGTGGTTATAAACAGTTGTGATTATAAATAATCAATTACTGGATATCGCCAGGTATACTCCTAAGACCACGTTTATATTACACAAATTAAATGAAAATTAACAATCACTCTTTATCTCAAATAAGTTGCAAATTGTGCGGTTAACTCCAGAAAGATGGTATATCTAAGTGGAGGCTTACTAGCTTATGAAGGCACCAGAAGGTAGATAGCTACAAGATACGGTGGCATACTGGCCTCTGACGGCCCCGGAAAGTTAGTCAAACAAAAAAAAATTTTGGGTGTGGAAAAATGTAGGAAATTTTACCTCCTTCAATTAACATGATGACTTTTGCAAAGAAACGCGTCGTTTTCTAAAAATAGGCAATAACTGTTAAACCTCGGGTGAAATGGAAAACTTCGAGTTTAAAAGAGTAAAATTCAAAACTGAATTCATCCCCAAATTCAGGAATGTCCGATATTATGTCTTATGACTGGGGGTGGTTCCTAAAAGTGAAGTTACTATACTCACTTCACTTTTGGTTGAAAATACAAGAAGTGAGATGTTTCAAAATACCTACTTTTCTTTTTAATTTGGCGTATAAATGTCAATTTTTGTCGTCATAATTGTCAAATTTGCAAATTGAGGTGTTCATAAAACTCGCCGTTAAATTCTCTACAACTTAGATTCGAAGAGTGTTTCTATAGGGCCAGTACTTTTGATGCTATAGACGACAAAGTCGAATCGTTGAACCCATCAATTCCAAAAGTGGAATTTTCTTCCATCAATTACTACCCTATTGACTGGTCCAATTTTGAAGCTGTGGAGCGCAATCGATGCAGAATTCATTGTTCTTCAATTTGTCTAATCGTAAAATGTTCGCTACGATGCGTTTGTTCAAGAGTTATAAGCGAAAAAGTTGACGCTTTTGGGGCACCAAAAGTCAAGATGAACACCTGGTGGGGTACAATCACAGATTACTCGTTTTAGAACGACTTCGAGATTTCCCCAGGTCAGTTCGAGGTCTTTTACTTATTTTAATGGACTACACAAAGATCGGGTGCATAAGGGTGATCCTTCGCTCGTATGAAAGCTGACCTCACAAGCTACATCTAGTTTCAGATCGTATTGAATGACCCTCGAAAACCAACAGACGCTCAAAATTCAGAAACTTATGTAAGGACCGACATTTTTTAATGAAAGGTTCTCCAGTTGCTACGTTGCTACTCTACAAAACCTGGCTAAGCACAAAGAAAAGCGTTGATTTCGAAAAGAAATGTATCTAGAATCGAGTTGTCACTGTTCGTTCTAACAAACTCGGACGTGTCCAGTATTCGATCATGTAGGGGTGGGTTTTGCGCCATCTTATCCTGATAAAATTATTATAAAGACGTTTGATTATGTTAACCATTTAGGCATCACAAAGACGAGGCTCGAAGACGAAATAGTCTATTTGTTGGAATGAATTTATTGCGTCACTCGTATACTTCGAGACGTAAACTATCCACACGTCTAATGTTTACATTCAAAATTAATATGAATGTGAAACTTAAATTAGTTCAACAAATATAGTTTTTGCATATTATTTTGTTTAATCACACACTAGATCCTAAACTATTTATCTGGAATGATCCTACTACCAGTATTAACAATGATCCAACAATGATCCTACTACCAAATATCAGGATGATGTGAGAACGATCGTCTATAATTCCAGTGATCTTCTTGAAGGCATATGGAAGTGTCAATTCTTCGAAATGAACCTCCCATTTTAATTTCTATCCTAAAATCCACAAGGAAGGGATTACAATGTGTCCGGTAGTTTCTTCTATCAATAGTAAATTCTTATATTACAAATTTTTCCAGAAGAAAATTTTGCTTCTAGAAAATCTGCAGATTTCAAAGCCCTATACAAAAATTCACTGGTGCTAATAGACAGTATCATAGACGTTGCGGTACATCGTAACGCTTAATTAGTTTCTTCATTGTAGGGAAGTTAAAAATATTTTAGTGGAAATTGAGTTTTTCGTCTTCGAACTTCTTCTTTCATTTCTGAAGATGGTTTGCCGTTAGTATTTTGCCGCACCCAACTCACGTTATTATCACATGTTGCACGTCCGTGTTTAGTCATCAAGATATACGATGACCACACCTCAGGTAAAACTCATATCACGGCCAGGAGTTGACCTCAGGGCCCTTACAGCCTCACAATTGTCCTGAAATTTACCCGCTCGGGTACTGGGAATCAAGAATCAAGACTCAAGAATAATTTTATTCCAGAAATAAAGCATACAAAGTTTGTACAGGATGTTTGAGGCTTATACGGTACCGGCCTGACGGCCCTAAAGGCTTAACAATAATTAGGGATGATGGAGGGTAGAGACATGGAGTGAGGTTTGTGGTGGGATGATTGCGGTAAGAGAAAATTTTTCATACAAAACTCTTGACTGGGAACGACCACAAAAACTCGGCTACTGGGAATGAACACAAAATTTCTACATCATTCAATGCTGTCATGACCTAAAATTGTTGTAATCAGTGCTCCGAATGTGAGGAACGACTTGTAGAGAAATCAGTAACAATAATTCGGCTCAGTATTGAGATTTCCGAAACGACAAGAACGTAGGGGAGCTCCTTTGAGGACTTGAAAATGGTATTTGATGAACGACCGTCCTCTACAGGGTCAATTCCTTGCCGCCATTCCCTCCGGTCAAGCTCGCCTTGTTTGCATGATTTGTGAAGACGGATGCCCGTTTTATTGTGTTACTTATGTAAATATATTTAAATCGCCTCGAAAAATCATTTGTTTCCCCTCACTTTCGTCGTTTCCGACGGAACCGCCCGAGAGAAGTTGCGTTATTTATCGGCGAGCCGCAAACGATATATTATCCCTTCAGGATTCCTACGGTAATTGTCAGTGACAACGATATTTCATCGTAATTCACTTACGAGACCCCTTCGTTCTCACTCACTTCACACTCTTCGTTATCGAAGATAAAAGTGATCGCTGGTACTTAGTCCATACCACGAGTTGAGTTTTCCAATGATTTCCAGCAAATCAACATTGTACTTCAGTGTTTTATAGGCACTTTATGTATTTGATGTCTCTTCACTCAATAAACAGCGTAGTACACAACTGATCGACCCACATCACAATAACATCCGTCCATTTCATAGGCGGTTATTGAAATCTGGATAGGAGTGCAACGAAGCGCTTCGTGGAGCGAAATATTGAACGATTTTATAGATTGTCGAAAATTGAGATTGTCCTAAGAGATTATCATCTGAATGGTGTCACCGGTGACGGAGATCGTCCACATATCATCGCTTAAAATCAAGGGTGCTAAAATATCACCTCTCAGCTACTTAACAACAATGTACTGTACAGTAACGCTTACAACAGTGGTAGTCCACATTCTGGTAGTCCACATATCATCGCTTAAAATCAAGGGTGCTAAAATATCACCTCTCAGCTACTTAACAACAATGTACTGTACAGTAACGCTTACAACAGTGGTAGTCCACATTCTGGTAGTCCAGACCATGTGGCTTTTATAGTAACCCTATGTTAAGGACGTCTCTTTAATTCAGGTGGGTGAAGTGGGGATATCACATATTTTTGTTGTTGAAGTAGAAAAGAGCTGAAAAAGCAATATGTAAGGCTAAGAGCAATTTACTAAATTAATAAATTAAGCAAACTAATAATTATTATGGATAAATTATTTGTTTATTAAAAAGATATACATTAATAAAATAGATAAATTAATGAAGAATAAAGGAGAGGCTGAAGCCTTGCCTAACTGAATAAGCAGAAGAACATGGAAGGGTGAAGAACTGGGTGTTTGGGGTTATATAATTCGTCTCCCTTTAGACCTAGCAACTTGAAACGTTCAGGGCGTCATCCACACCAAGAAGATTCACACCAATTTTCAAGTTGATCGACTTTGAACCCGTCAAAGTAGCCAAAATTAGCCTAAACTACAGTTTTTTGTTGGTTCTTAAACTTTTCTTGGGTGGAGATAATGGGTTAAATCGTCCAAATGGCACTGGTTGGCGTTATAAAGAATGTCTGTGCAAAATTTCAAGTCGATTGGTACTGTTGCCCAAGCTGTAGACTCTTCATAGTGGACAATATTAGCCTAAAATTTCTGTTTTTTCTATCTAAATTTAGGTTTGGATAGAGATAATGAGGTAATAAATCTTATAAAAAGCACTGTCTGAAGCTGAAACGAAGCTCTGTGCGAAATTTCGTTTCGAGACGTCCGGTGAACATACACTTGTTACCGTTCGTTTTTTTTTTTTTTTTTCAACTTTGCTTGGTTCTACCAAGTCTCTAGATTAATAATATTTATAGTCTCTGACGACTTCCCATTCTTGATATTATTATTTGTAACCTATCTATATCTTCTTCGGTAACATGATATGTGATATTATATACTCTATCTTGTATAGAATCAAAAAGAAATCTCCTTCGACTACGATACGTGGTAACTTTTTGGGTTTTGACAATCCAACTTCTAGACGATCTCATGCCCTCCCAATTGAGTTTTCCGTGTCTGAGAGCCGTTAACTCCAAGACAAATTGGAAAAAAACACGAAAAAAAGTTATAGCGGGTGATCTGAACGTGGCAGACCATTATTACTATTACGAGTATTATGATATATTATTAATATTTTTTTTCGACAATCGGAGAATCAGATCGTGAAAATGCAACAAATTTACAAGTGAACAGAATAAAATATTACAATTGTAATATCGACGTGGAAAGAAAGGGTTTTGGAACTGTAGTGGGTTTTTAATAGCTTTTGATTCCCACTCCCTTATTTCAGACAGCACTGATTTTTTACTCCTAGGTGCAAATTATTGTTAGGTAAGAGACGTGTAACATAACCACCAACAAAATAAAAGCTAATTTAATGGGTCTGCTGATGGAAGAATTAACTCAAATAACGTAAAAATACAGTGATAACCAAAAATTAGAAAACTAGGTTTTGTGGACCGAACACAGGCGGCACTATGGATTCTAACATACTTTGACGGCTTTTGGAACTGGAAATATTGTAGCGGTTTAGTACCTGGAGGAACTCAATTTTGACGGAATTGGGTTTGCGTTTTCATATCAACCTGTACTTTCTGATTTTAGTGGTTTTTAACTGGTTTACACCCTTGAAACCATGTCAGAATTGAAGCTGATGCCATGAAATCAGTAATAAATGTTGTAAAAAGTTTTTCATATTTTCAGTAATAGTTCAATAGAAGCGTGTGAAACCCAAACCCACTGCATGGCACAGAGTGGTACTCTCTGGTTCAGCGATAACGCCGATATAATTGCATCCATAATTCAATAGAGGAGAATTATGATGACCGTTCCGTACGAATAATTGGTATCAATTGCAGAATATCTTGGCAACAACGGTACAGATCAGATGGTAAACGAGGAATCCAGTAGTTTCCATAATTCGAAAAGATCGGTATCTGTCCGGGTCGCCATTATTACCAGTTCGCGACGTTCCACGTACGTACGCCTCCGTATGAATGGGTTGAGCTTCGAAGCTGGTTTTTCTTTTTAAATCCGCAAGGCGAGGGGAGGGTCTTGTGAAGAAAGACAATCATTACGGACGTCCCCTCTTCGAAGGGATACAAACTCAACGGGGACATAACGATCAAGTTTAACCTCTTTTTAAGTCTTCTACGGCAGAAAAGACGTTTCGTCACCGGGCATTCCCTCATGCGCGCGGAACGATTCATAACTGTACAGCCAACAATGGGATTCCTCCGGGAGAATTACTGGGTATTTTAAACGGGCGCGAACATGTTTCTCTTGAATGTCTTTGAAAACGTTGGGAGAATCAGGTAAGGGTCGGCTTGTCACCCGGACATAACGGCCGTCCGGAGCTCGCGAGTCCCGACAAAAACCGAAGGAATTTCCCCCAGGAGGGAGGGGGAAGTTGAAAAATACGACCAGGACTTCGTTTCATTCGGACGTTGGCGTCTTTCACCGTTGAAAACGACCCGGTGACGCAAAACCCCAAAACCACAACTACGAAACTTTTTATGTACCTATTTTACATCGCATTCTCAAAATAATCTGTCGAAGTACGATAGCGTACAATTTATGGTATTTAACCTTTCGTGGACCAGGTGAGCGGATGGTGCAAGTAGTACCAGGTGGGGTATTTTTATAGCTCAGTGGGTTTTCCTCATTTCTACCACTGAATGTCGTTCAACGCTCGGGGTGGTCGTAAAAAATACTCAAAATCAAAATCGCTTCAAATTCATAATATGAGAAACGATACAAAGTTTCCAAGATATGGCGTTTTCAACATCAAGTGTGCAAGGGCAGAGTGTCGCTTTTGTACTCGATTTCTCTTGACAATTCAATCAATTAATGACAAAAGAGAAAACTGAACTACACCAGGAAATGAGCGAAAATTGTGCAAAATGGGTGCATGCATTCCGAAGCTGCTTGTTTCCGAAGCGACACTAGGGGAACTAGGATTTTTCTGACTCTTTCGGAAGAGAGCAGAAGCTGTGTAAATGAAATCAACCCAACCAATCTCTCTCCTTCCTAAGTGGTAGTGTACGTTGTATGTATACGTTGTACCAGAGATTCCCGAAGATTTAATTTTGTTGAGAACTTTTGATGAGAACTTTTTTTTCTCTTCGATTCCTTGGTGAAATGATACAAAGGACTTAGGCACCTTCAATGACTTACTTTAATAAATTTTTTATAATAATGATAGTCCGAGTTTTTAATGACGACTGACTCGGAAGTTATTTCACTAAGTACATTGTATTGTATCGATCGAGCCGTTTGTGTTCGATTCAATACCGGACGCACTGGAAATCGATGGTCGCCGTCTCATCATTACAGGGAACCAAGTTTTTCTATATAAGGGAAACTCGAATCGTTATTTAATAAACCAGATCGCTTCGTTATAATCGAGCTAATCCTTTTTCGGAGTGGACACACGTAATGGGGGTCTTCGGGATTCTTCGCCCTCAGGCGACAATATTCTCTTGAGGATCGAAGAAAGCCGAAGAAGAAGAAGACGAGAAAAAAAAGGGGTTGTACAGTGATTTATTGATAAACGGCCATTATTATTAGGTGTACCCTTCCTTCCAACACGCCTTCACGTAAATCGTCCGGTCGACGTCAAACGAATCCCGTCGATAATATTATAGAACCTTTGACTACCTGGTCAAACTTGCAGGCACCAATTATCAGCTGCCCCTCCCGACCAACGATCTTGATCTCCCAGTTGTTACACTTTCCATTCTTTATAGTCTCATTTCTCCGAGAGGGGCTACCGTTAGAGGATCCGACGCCTGATTGATCACTCAGTCCCAACTAAATTAGGTGGGTATTTTAATAAACTATAAATCAGTTTTCCCTTTTTCGATCTGACGTTTCTTATGTTGAATAAGAATATTACACTCCTACTCTTTGGCTACCTTTCCGTTTGCCCGAGGGTTATTTTTTTTAATGAGCGATTACCAGTATCGGTCGGTGAGTAGGAATTTAAGTTGGCGCTCGAAAAATGATTGGCCCGTTACAATCAGCGATCTTGAAACGACTTGAAGGAGGGAAATACACAATTAAAATTCCACATTCCCCAAGCGGTACCAGCACCTCAATAATAATCATCCAATTAAGTACTTGAGGTCGTACTGTGAATAGCTAAGATCATTTTTCATCCCACAGGAAAAACTAGTATTTACGTGATTCATATATTTGATTTCAGATTCGAAACGTTTTATGTGATTGTGGGCGTACAACCGTAGTAGTCGGACGGGAGTACCCACCTACCCAGGGTATTTCTGTCCTAGGACCAAACTACCCTGGGTAGTTCTGTCCTAGGCCAAAAGTACCCACCTACATTGGGGTAGGGTACTTCTGTCCTAGGCCAAAACTACCCACCTACGCTGGGTAGTTCTGTCCTAGGCCAAATGTACCCACGTATATTGGGGTAGGGTACTTCTGGCCTAGGCCAAAAGTACCCATCTACACTGGGTAGTTCTGTCCTAGGTCAAAGGATGAAAATTGAGTTAGATTGACTCATCGGAATCTCCGAAATTCGACCCGAAAACGTCTCAAAAACTCGGAAAAGGTTGAATTCGAATTGAGGGGTTCATTTTGGGACTGAATCGACCTTCTGCCAAACCTAAAAACGACTCGAAAACTTCAAAAAATGATTAAAATTGTTCCGGATAGAGAAAGAAAATTGAGTTATCGAATTGATTTAGATTGACTCATCGAAATTTCCAAAATTCGACTCGAAAACGTATCAAAAACTCGAAATAGGTTGAATGTGTGTCATTTAGGATGTAATCGACCAAAAACGACTCGAAAACGTCGAAAAATTGTTATAATCGATTCTGATTGAGGAAGAATATTGAGTTAGATTGACTCATCGGAATTTCCAAAATTCGACTCGAAAACATCCCAAAATCTCGAAAAAGGTTGAATTTAAATCGAATTGAGGGGTTTATTTTAGGACCGAATCGACCTTCTGCAAGACCTAAAACGCCTCGAAAACGTCGAAAAATGGTTACAGTTGATTCGGATAGAGGAAGAAAATTGAGTTAGATTGACTCATCGGAATTGCCGAAATGCGACTCGAAAACATCTCGAAATCTCGAAAAAGGTTGAATTTGAATCGAATTTGGGACCGAATCGACCTTCTCCAAGACCTAAAACGACTCGAAAACGTCGAAAAATTGTTACAGTTGATTCGGATAGAGGAAGAAAATTGAGTTAGATCGACTCATCGGAATTTCCGAAATGAGACTCAAAAACGTCTCGAAAATTCGAAAAAGGTTGAATTTGAATCGAATTGAGGGGTTCATTTTGGGACCGAATCGACCTTCTCCAAGACCTGAAACGACTCGAAAACGTCGAAAAATGGTTACAATTGATTCGGATAGAGAAAGAATATTGAGTTAGATTGACTCATCGGAATTTCCAAAATTCGACTCAATTACGAGAAAAACGTATTGAGAGGTTTACGTCTGAAAATTACGTCTGAAAAACGATTGAGATTGAGGGGTTTGAATTGAGGGATTTATTCAGGATGGAATCGACCAAAAAACGACTCGAAAATGTCGAAAAATTGTGAATACGGCCACTGATTTTTAAATTCCTTCTTCCGTAAAAATCTGTTGTAAAGTGAAAACCAGCAAAAGGCTTTATTCGGCAAACTACGGCAATGAGAAAAGCGTTAATATTAGCAGGACTCAGATGCAGTCATAACTACAGTCATAAGATATGACTCATAACCATATTATGGTTGGTCAACAGACTCGCCGTTCTACTGTCTCCGATTCGCTAATAAAAGCCTAGCAAGAAGTTCATTAGGCGGGGGTGGAAATAGACCTTTTTGAGTGCCAAGCTTCGGTATACTGTTTACCAGTATGTTGAAGTTCTTCTCATGTGGTCCTTTCGATTCCCCGATGAGGCTCGCCAGTATCCAATTTCTTAGCGGCAGTAGGTGATTCGGCTATCCATTCTGAAAACGTGGTATTAGAGAGTTTGCCGAAAAATATGTTGTAAACTGAAAACCGAAAAGCGAAAGGGTTTATTTGGCATTCTGTGTCAGTGGGAAAAGCGGAAATATTAGCAAGACTCAGATACGGTAATATGGTAAGACTTTATATGGAAACTAGAGTGATGTTTTCATAATCATCTCAAAATCAATATACAGTAGTGAATAGTCATCAGCTTGATCATACGTCCTGGTTTGGCTTAAGGAGAAATGTTGTAACGCTTGTGCTTACACTTACGACAAGGTTTCTTCTTAAGCCCTCAGTATATTGTTTACATTGTTCACCTCAACAATTAAATCGTTCATATACTTTTTTTTTTTTTGCCATTAGAAAACTCTTTACAGCCAGAATACATTATACAAATTATACATGGTATCATATACAAATTAACTTAATTATTATTCATGTTACTTCTAGTTACTTTTTTATACTATTACTTAATTTTTATTCCCATTATACATTATGTTTTATTTCTTCGAAAAATTTGAAAATAACTAAATATACTTCTGAATCAGCTATCGCAATTTAAGTTTCATAATTGAATGGTAATTTTTTTTTGACTTTATAATTTCATTGAACATTTGCTCTTTCTGTCTCTCACATGAATGACACTCCATTACAATAATGGAGTGTCATTCTAATATTGTAATGGAGTGAACATATTATCAATCTTCCAATTGTTCCTATACTTTGGTAGGTCTGGTATGTAGCAAACTGAGCAAATCTGGACGAATAATAATATGGCCGTAGTAGTTGGTGAGTTGTGGAAAAATATTCGGCGTATTGGGTTTGGCTCCACTCATAGTGACAGACTTCCTGGCGTCGCGACGAGTCGGGTCTGTTCCATAAGTTATAATTAATGGTTTTATTTTGTTGATAAATCACAGGAGGATGCGACATCATAATCATTCAAAATCCTGATATCCACGTTGATATTAAGATCGAGGTATTGAAGGGCGATGTGGGGATGAACTGATAATATTTTCAGTGGCTCAAAGGGGAATCCGTAGTATTAGCGTCCCCTTTTCCCCGGTGCCTTTATGTCGTCCCTGTTGTCTTATTTACTTCTAATTACCATTTGTCAGGCGGACCGACACAACCGAACGGCGGAGACCAGACAACCGGAGGCCAACGATCCGCGACCGAACGCACTTGCGGTGGGGAAGTCGCTTTGAATGGTTGCTCACTCGCCTGCGACGCGATTTTCATTCTTAATGACATCTAATAGATTTGTTCAACGGGAGGGACCTTCTAGAAAAATCCCCAGCTCTCCCCCACCTCAGTAAGATAAATGGATTATCTACAATCCTCCACGCATCTTCACGCTCTGTCATTTCCACTTTTTGATTTCCCAATTACTTCCAGAAGCCATCTATTTTTTGCTTCTGACAGTCCCTCTTCCCTTTCCGACTCGCTGTGTCCCGGAGTTTGTTTTGCTTTTTATTTATACATCAAGGGGAACGTGCGGGATTTCTTTCTTCACGCCTCCACTATACACCCTCATAATACCCTGGGAACTATTACCACTTTTGCACGGATCCCGTCGCGTCCGCACTCCGATTTTAATTGGATTTTCTTGACGTGACGCAGAGCGTCCCGCCAGTCATAACTCACAACTCGTCCCTCAAAATGTTAAAGGAACGGTGTGATTTCTCTCAGTAATGGAAACGCTGCTCGTTTTCTGGCGTGTTACAGCGTTTCACAAGGTACTTTTACATTTTATCGTCGAGAAACATCCAGTAGAGTAAAAAGTAAAAAGCGAAAAAATGAACCCTGAGGGCCAAAGACCATTTCTATCCCAAAGCTCAATTTCTTCTCAAAAAGTTATACACGAAAGTGATTTCAATTCCCATATTCCCGCTTTTAATCTCTTCTCAAGACATCTGTGATTATGTCTCCCTTTTCGAAAAAGTGTCGTTTTGACGATACCGTTATATCAACTTGAACTTATTACGTCAACTTCAATTATAATTCATTTCACAATATCTATTATTATCATAGAATATTAGTACCATTACAATACAATTATTGTATAGCTATTACAGCCCTCCTGTTTCAGGGCGGGTGTAATCTCTGCCCAAGCGCGGTGGACCGAGTGTCCGACTGTCTTATCTAATGTAAACTGAGCCCAGCCCTCTAATCGCTCATCGATGCGAGTTGCAATCTCAGGCCAGCCCCAGGAGTCCATCAGTTTCTGGAAGTGAACGGGTACCCAAAATACGAGTATGTCATGTGCGAATGTTATTATGAGCCAGCGTGGTTTCGTTAAGATCGAAGTGCATATTATGTTCAAATTTAGAAAAACATTTCCAACACTTCCAGGGCAGCCTATCTCCTTATGGCTGGCTTGGCCGTTAGAGTCAGTTCACATTATAGCCCCCACTCTCAGCCATCAATCGTTAATATTATCATTATTATTTTTGTAATGTAAATTATGTATTAATACTGATAATAAAACTTAGTGGAATGAACGGGTACCTACTTCTAACTAGTTGCTTGGGTTTATCCCTTAATCAACTGATTAGTACTATATAAATTAGTTGGACATATAGATCAAGTGGACGCGGTTGCGGGATAAAAACATACTTTTAATAAAATTTGGTGGAATGAACGGCTACTTTGAACTAGTTCCTTGGGCTCAGTTTACAGTGAACGAGTTGAGGAGATTACGAGTATAAGTGCATCCTGGGCTGAGTTTACACATAAAGGGGTTGAGCATGTAGGAAGGATTGGGCTCAGTTTACATCGGCTACACCGGATTCGGGCTCAGCTTACAATCGCCCTTCTGATTCTGTTCACCCTAATTTGGTTTTTGAGTAGCTGAAAACGAGTCTGAAACTTGCAGGCAGAAATTTTGCCCGGAACTTACATTTTCTAGTTTTGACATGGATACGTCGCTTACCTTGGGGGAAAACTCGGCCCCCCTGGACCCCCCCCCCCCCCGGTTGCTTTCTGCTTTGAGCCCACGCCTAAAATTCTAGAACACGGAACATGCTCTCTTCCCGCCAATTCGGGGTCGCAAATTGTTTTGTTTGTTCTTCCCGCTAATTTTCATATTAATGACTATGATGTGCATAACTCAGCTTCCGTTGAAGTACAATGGTACAATGTTTTCTTGCTAATTTTTGAAAACATTATCCACCAACGGTTATGAGAAGTAGATAATCCATCACCCAAGTGACAACAAAACATTTACACCCATTGTTTACTAGCTACTTTCAACACCGTATTAATGGAATAATTTCTCAGAAACACAAAAAACAAGTGCGAAATAAATGATAAATCGAGAGCTTTCCAACGAATGTTGGATGATTTTTCTACGAACACGAATTTGTTAGTCGGTTGTATTTCCACTTACAACCACGACTTGGTTGTAAGTGGAAATCATTGCAAAATTTCGTGCCGTATCGCCGTCTCCTAAAAACGAGACACTTTTTGCCAGTTAGCTCAAGGCTAAAGCATGTTCCATGGTAAAATTGTGTGACGTTTCAGCCCGAAAAAATGTATCGAGATACCAATAAACAGCAATAGGCAATTATATTTCTGTTACCTAATGCTAAGTAATTAGAAATATACAAGTGAGTATATTCAAGTTTAAGTTTAATGATGCATTTGACATGGATAATATCCGTGTATTAAGCTTTATATTAACCTTCTAGTGGGCGCCAAAAATCAAGCTCCACGCCCGAAGGGTCACGAACTCAGATTACTCGTTCTTAAGACTATCTTAAGGTTTTACAACGATTTCCAATCCCCCCAGAGCTAAAGGAGTGTTTTCGTTTATAATCTGCAAAAAATAGTCTTTTTTTCGGTGAATAATGTTTTCTGTAGTTAGTATGATTTTTTTTAATGATTTATTTTTGGGATAGGTACCTAATACAATTGTTAGTTACCTCGAACAGCTTTTGTGGAGCGCTTTGGGCCTTTGCCTACTGCCTTGCCAAATAATGTAGTTCCGAGCCAGTTTTCTCATTTAGTTCGTTCATGATTCATGTTGGTGGAACAGGAGAAAATGTATAATATCAAGTTTCGATGGGGCAGGGAGGTCTTCTGGTCTTCCGGTGGTCGGTTCTGGTTCCACATACTTCAAAAAATGACCTCTTCGTCAATCAAATTCATGAACGGACGCGACTCGGCCGACCAGGTCCTGTCTGGAACATTTCCGAAACCAGTTCACCCTCAGCGAGCCATCCAAGCTCACCCTCGAATTATCAAGTCCACCCTTTGATTACGGCCAACGAGTGTGGTATGCGGCCAACTATGCAACTCAAACCCCGCCCTCGAGGCATCGCGTACATACCTCCTTCCGAGATTTAACCCGGCAATCAGGTTTAATTACATACAATTCATACAGGTACTAAGAAGTGATGGAGGGGTTCGGGAAAACAGGAGCGAAATGGGGGTAGACGTAGACAAGGGGGCTTTCTCTGGAAATATGGTAATGTAGTCAGCGGTAGCGGCCTGTCGACAAAAAAATGTACGAGTCTTGTCGAGGAATTCGGTAATAAGGGAGCGATCGGCCGATAATGAGAGTCATCTGAGGGTATCGCGAGACGACCTTGTGATAGATGTTGAAAAATTCTATACGGTCCGATCCCATGAAAGGTTACGAAGAAACACACAGTGAATACGAACGATATCGGAATGCTGAATTGATTCGACTGTCGTAAGGAAAACGAAGTGGTTGAGCAATTGAAAAGACTGTACCTTGCAAAAGGTGGTGTACAAGATTTTATTGTTTTAATCGGTCTAATCGGGACCCAATAACATGAATGCAGAGTTTGCGCACAAAATTTCAAACGGCAAAACTATTGGTAGCACTCGAACAACTCCGATAAGATTATAAGTACCTAAAATGCCAAAACCACCAATTTCAAAATGTTGGTGATTTTTCAACTCTCAGATTGATGGTCTACAAATTTTAGGGTGAGGGTCTGGCGATTAGGTTTGATGTTGTAGCAGTACAGCACATTGAAAATCGAGTAGTGTCAGTTTTTGCAAAAATTGGAAAAAAATCGCCATTTTTTGATCGATCGTAAAACATTTCCTATTCGGTCGATTTCGGACATTTCATCAACTTTAGTTTTGTATATGTGTCTTTTGGCGTAAGAGTGATAGTGTTGGAGTTATAGCCAAAAACCGAATAAAGTTCGACAATTTCGAGGTTTTTTGACTACCAAAAGTTTTGCTGTGCGAAATTTTGTGTGCAAACTCTGAATTCGTGGTATTGGGTCCCTCACAGACCGATTAAAACTATAAAATCTTTTACACCACCTTCTTCTATGTGCCTCCAGAAAATTTCCTAAATCACTTCGCTTTTTCACCCCTTTTTTTGTCCCGTTTTTCACGAAATTCGCTAAAGTACTCGTGAGGGCCGATTCCTCCTCTAACTCAAGTTCCCTCAGTTTATTCTTTTCTTAATGTACCGGAGTAGCTCCGCAACTGTCGTCTGTTCTTTCGGAAATCGCCGAAATTTCTCCCTAAACGTCTTGAAAAGCCGAAGTTCGTCTTGAATCCCAGTACAAAAAATTCAAAATCTGCCTTAGGGGAAAAATAGGGAAAATTCTTCTCCTCTAGTTTAGCTAAATCCTCTCACGTACGATGAAACCATTAGGCCCTATATTTAAACTATCTAAGATAAACGCTTGCATACGAGCCTGCAACACATTGGGACATTTTATGTATTTAGTCCCCACCACCATCACCCCCCATTTCCTCCCTCATTACCCTAATAAACACCCTAATAAACCATGGTACATTAAACACACATGTTGTGATACTACAACTGTTTCGGTTATCCTGTGAATTAAGGTTTACTTTCAAAATTCACTTCAAAATGAACTCGAAAACACCTCTAACACCCAATTACATTTTCACGTAGCATTCCTATATATACACCCTAATAAACCATGGTACATTAAACACACATGTTGTGATACTACAACTGTTTCGGTTGTAGTATCATTGTCTTCTACATTGTCTTCTGTTTAACTCAGCTTTCCGTACATCCACGGTCGTGTGCAGGGCATGGAAATATTCGATAAATTGAGGGCTTTCCAACGAGTGGTGAACGATTTTCATGGGTTGGAAAATGAGGAAGTTACTTTTCGTCAACAGTTTTCTTGACGATTTTTTTGTTTGTGTGCCATAGCAAAGACATAAAATGTCAAAATCCCACTTTGCTATGGTGTTCAGGGAGGTCTCAAGAGTAAATCCTGACCGCGATTGCGCTGTGGAAATCTGTGGAGAAAAAGCTGGGGTATTAGCCGCAGAATAGGGGTATTTCGAACCTATCAAAGATTTGATAGCAATATTCTGTTTTAATTAAAAAAATATTGTTCCCGAGGAAATTCTAATATATGGAATATACTTCCTGACATGAACAACATCCCGAGTTGTGAAAGCCAACATTCAAAAATCAACTTGCGAGTAATCAACTACTGACCAGATAATAGGTTGCAACGCTTGTTTTGATGAGCGACGTGTTTATACAGCTGCCAGTCCTCTCAGTGAGTGCATCAAAAGATTTCAAGCGTTGCTTAGTGTCTAATATGTATTCAAGAATGGAGTTCCCTACATTTTTTTTCGTTTAAATTTCGTACAAAAAAAAAACTATTTTTTTCGCGGTAAATTGGTATTCTGAGAGACTGTGCGTTGTCATAAATTAATGGCAATTTAATCAAATTTTAAAAAACCTTTCAACGAATAACGAGCTATTTTAGATGAGGAAACGATAGTATAATCAAAATCAGTGCGATGTTTTCAATATGAATTTTTGTCCCACTGGAATCGTGTTCAGTCATATCGTGCACATTACGGTATCGATTCCCACTGAATACTAACAATTATGACGATAAGTGCATGACGTGAGAAGGTGAAATCGTACGGGTCACAAGCTGCACTAAAACTCGAATCACCGACGAATAAACAAGTTG
This sequence comes from Stenodema calcarata, assembly GCA_963920205.1. Classification (NCBI taxonomy): domain Eukaryota; kingdom Metazoa; phylum Arthropoda; class Insecta; order Hemiptera; family Miridae; genus Stenodema; species Stenodema calcarata. Next base: position 4,326,344 of record OY986054.1, read on the forward strand.
GAGAAAGTTGGGACCGATTACGGCCGTACGAGACTATTAATAATATCATTTCCCTGCGAGGTCCGCCCGCCTGCGGGGCCCTCACTATTGTGCGGACTGTCATTTTATTTTATTGGCCCGTAATTTATCGCGGTGGTCCCCCAGAGCTACCGCTACCGGTTTCAAAAGCTTCGGACGTCGGCGTAAAAAAAGGAAACACGACATACCGACCTACGAAAAATAAAAATTGAAAGGAGAAAAATAAAATAAAATAAAATAAAATGGGGGAAAAGAAACCAAAAAAATGAAGAAATTCGAGAGCTGGGAGGACGCGGGAGGGGAGCATCCGTTTCCTTTGAGTCTGAGATGTGTATAAATCACTCGGCAACTTATTGTTTTGTTCTTATGGGACGAGGGACAATCGCTGGGTGGACCATCCAACCCCACTTTTTCCTCACACGAAAGGATCAATTTGTAAATAAAATAAAATAAAGGGCGGAGAAAACGGAGCTCTTTGAGGGCACTTGGAGACCAACCGAGGAGGTTTTGACAACAACAAAATAGTAAAAGAATTCTGTCAAAATCCTTTGCTCTTGAATTGGAGCATCTAAGAACTATCTCGTTTAAAAAAATAAATCAATAAAATCTGTAGTTTTGAGACCGTGAAAGGAGGTAGGCGACTTTGCTCCATTTTTTCAACTTTTTATCATTCAAATTCAACGGTAGAGGAAGCCACTAGGAAATTACAAAATATTGTTAGCAATATCAGTACATGGACAAGAAAATGACGACTCAAACTCAATGAACAGAAATCTACTCATGTTAACTTCACGAACAAAAACGTAACAATAATACCAGTTATGCTGAATGGGCGTGAGATCCCTTACGCCAATACAACAAAGTATTTAGGAATGACTCTTGATGCGAAACTGAGATGGAAGGAGCATGTCCTTAAAAAAAGAGATCAATTAAATATCAAATTCAAAAAAATGTACTGGCTGCTTGGCAGGTACTCTGAACTATCCTCTACACAACAAATTACTTATCTACAAGCAAATTTTAAGGCCTGCTTGGACGTATGGCATCCAGTTCTGGGGCTGCACGAAAAACACAAACATCAAGATCATACAAACACTTCAGAACAAGGTACTTAGGAGTATTGTAAACGCTCCCTGGTACATACGAAATGATGACCTCCACCGAGACCTCAAGATGGAAACAGTTAGAGAAGTGGTTAAGGACCATGCGATTAAACACGAGCGGCGGCTTCATGAACACATGAACCCAGAAGCTCTTCGTCTACTGGACAACAGCAACGTCATCCGGCGTCCAGAACGAAACCTCTCGACCTTGTAATGTGATGTGACAAGTCTTGTGGGAAAGTGATCCTATAGAGTAGTTGCCATTGGGCTATGAACTCTACAAAGTGTCGAATATAGTTTCAAAGTAAACTAACTTGATGGGCCAAGCTCAGTTGTTATGTTATGTTTCTAATAAAAAAAGTTTTGAAGAAAAAAAAAAAATTTTAACGATTTTTTTTTATAGCGAAAAATGAAATCTAAAAGTACCAGCCCTTGAAAATTTGGGAAAATGTGAACATGACGATTTTGACATGTTTAGAGGGCTGGCGTGAGTATTTTCAGGATTGAATCAAAATTTCATCCATATAACTGAATTTAAAGACGATTTTCGTCTTCCTTGGGTACCTAACACGTAAATTTTCGAAAAATTTCACTACAGTTATTCGTTTTGCGTGAATTGGAGTCGAACCATGATGATTTTGAATTTAGTGTCTGTCTGTGTGTCTGTCTGTTTGCCCTTCAATCACGCAAAAACGGCTTAATGGATCGAACGGTATTTACATGATTCTGTGACAGGGGAAGGACATAGGGGGGTTCACTTCCGGATCCGATACATAGGGGTGGGGGTTTATGGGGAAGCCGAACTATAAAAATTTTAAATTCTCGAGAACGGCTCAATGGATCGAATTTTTCTCCCGTATTTGAATGATTCTGTGACCGGGGAAGGCCATAGGGGGGTTCACTTCCGGATCCAATGCATAGGGGTGGGGGTTTATGAGGAAGCCGAAATATTAAAATCTCAAATTCTTCCTTCAAGTGAGACGGATGAATATTATTTTTGGTATTTAAGATTATAAGGTTTTGTAAAGGAATGTGTAAGAGGTACCGCTTATTATATTATTTTACCTCTTATTGTATAATCCGTAAAGCGACAGGTAAAAGTGGCAGATGAATCCATTCCGACTTCTGCTCATCTGGGACAGGTAACAGAGGTAGATGGACACACCCTCAGTTCTGCCCGTCAGCGACGGACCCGACAGCTAGGTAGTTTGACATAAAATCAGTTATTTCGTTGAAACTTGGCTCTTACTGCCATGCTGCATGACTGTGGATTTTTTGGATTACAATCTCCGGCAATTTGACATTTTATGTCTTTACTCTGGCACATAACTCGAAAAACGTTACACAAAAGCGTTACACGAAATCGTCACGAAAATTTCTGATGATTTCGCTTACAACCGATTCGTTGCTACGGAACTTTATCTTCGCCAATTATCATCGTACAAAAATCGTTCACCACTCGTTTGATAGCTCTCGATTTACCTAACCATATTACGTTAACCACTGCGGAGTGTGTGGCCGACAAGCTGCGGTATGAGCGTGATTGTTTAAATAATTTGGTCTACACACAGGTGATCATTCACAATAATTTATATTGTCTATACGAATGCAAGTTTCATAATTTATGATGAACCCTACAATTAAGTATAACAACTACGCTACTGGGTAGGTGATGTAGCATTGTTCGAAGGTTCTTGAATCACTTCTTTAAAGAAATAAAATGTCCCAATGTGTTGCAGAGTCGTATGCAAGCATTTAATTCTCGACTGTATCAACAACAGGATGGAGTTGACATTCTTTTAACATTAAATGTCAAAAGAATGTTATGACGTGATCTGAGGGAAAGGGTGAATCAAGGAAACAAATTTGTTTCCTTGATTCACCCTTTCCCTCAGATCACGTCAGAACACAAGCGACAGGCGGGCCACTACGTCAGAGCCTATGACGCACGAGTGTATGACGTCAGTCGGCTGGCAGGAGGCCAACTAGGTAGTACGTCACAGTCTATGCCGTAAGAGCCTATGACGTCAGAGGGCTGGTTGGCTAGGTGATCGGGTTTTAATAAGCCTCTGGAATTCCGCGCCTTCATTTTATTATTGTAAGCATTTTATCGTCCTAATTCCAAAATTACAAACAAATTGCAGTGAAATTGCTAGAGTTTTTTGGTGGGGGAGCATGAAGAAAAGTACCTACCATATTTACAGTACATACTTTTAGAAGTGTCAATACCAGCTATACGCTGACGATTTGCAGTTACTTGTTCATGTCAGATGATTCATCTTCTTAATTTGGCATCAAGAGTTATTTTCTAAACACTATTGTTTATTCCCGATGACTGGTTTTGTTCTCTAGTCAGTGGTGACAATGAAACAAATCGATTCCGCGTTGATACAAGGAAGTCAGCTTTGAACCAACCAGATGTCGCCCTGACTGATACCACGCAGTGTCCGGAACCGGCAAGAAACGCGAGCACGTCGACAAGGGACGTATCGACGAGGGTGCGGAGCGAATAGCGCAAGAAAAAGGGACAAAAGGGAACCGGCCAATTTAAATTTCGTGTTCTCCCGTCGTCCGAACGTCGAATTCGAAAATATACAAAGAGAGAAAAAAAAAAAAAAATACTTGGATGAAAAAAAGGGTGAGTTATGACTCGGACGGAGGGACGGATCCCCGATCGAAACCCTTGGCGGTCCCTAAGGGACGCGGGAAACCAACTCGAAACCTTCCCAAAGGCCTTTCGAACGCTAATTATAAATATCCCAGAGAATCAAGTGTCGGAACGTGACTTTATTAAACGTTTCCGCGCTCGCCCCCTTCTGCGGTCTGACAGCTGTCAAATCCGACCGAATACGTTAAAAAGGATAAACCTCTTTCGTCCTTGTTTTCTTTTTTCTTTTTTTCTTCGTCACTCTTCTTTTTATTATCGCAAGAATATTGTCGAGGGGGTCGGTTGCAGTGTTTAGGGGTGAAGAACGTCGAAGGTGACAGGCGTGGCGTAGCTAATGCAACCGACCCCCAAGTGACAGCGGCGGCGGCGGCGTGACGAAACTCGCGCCACGACTGACTCAGTCCGCCACAACTGTCGCAAGAACGTCGGAATCGATTGTGTCTGTGGGGAATTGACTCGGTTTTCAACTATGAAACCGCAGTGACATTGTCAACCTGATGTGACCACCGCCTGTTACTGGGGCAGTGGTGCAAATGTGGTGAAATGAAAAATCCACAGTCCTGCTGTATGCCTATGAGAGCGAATTTTCCAAGAAATAACTTTTTTTCTGTAAAATGTGTCCATATTACTCGTTGCATAATAAATTTCGTCTCCTTGTTTTGCCGAGGAACACCTTTATCGATTTTTCAACGCCCATTGTCGACGTGCTCGCGTTTCTTGCCGGTTCCGGACACTGCGTGGTATCAGTCAGGGCGACATCTGGTTGGTTCAAAGCTGACTTCCTTGTATCAACGCGGAATCGATTTGTTTCATTGTCACCACTGACTAGAGAACAAAACCAGTCATCGTGGATAAACAAAAGTATTTAGAAAATAACTCTTGACGCCAAACTAAGAAGATGAATCATCTGACATGAAGAAGTAACTGCAAATCGTCAGCGTATAGCTGGTATTGACAGTTTCATTGTCGTCACTGACTACAATCAGAATAATATTCTGACCAGAATAATATTCTGATGACTGGTTCCGTCTCATTTTCTAATAATTTTCACTAGGTACTTGATAAAATTATTAATAATTAGTGATAATTCATAATAATAATTATTTTAACATTTAGGATCTAGACATTTAGACCTAGTGATCTAGACAGAAAGGTGATCTGTACAAAGAAGATAATGAACTGTTGTGTCAAGAATTTGCAGAGTTTTCTTATATTATAAGAAAATGAGAGCGAAACCAGTCATCATGGATAAACAAAATATTCCTTACGCCAATAATGCAAAGTAATGTATTTAGGGATGCCAAATTACCATGGAAGGAGCATGTTATTAAAAAGATTCCAGCCATGCATAACTACAGAGCGAATTTTCGAAATAACTGGTTTTATGTAAAATGTGATGTTTGGAAAATCCCATTCAAATATGGGCGATCTTGAATTTATCGGGTAATTATAGGTGCCTCAGTTTACAGCTACTACGTTAATGGGGGGTGACTAAAGATCGGTAGGTACCTACAATAGTCTTCTTACTAATTAGGTATAGTTTATACATTTTCAATGGTGAACACGATGGTGAAGTCAGAATTGCGATATCTCATTCTGTTATCGAAGTATAGCATAGGGGCCGTGAAGAACATCTCAAGTAACAACCACGTTACTTTATCTTCAAATAGTTATCGTCTGGAATGACACATACAAAGACATATAAATTAGTATATAATGCGTTGAGTACCTTTATGTGTATATGCATACATATGATTTTTGGTGTCTTTTGGCAGTGAATTCAGGATGATCTGAGATTGGTGTGAGATTTTTGTAGAAATTCGATTTTCAAACCTGTTGGACCGAGAACAACATTTCGAAGATAAGGACGCTATTATAGCTTCCATTTCTTAGATATTTCGCCAAAAATAAACAACAAGATTACCTATTCCAACTTTTCAGAACAAGGCACTTGAGAGTATTGTCGACGCCCTTTGGTACCGTAAAACGAGGTTAGTTTGCCCCATAAAATTATATTGTTGTTAAATATTGTCAGCAAAAAAGGTAGCATTGAGCCAGTCGGAAAAATTCCATGTCGTTCCTGACGTCTACACGAAGTTTTGTATTCCTTGTCAATAGGCCAAGTGAAGTTTATACTGCTGTTTCCCTCGCCTAATAAAACAGGTTATTTTTTCTGTTTTTCATATCACCTCCACATTTGGTCACTTTTAAGGGAAAGAGCCTATTCGATCATGCTATGAATTAGCTTCAGTTTCCTGTCTTGTTGTCAATGTAGGTCGATCAGCAAGGTCACAATCACAGAAAAACTTTATCATAACTTTGCACCTTGCATCAATGTCAAGAACATTGATGTTTAAAGAAAACATCGAGTGTTTTAAAACATCGAGTATTTCGATACTCATCCCTAGTTTTAGCTCTTGAAGACACAACTCAATGAGGTGGTTTAGTGACTGTTCAGTGTGGTAGAAACCAACCCCAGACGTCGTTCAACGATTAGGGTGGAATATATTGGTAGAAACCGTCGTTTTCGGTGAGCTTCCCATCACAATCATTGCGGTTTTCCGCTCTGCTTGCAGTCGACCGAACGAAGCTAATGAAACGTTCCCAAGGTCGCGACTCCCTTCAAAAACCCTTCTGGAAAACAGCCCCAGATGCGGCTAATTCCCCCATCTAATCAACACCCCATGATTCATCTTCATCTTTCCATCCCGAACCCTCGTTCAACTCGAGAGAAACCCATGCAAATTCGCCGATTAACCCTTTCCCGGTCTCCGTTTCCTCCCAGTCGCCGCCCCCTTGAAATCCGTTTCTCTTCATTTATTTGTCTTCTCCGCCACTTCATCGGGCGAAGCCTATCAACCGGAGCCTTTCCCGGTCTTATTTCTCCCCCGTACCCCCTCAAAACCGCATAATTGGTTACAAATCGGCCCCTCAGCCTCCGAAACAAGGCCTCGTTCACAAGCCTTTCATTTTGGCGATAACGTAGACGGAAACTTCCATCTGTTACAGCAATACAGAACCCTATTAATAACTTTTGCCAGATGCGTCGGAGAGTCGACGAATTAGACCTGACTCGATTTCCGGTAACAAATTGGTGGTTTAGGTAAGAAATTAATCTTCCTTCAGGAGAACACCCACTACCTACTCCAATTTTCTTAAGGGTACAATGTCGGCGTAATTCTTCAATCCCTGATTCTACTCACATCAATCTGGTTCCCCCTTCGACCGAATTTTCGAAGGAAATACACGATAACATTATGGCTCTAATTTGAGTTGCGCGTTTCAAAAGCCATTAACTCCATTCCAAGAGAAATCGTAAAAAAAAGTTCCAGTCATGCAGCATGGCTATAAGAGCGAATTTTCAAAAAATAACTGGTTTCATACAAAATGTGATGTTTGGTACATCTCATTCAAATACGAGATGTATTTCTTATCTTGGCGATGTGAAATTTTTTGTGCTCCCTGAGTCCTTGAACCTCAACCAACAACATCCGCAAGCCGAAAGGGAAGGTAGAGGGGTTCAGGTTACAGAAACCCCAATTGGTCGAGACCAATTGGTCAAAAATATCAAAGCTATATTGGGCTGCCAAAACGCTAATGGCCGAAGAGCCGTAAACGCTCGGCGTAGGGAAAAAAAAAAAAAAAAAAAAAAAGGTTACAGAAATTGACAGTCGGCTCCGAAAATTTGTCTTACGTGGAAGGCGGAAAGTTCTCGTCACTTATTCATGATTTAGTTGTTATCATAGATCAATAGAATAATTTTTTCCTGTTTCTCCAAGGTATCTAGTTACACAAATACACTTATTTGAATATAAATTTCTCTTTTGAAAGTTGGTATCGTCCATTTATTCATGTGTACCTCAGTATACATTGCCAAGTTCTCGTCACTATGTTGATGTGTAACTGAGTACACATTGCCAAGATCTCGTCACTTCAGCCATGAATCGCAGTTTTCTGAGGAGGTCGGAGTGTGACAAGATTTTGTCACATGTCCGAACTTGATTCTGGAAGTGATGGGGAAGACGAACCAACTGATGAGGAACCCGGTGCTGCGTTTTTGTTCCTCACAATTTCTCCTGTGGTTGCCGCTTAATGTGATTTGGTTTCCTAAACTGTGATTTTCATATTTATTCATTTTTTCTTGAGTTAGTTGCTTTCACCGATTGGCACGTCAAAATCTGAACCTATTGAACTGCAAATTGAAGATTGAAGTGGGAAAAAACAAATGTTGAATTAACGAATACTTCCCTGAAATCTTTTTCAACAGCCTTTCCATTGAAATAGATGGGCATACTGAGTATTTCAACTCAAAACCTGAGGCAGAGGCATTCGATACTGACCGAAAATTATACGAGATACTAAGGAATATGCCAAGAGACAATCGGGGATACTTGACGGAAACTGACCGACACGTGGTTGAACTAAGTGACACCTACAAGACAGACGTTTATAAGAGATATTGGCCGACATTTATGAGAGATACTGACCGAAAATTATACGAGATACTTAGGCTATCTAAATTAAATTTTTCAAATTTTTAGAATCAAATTTTCATGGTAAAATAAACGAAAAACATCAAAAAGTGGCCTAAGTTACCAGCTTCTACGGTACTTACACTCTAATAGGGACTCGTAAAAAAGTAGGTAGGTATCCAAGTATGGTAAGTAGCTACCTACTTACTCTTGGCAATGTGTACTCCAATACACATCACAAAATCATGATTTTGGAGCTTGATATAGAAATTTAGTTCTTTTCTTTACGTATTCCTCCACACAGGAGGCCTAAAGCCCCCCCCCCCCCACTCCACAAAAAAAAACATTTACACAGGTTTGAGTGCTGTTTTTCCTGCCAAGATGAGGGTTAAACATATTGGGTAATTATAGGTACTTATTTAAGTATGAAGCTATTTGGTTGCATTCGTTTGGTTGAGTTGTTTACGTTAAGGTGACTACCTCACGAGCAAGTTGAGGCATTTTTTCCTGAATAAACAATCCCAAAGGGGAAGCTGGAAATGTTAAAGTCACCTCAACTGCAATTAATCAATTATAAATCGATTAATTTGGGAGTTTTTTTTTCATGGCCGTTGAATTGGTTGAAGTCATATTAATAATCTCACTAGAAAATGGTGTTTTTATAATATAATGAGATGCAGTTAACTTACATCAAAGGTTTCAGTGAAAAACTTTGAGGCGAATTTCTGCAATGTTTTGAATTTTGAGTTGAGGCGTTTCACCTTAACAGGGCAGAGTACATTAAATGTAAACACCTTAAATTTCAAGGTGTTTATCTTACAGTACAGTGATTTTTTATGTAATGAAAATTAAGTTGAAGAAATTGAATAAGGAGAGGAAAAAGTCGGATTGAGATGGTGGTTGATTTGAGATAATTACACATCTTATTATTGAAATTATATTTCATTTTGTTCCAATGAATTATAAGTAGGTACCTCCTACTTTTAATTATTTTCAGAGTGATGTGGAAGGGCATGGGATTAGAAACTAAGCGATAGGTACGCTATCTCAATCGAGATTTCACTGAACTTGGGGTATCTCAGCCAAATATTGAATATTATGACATTTTCGCAGAATTGTAGTGTTGAAGCTTGTAACGTTTAGTTATAACTATAGTTATTACAGCAAAGTGACATCGATTACATTTATAAGGCGAGAAATCAGTTTTTTGTGTGTCTTCTGTAAAATCAGGTATCCCTTATATGAGTTAAGTCATGTTGCCACCTCGAGTTATTTATGTAAATGATTGTAAACTAGGTACGATCTGTACAGAAAATAAAATAATGAACCGTCGGGGGAGTATTAGGGTTTTTCTTCTTTCTTCCGGTCTTGGAGGGCGAATCACCGTCTATCGCCCATTCGTCTTCCGAATCGAACCATCCGTCAGTCGTTGGTACGAAAAGTGATTGCGAGCGCATCCGCTACCTTCGTAGATTGCGTTAATACGGCGAAGGAAGAGGCGAGAAAGAAAAAATACTTGTTAGTAAAAGGCCGAAGAGAGTCGAAGAGACCTGGAAACAATAAGCAATTAGACGGTGACTTATGCCGAGCGAGCGGCGGAAATGATAAATCAAATGTTCATAAATTGATGCCCACATTTTGGCAGGTAATATGTGTAAAGAAGGCCGAGCGGAGGGCGAGGGTTAAACTAAGAATGCGGGTAATAGTTGAACCTACAACTACAGTCCTCTGGGAGAACTGGCAACCTTGGCATTTCGCTTCGTCGACTCGAAACGTACGTGGGCGACCTGGTCCCCCCCCCCCCCCCCGGGACCCCCCATTGTCTCTAGAGTAATTGCTCGTTATTTCTTCTTTTTTCGAAGGCATTTTGGATGGTTAAGGTGAGTGAAATTGATCTCGTCATAATTGGACGACGTTGAGAACAGCGCAGGTCCGTTCCGATGATCGGAGTCACGTCGTCGTCGTACGGCCGGTTGAATGAACGGGGTCAGTGAATGGGTCCATTCATGAGAGCCAAACGACAGGCAAGTGGGAGTACCACACCATTCGAAAGCTGATTAAATTTACAAGTTTTTCTGAGATTTGAGAGCTTCCAGCACGTTTTTTGAAAATTCAGTTAACGTACAAGTATTTTCAAAAATTTAATTTTTTTAATTGTCAATTGCGGTCCTTCAAAAGACGAAATCGTCTCGCGAAGTCGAAATGGGGATGTCATTCCCTTACAAGTCTCGGCCTCATCCCACCACTCACAATAAATTCATCCTCTCCATCATCAAATAAATTATTGGAGATGGAATTTGGAGAAATTTTCATTTTTTATTCCGACACGCACACAAGAATTGAGATTGAACAACAAGAGTGTAGAATAACAAAATACAAATGGCCACTGACGCCCGTCAAACCCTTAATTCGTCGAGGATCAACTTTAACGGTAGTTCAACGAACGCGTTAAGCCGTTTCATTAACTCGTGTTCATGATATTTTCACAAATACCTAATCCAATTTACAAATTATCAAGTTCATATTTTCACAGATTTCACAATTGTATAACCTGATTCCAGCTCTTTTCATAAAGTTCAGTAGTTCATTTATTTGTCTCGTACTTGCCGCTGGGACGAGTGTACGTAAGTCCTGATCCTCAAGTACTTGTCCCCATTCTTCTCTTTCTTCATCATAAAATGCGCAATCCATGATTTTGTGAACCACATCCTCTTCAATGCCGCAATGCACGCAATTTGATGAATCTGTCACTCCCATTAGACATAAACTTCGATTTATATCCCCCTGGTTGGTTCTTAACCTGACCATGTGGACAATATCTTGGCGGTCGAAGCGAAGACCAGAAAACCATGGTTTGGGTTTGATGTGGGGTTCTATAAAAAAATCCACAGTCATGCAGCATGGATATAAGAGTGAATTTTCGAAGAAATAACTGGTTTTATGTCAAATGTCTCCATTAAATAAAATGATGTCCATGAAGAATATCTCAAGTATCAACCATGTTTCAACTTATTCAAACTGCTCCAGAGAAGGCATCACATGCAGGCATCATATGCGATATTATAGGTACATTGAAGGTACACTCGGTACCGTTCGTTCTTCTCAACTTGATTGCTTGGTGTTCCTAGATTATTTTGATTTTTTGTTATTTCTCTGAGGTATCACATAATAACCTGCATTCTACGTTTTGCACGTGCCTTCTCTGTGATTATTCCGAGGTTAGTTAAATGTAAGTTAACAGTCGTGTAGCAGCCTCCACGTCGACAAGGACCCACTGACTGTTCACTAAACCGTGTGGTGGGTTTTAGTTTTGTTTCGAGATCTCGGGCGGCCCTTGAGGGAGTGATGATAGGAGTTGGAGGAGTGTTTTGCGGATTGTTGTGATGTTTAGGGTTTACAGGAATAGAAGGGGGACAGCGAGGTTGAGTGGAAGGGAGGCGTTTAGCATTCTGTAGTGCGCTCTCACTTGTATTGATTCAACCCTCCCTTCAAGGGGTCTGGGCCCTTACAACGCTCTGTGTACACCTTGGACGCACCTTACAACCGAACAACAACAACAACACCAACACCGCTTATCACCTCATTATCAACAAAGGCTGATATTCATCATTGACTGTTGATAAAGTTGAAAAAACTCAATTTTGAAAAATTGAAAAAGTTGAAAAATCTGCAATTTTGTCCCTCGACGGTTACTATTTTCCTTCTAGACCACTGTTTCGGTTGTAGTACATTGTCTTCTACACTGTCTTCTGTTTAACTCAGCTTTCCGTACATCCACGGTCGTGTGCAGGGCATGGAAATATTCGATAAATTGAGGGCTTTCCAACGAGTGGTGAACGATTTTCATGGGTTGGAAAATGAGGAAGTTAGTTTTCGTCAACAGTTTTCGTGACGATTTTTTTGTTTGTGTGCCATAGCAAAGACATAAAATGTCAAAAAATCACAGTAATGGTGTAAAATGTAGTGTTAGCGAATTTTAGAAGAAAAGAAAGCTACTCTTCTCGGTCCAAAATGTTTAAAACTCGAATTTCCGAAACATTTTCCTACCAAAACCCGTTATACCGAAATAACAAAATCATATATGTGTATAAATGGGTCATTCCAGACGATAACGATAGAATTGAGATAAAAACTTCACATTTGCACAAAAATCCGTTCTGGCAATCGAAAGGGTAAGTTCGTAGATGGGCGAAATTGGGGCACTCTCAGGGGGTTATAGAGGAGTCACCCATGAATAAAGTACGGGGAAAATAGTGTAGTATTTACTATATAGTATGGAATAGTGTAGTAAGTACCTATAGTATGGAATAGTGTAGTGTGGATGCGCCTTGAGGCGTAGGTAGACATCGGAAGTACGAGATTAGGGATATTCATTTACATGACCAGCCTGTATTTGGGTCGACCCTCTGAATCAACACAATCACTAGGGTAAATTCGGTATACTGAACGAAATTTGATTGAAACATGAATAATAATATCCTACTCTGGGGAAAATTACCCATAAAATCCAAAAATGAAACAGTCTGACAAATGACACCTCATTGTAAAGGTTTTTTTTTACGCTGAATACGATCGTGAAGTCAGAATATCTTATTCCGTTCTCGAACTGGAACACTTTGAAGATGAAGAAACTTCGTTGTTACATGAGATGTTCCTCACGGTGCATGTGCTCTAATCTGATAACGGAATGAGACATCGCAATTTTGACTTCACCATCGTGTTGTGCGTGGAAAAATCGATGAAATGAGGTATTAATCAGCAAAAAAAGAGTCAACATTTGTTGTAGAACCAGTAAAACGGAGACTTTTGACATAAAATCAGTTATTTCGTCGAAACTTGGCTTTTATTGCCATGCTGCATGACTGTGTTTTTTTTTTTTTTTTTTTTTTTTTTAGCGAGAAGGTTCTTGGATAGTCCGACCTGGGAGTGGTAAGTTTGTTACCAGCTCAGTGGTGGTCTCTTCAATTTTTCAACCGAATTCCGGAGAATAACTCACAGGTTTCCACTGGTACCTACCCGAATGTATACTGAAAATTCGCTAAAAGCATGCTTGTTAAGGTGTTTCAAACCAAGATCATCAAACATAGATCAGGCGCTTGGAGCTACTCAGACGTCATTCTGATGTACATCGATCAGGCGCTTAGAGGTACTCAGACGTCATTCTGACGTACATAGATTAGGCGCTTGGAGCTACTCAGACGTCATTCTGACGTACATAGATCAAGCGCTTGGAGGTACTCAGACTTCGTTCTGACGTACATAGATCAGGCGCTTGGAGGTACTCAGACGTCATTCTGACGTACATAGATCAGCCGCTTGGAGCTACTCAGACGTCACTCTGACGTACATAGATCAGGCGCTTTGAGCTACTCAGACGTCATTCTGACGTACATAGATCAGGCGCTTGGAGCTACTCAGACGTCACTCTGACAAACATAGATCAGGCGCTTGGAGCTACTCAGACGTCACTCTGACGTACATAGATCAGGCGCTTGGAGCTACTCAGACGTCATTCTGACGTACATAGATTAGGCGCTTGGAGCTACTCACACGTCATTCTGACGAACATAGATCAGGCGCTTGGAGGTACTCAGACTTCGTTCTGACGTACATAGATCAGGCGCTTGGAGGTACTCAGACGTCATTCTGACGTACATAGATCAGCCGCTTGGAGCTACTCACACGTCATTTTGACGTACATGGATCAAATGCTTAGAGCTACTCTCACGTCGTCTCGTCGTACATAGATCGGGCGCTTAGAGCTACTCACACGTCATTTTGACGTACATAGATAGCCGCCTGGAGGTACTCAGACGTCATTTTGACGTACATACATCAAATTTTGAGATTTCACCCCTACTTCGACTCGACCATTAGAATATTGAGGTTGACTTGACGAGGGGTACGTAAAAAACCACATTTTCGACAATTTTGGAGTTAAGGCGTTTTTTCATTAACAAGGCCGTAGAGCTTCTTTTTCTTCGAAAATTTGCTAAAACTCAAATCAGGGTGGATGGATGTTTTCCGATCTAGAAGTCGCACTAAATGTGTTAATCAGCGAAATATGGTGATATTTCACCAGTTCTACGTTTGAGCCTCAATTATGAACGAAATGTTGATCGTAGTCGGGTGTTCGATATTTGGATTCTATCGTGTCTTGAAACGAAAACCAACAAAGTCGATGGGTGAAGGTTTTTTAAATGGTTTCAAACGGTTTAATTATAATTCATTTAATTATTTTATTATTCAAAATAATAAATCAAACCCAATAAGAGAAACGAAACGAATAGGTATTTGTTTTCCCCTTCACTCATAATTCCATACAGCTTTTTGGTAACGTTAGGATATTCGTGACGATTCTTGCTGATTGATTTCACCTATTTTGACACTATTTTGAAACTGTTATGTTCTTAATAGATGGAATTCGTCAACCCATTCGATAGGAATACACTTTATTTGAGCTTAGAGAAAAATCCGTAATCCAGAACAGAGTCATTGACAATAATGAAATCACATAATTGATCCCAATGAAATCATATTTTGCCCAGCTGGTGCAACTATACTATACCACAGCGCAGAACCGTAGGAGCAACGCAGTCAAATTCCTACTGATACCACTACAGGCACTATTTTGACACTAGTTTGACAGATTTATCTTATAGCTTTGGTAACGGGGCGAGAAGGTGAGGGGTTAATATAATATGGTCTGCAGTAAATGGAGGTCTGGTGGGGCTTGTGAAAATATCCAACCGCTATGGTCTGCAGTAGATTGAGGAGTTGGTGGAGGAGAGCAGTCGCTATGGTCTGCAGTAGATTGAGCAGTAAAATTAAGGAGAGCGAGCTCCCCCCCTCATCTTCTTCCTCCTTCTCCTCCTTACTTGGAGAGTATTTGAGGTAGGGGAGCTATATTAAGGAGAGCATCACTGAAGGGGAGATCCCCCACCCCTCCTACGCCTTACAGGATGAAAAGTTACGGCGATGGTAGGGGGGTGTTGAGCTGACCGTTACTGAGGGGAGATCGTCCTCTTGTCGTTCCTCTTCCTCCTCGTCCTCCTTACGGGAAGAAAAGTTACGGCGGGAGTGTTTGGGGGGTTGGATATTGAGGTAAGCGTTACCGAGGGGAGATCGTCCTCCCCCCCCTCCTTGACCTTTTCCTTCTCCTCCTTACGGGGAGAAAAGTTACGGCGGGAGTGTTACGGGTAGGGTGGGGGGATTGAGGAGAACGTTACTGAGGGAAGGACAATCGCTATGGTCTGCAGTAAATTGAGCAGTTGAATTGAGGAGAGCGGTACTGAGGAGAGATCGTCCTCCCCCCCTCATCTTCTTCCTTCTCCTCTTTACCTACTTGGTGAGAATTTGAGGCAGGGGAGATGGCAGGGGAGCCATATTGAGGAGAGCGATACCGAGAGGAGATGCTCCACCCCTCCTATTCCTTACAGGATGAAAAGTAGATAGTCTTCCCCCCACCCCTTCTCCTTACATCTTACTTCACCTCCTTACGGGAAGAAAAGTTACGGCGGGAGTGTTGCAGGTGGAGGGAGTTGAGGAGAACATTAGGTACTGAGGGGAGGACAATCGCTATGGTCTGCAGTAGATTGTGTGTGGGATCACTATGGTCCTGGCTACGAGTTTCGTTGTCATGGAGGGGGAAATGGGTGATGTCGGGTGGGGGTGGTGGTGATGGTGGGGGGTGGCTATACATCTTGTAAGTTGATGTTAATCAGGCGGTGGGAGTCTGAAGGCCCGTTGTTGATGAGGCCTCCTCAACTCAGGTTTCTCATCAATCATCGCCAACTGTGGCCGTGATAACACTACCCCCTTCAACCCACCCCCTCCCCTCGTTTCACCACTTTGAGGCACCCAACGAGGATGGAGGGGAAATAGAGGGGAAGGTCGAGTGATTCTAGGGAGGGGGGGGACAATCGGGTTCCATGGGTAATTCCAGAGAATTCTATGGGATCACTGCACTTTTCTTTCACTTTCCACACTACATATCAGAGATTTGGGAAATTGGTCAGTCAGTGATTACAAATTTTGTAATTTGTATGACATTTGCAGTTATGTTAAAAAATTGTTAAATTCGATATGAAAGGAGATTAGCGAAGGGAAAATTCTAGAGGGGGGTTGATGATCTTCACCTAAAGAGATGAATAATATTTATTAATTTTATAAATTCTAATTTGTAGTATCTTTACGGCTTCCAGTTGAACTAAACAGGAAACTAACTGCACGTCGCTCTCTTCCTAGACGAGGACGTCAACCTTTCCTGACTAGCAGTTCAAGCATCAATAGTTATTGATCAATTAAAATCACAAATAAAATTATCAATTGTCAATTATAATTATGATAGCACCTTAAAGTAGGTAACAATAATTTAAATAAAAATGGGAAAATTCTTCAAATCACTAGTTAGGTAGAAGAATCAATGATGCCATAAAAGATAGTCAACGTTGTGGAATTATCCCATTTTTTGAAGTTTTGGATATCGAAAATAGCAAATATTTTGTATGGATACCTTATAGAAATACCTACTTACCTGGATACGTTGAAAAATACGTTAAAAAGTGTTATTATTAGTTGATTAGTTTCAATTTATTAGTTGACTAATTTAATTATCCCCTGAATTTTCGGACCCCATGGACGAATTTCCTGGCTAAGTTACTGATGTGCAAGCGGGAGTTAGGTAGAAATTCAGTTATAGTCAGTGATTCCCTAAACTAAAGAAATGCAATAAGTGAGAAAAACTAACGTTGTCTGTCAAATGCAATCCACATGTCTATGGAACAAGGTGCAAAATACTGGAATTCATTGAGAACAGCATGAACAATGCTGGAATTTCCTGGTAAATGCATTAGTCTTATTTCAAACACAGTTATTGTTCAAGCCTTGTCTTTACTGATTATAACGCAGAGCACAGGCAGACTCCTGTTAGGATCCCACCATGGTTCTAATGAGATCTCGTGATCTCAGGCTGATCTCACCTCAACCTGATCGAACTATTCCGATGAAAAACAGTGTGTCTTCAAAAGTTATGAAAAACTGAATTTTGTGTTTCAATGTTATTGTACGCTACTGTATGTTACTGTAGGTATGGTACTTATGAAGCAAGAAGCGATCCATTTTGAAATGATACGCTTTTTCCGAAATTTGTTTCATTGTTTACTATCAACCTCCTCAGTAACAGTTTGACTGTATATTTATGCATCTGCACATACATTAGGGCCTTTTGGCCCTCTCTACCTTGATGACAGAAAACAAAATTACAAATTAATTTAAAAACATTTCATGCTCCTTCTCATTTAGTGTAATGAAAAAAACATAAATTATATCAATCTGTGTGAGCTTGCCATAAAATAAATTTAAATTTTCATGCGTCACAAATACAAAAAGAAAGAAAAAAACGAAACTAATTAAATTTTAAGTTTTCTAACTATATCTTAATACATTTTCAATCACATTTCTTTAAACACTTTCGTGAACGATTGAACACCAATATCCTTCTGAAATATGTGCCTGTAATCGCCAGGACGGCCGCCCCTCGAAATATTGAGACAATTTGAACAATAATGAAAAATTATGAAATTATGGAAGATCTCCATGAAAAATGAAGTGTTAAGCGAATTTTCGAAGGAAAGATAGTGATTTTTCTCGGTCCAAAATGTTCAAAACTCGAATTTTCGAAAAATGTTCATACCCAAATCCGTTCCAGACCAACGTGGATAGTGGAATCGGGCCACTCTAAGGGGGATTTTCGGGCGTTTTAGGGGGGGAGGGGGGAATTAACCATGAATTGCAAAAATGAAACAGTATCACTAGGTATGTTATTCACGGTTCATCTGCTCTAATCTGGTAACGGAATGAGGTATCGCAATTCTGACTTCACCATCGTGTTCAGCAAAATCTATAAACTGATGTGTTACTTGATAAAAAAGGAGACAAAATTAGTTATAAAACCAGTAAAATGGAGACGTTTGAAATAAAACTAATCATGTCTTCAAAAATTCGCTCTTATAGCCATGCTGCATGGCTGTGGATTATTTTTATTATGAAAAGTGTTAAAATTACTTAATTTACCAAAATTACTTCATTTTACTCAAAATTAATTAATTACAACCCAGTCTGGGTTGTAATTACGAGTACAACAATTTTTTTGGACAATTCTTGACAATAATTATTTGCTGATGCACAAGCAGAAGTTAGGGAGAAATTCTGTTATTTTTAGTGATTCCCTTTTAACTTAGGTTAGGTTATAAACCTAATGATTTTTCAATAGTTTCGAAATTTAATGGAAATCAACATTTTGCCCTGTTGTGGTGAGAAAAATTTGAATGAATAACATTACATGTTATCATTAAATATCATCAAATTTTGATAATTGACTCTGATTCAGAGCGAGTTGCTCTAAGAGAAACTTTTGGTGGATTTTGAAATTTCCGAACGTGGTCGTCATATTTGTCCAATTTTGGTCAGACTTTGTCCGTTAGTTGGTTCGGGGTAAACAAAAAACCATTAAAATGACTACATTTTTTAAACCGTATTGAAGTCTTCTAAGAGTATTGTTTTTAAAATTTTATTTGGCAGTAATGAAGCACATTATAGAGCCATATGGATAAAATTATCATTTACAAATAGAATTGAGCAAAATTAAACGGAAGCAAATTGCTTTACTAATAATAATAGCATCAAATAAAACGTCTCGTTCACAATAAAATAAAGGGCCTCTAGGAGTATCTGCCGAGTGATGAACATTACAAAGGATTCAGGCCGAGCAAAGTAATCCATGGGTTACTCTAGACCCGATGTTCGGTTTGTATCTGTGGACAAGTGAGCAGTTCGAAATTTCCTCGTTGTGCCACACTGTATGATCGGCCATTTTGATTTCTCGGTCCCTCCGAAATGATGATTGCGATTGAGGTTTCCAGTAGGTGGAGTTCATACTCGTGAATATCAGAAGGAGGTGGTTGGTGGGGGGGGGGGGAGAGAGAGAAAGGGGGGAATTATGTGTCGGTCTGACGACGTGGTGGGTGGTTTAAGGGGGGGGGGGGGGGGTAAGAGCGCAATCTCTCCCACCGTCTCGGCTTCTAATGGGGGAGAGGAGATCTCGTCTCTGCGCATGCATTAATTAAACATCCACCTCTTCCTCCCTCATCACTGTTACTCCTATCAACACCGTTCGAGTCCCTCAAAGTGTTCCCTCGTGTGTCCCTTCAACCCTTTGACTGATCCATCTCGTCCTCGCAGAACACCTCCCTCCTCCTACTCCTCTTCCTCATCTTCATCCCCCTCCTCCTCTTCCTCATCTTCATCCTCCTCCTCCTCTTACCTCGTTACCACCACCACTTGCCACCCTCCTCCACCCCCTCTCCCGCCCACCGCCACCTCCTCAACCCCCCAAACGTCGCTAAAACGCTCGTCGCTATCAACTCGATCTCCACCACCGCCACCGCTGATAACTCTCTTGTCCCTCGCCCTCACATCTCTCGTGGTTACCACAACTTCTTCTCCCTTCAGCAGATTAAATAACTTCTGCCAGATTTAATTAAAATGTAAATAAACAAAACAGCAAGGCCCCCCCCCCTCCCCAGGGAGTATCTCAGACCCGACGGTGAACCAGTATTTACTTATGTAATTGGCGAGAATGTCCAACTACACTTTGTACACAATTTGTACCCTTTATAGCATTTCCAAGTCAAATTTACCCTTTTAGTGAATTTTCGAAGAAGAGGAAGCTATTGTTCTCGGTTCAAAATTTTCAATAGTCGAATTTCCCAAACTATTTCATACCAAATCCGCATAACATTATGCATATCATATAAAATACATAACATACACACATAACAATACATAACTCCCGAAATCGAATTTTGCGATGACCAAGGGTTTCTGATGTAATGTTTTGCACAGTTCCATATGAGAGATCAGCAAAATGCTCATAAATGTCGACATCTCTTCGTCAGCGATTCTCACGATTCAAATTGTTGGTTTCTTCCACGATTTCGGGAGTCATCACTTCTTTTTCCGTCATGAACATCAGTTCTCCCGTTTTTGTTTTTTCTTTTCCTCCACCATTTGGCTACGTTATTGTGGTTCATTACCTCCTCCATAAACAGAAACCAGCTGGCGATGAATTTCCGCTGGTTTTTCACCTTCAGCAATAAGAAAACGAATCACTTCGCGCGCACAGCTGCTGTGCCACAGCATCATATTCAGTGTGTCATGTTTGAAAACAAAATTTTCCTGCTGCGCAAAACGTTGTGTATTCTTACTTTTTGATCGTCCCTCCTGCATAACATAATGTTCTGTATGTTATACAGAAATATGATTCAGAGTGGTAATTTCAAGGATATCAGGGCAAAATGTTGTAAGTCTGAGGCCGTTTTATGGTTTTCAGTACAAAAAAATAAGGAGGTTGAAATAAAACGAGGTAAAAATAAAAGTTCCACCCCATACAAATGCGATGACGAGTGTGGCTGTTGTCGCGAGGCACATACTTATAACGTATTTTCGAAATGGCTCCCATGGTTTCGTGCACAAGCCATCTCATGGTTCATTTTCTCATGAAATTTCTCCAAGGGGAGAGAGAATGTTGGAAGCAACCGCTCCACTGCAACAAGGTCTTACGCTGCACGTACAATGTTACGGTTTGATCCATGAGACGAAAAAATCTGGAAATTCTTGACGCACTGGTTTATTATCTTCTTTGTTCGGAAACTAAATGATAGACATGATGAATTAATTACATATAAAATGTACCGATATAATTCTGGGGTTTTTAATGCCACATACCTACGACAGCAATGATTTTTCTTTAAAAGAAGTACCTACCAACAAACATTCGAAATTACCTTCATTTCCGTAGCACGAAAAGTACCTCAGAACAAAAACATCTACATCACAAAAACCATGTGATCTTCCAAACAGCTGTTCCTTAGTATGAACATTGACTGGTTTAATAAACCAGGTTTATACTATAAACTTTATAGGGAAGTCGAACTATAAATTTTTGGTTTATTATCTTCGATAATGAACCATTGGAGTCGCCCAAAGAAGAAAACATTTTAACCCCCCCTCAAAATTTTTTGGTTTACGTTTCAAGATACGTAGATTCAGAAAATCGAATAAAAAAAAATCCGTCCGTCCGCCGTCCGCGCCACTTTGCCCAGTTAGCGTTGAGCTAAAATTACGAAATTTGGTTTCTGGGTTTGGACCAGCCCCACAATGATCCTCGAAACTTTTCATAATCCTAGGTCAAGGGGAAGGGGTTCAAAACGAATTTTGAAATTTTGAAAATTCCATATCTCGATTATTCATATAGAACGATATGTTTTTTATTTCATATTTAGATAGAGTTTGTTCCGTAGAATTTTTTAAGACCATCCGCAGCTTTGTACGACCAGCCGTTCGTTCACAATGACGGCTCGAAGATTGTGCCTCACAACACGATCGTGACTCAAACTGTTGAAATACAGGTCCATTTTCATACTAACAAGCTCTTTGGAACATCATATGGCTTAAGTGATGTCGAGTTTGTTGTTCTGAGGTGCGTTTCGTGCTACTGAAATGAAGGTAATTTCGAATGTTTGTTGGTAGGTACTTCTTTTATAGAAAAATTATTACCGACGTAGTATTAAAAACCCCAGAATTATATCGTATTAATTAATCATAATTAATAATTATTATTATTAATAATAAATACAAATTATTAATACCTAAAAATAAATTATAATAATTTTCTCTAGGTACTTGATAAAATTGTTAATAATTAGTGATAATTGATAATAATAATTAATCTAACATTTAGGATCTTGACATTTAGACCTAGTGATCTAGACAGAAGGGTGATCTGCACAAGGAAGATAATAAACCGTTGTGTCAAGAATTTGCAGAGTTTTTTTTATATTATTGAATCGTTGTAATCTTGTTCTACACGTACTTATATTAAATATAACAAATTTTGTTGAATCTACCCTATTGTAATTCACATCAGAGTCTGGTAACTCTGATTGTACGCAATAATGAAGAAGGGAGCGAGAATAATGACCAAAATGTATTTGAGTTTAGGAAAAATACAATTTATAATACAATTTATTATCGGTTTACAATAGGTACTCTTCATCCATCGCGACGAAAATGGTGAGCAAAAATCGTAAGACAAATAGATAAAGTGCTGAAGATTGGGTTGACGCGAATTTCAACGTTACTTCTAGGAGAGTTGCGTTGGACGTTACAGCGAAGCATCGACGTTAGAGCGAAGACAGATCCATGGGATACGTTCTGTCGATACGTCTTCGGTTTTGTGCCACTTTGCCTCTCCAATGTTGAAATAACGACTGTAATCTTTAAAAAATTGCGATTGTCAATTTAGTGACGAAACTGTGAATATACTGGCACTGTAGGACTATGTGGACGCGACAAGTCGTATATTATTAATTTTAACGAATAAATTCAAAATATTGATGCATTTCTCATTCTAGTGTCATAGACGTTACCTTTAAACGGCGGTTTTAAAACTTTATGTAAGTTCATGATCACCTCCAAACGGACGGAATATTATCCACCGCCGGACTCTGGACGGAAGGAGGCGTCGTCTCGATGGTGAATTGGATTTCATTTTTCTCTCTCTTTTTTTCTCCTCATTTTTCGTCTCTTTCTACCGCCACTCGGAGCCCGAGCGAGCCCTCGAGTGTATTACAACGCCAACTGGGGAATACTTCATGCAAATACGGCGAGAAATATTTTTCAAGAGGGCGGCTCAGGGGAGAGAAAGAACGAGAAAAAAAGAGAAAAATACTCGTGGAACGGGGTTGCCACTGACAACGATAAACATCCGGGAGACCCTTTCAGAGGCGCGGGATTCGGATTAGAGGATCAGCCCCGACGGCTCTTAGAGCGTTTTCCAGACTCCAAAAGGTTTTCAAGACCCGTTAGCCGCTTTTATGAGGGAGCTCGATTTTTCCCCTTCTTTTTTCTTTTTCTTAATAATATTCGATAAAAATATTTATTTAGAAAATACGGGACCGAAACGCTTAAGTGAGGTCTTGAGAAAACCGTGTCGTACTAGCAGTTAGAGGGTGAGACTGGAGGAGGTACGTGGTGGATGTCTCGCGAAAGTCCAATGAGGAACTTTGCGCCAATTTTTTTTAGATTTTTGTTTTTTGAAAGTACAAGCTAGAAGAATAACGAAAATGATGGTCAGCTGTCAACTATAATAGACAATCATAGAATACCCGATGCATGCCCCAAATTATATTGCATACCTTGAGACAGAATTGAACCCACTCTCGGTGTTCACCCTGCAACTGCACTTGAACTACATAGCGAAGGTAGCAAAGATGCCAAGTTCTCGCTTACCAAGGATCGTTGCTAAAGAGGTCGCGAGTGCAGGGGTGTTCTGGGCTCAGCAGTGGGGAGACCTTGTTACAAAATATGGCATTGCCAACAACTTAAGCTCATTCGATGGCTCGCTTCTTAAAGCTGACGCGGACAGAATTTTGGCCAACTTAATTAATGACAAGAGAGCAAGTTACAGGGAAAGAGCAGAGACTTTCAATTCTTATACTCTATACCGAGAACTGGACCCTAATGTGAAACCTGCCAGCCTACTCAGAGCTTCAAATCACCCAATGAGCACACTCAGATGGCTATTCAAACTGCGCTCCGAGGTATTAAATCTGAATTTCAAACCATACATCGACACCCATTCTTCAGCAGAACAGTGTTCATTGTGCAATCGGAGAGAGTTTGAAAGCACCTTCCACTTTTTGTGCACAAGCCCGGTGCTGGCAGAGTTCAGGAGGACCGCATTTCGTAGGGGTGTATTGGGGCGAGAAGAGGCTGTCCGATACCTTAACAGTCCACAAGATTGGCGAAGAGTCATCCTTTTCTGTACCTCAGCATGGCCATACAGAAAGATGCTCGTCGGAGAATTTAACTTTGAACAACAATGATGACCTGATGAAGACCCAAATGTGTGAATACTTCACTACGCCCATTATATTTAACTCTATTTCTACCAATTTTCTACCAGGGTGTCCTGGTCTGCTTTCACAGAGCAGGCAACCTCTAAACGGTGAAATCAAAAACACGGGAACCAAGAAGCAATCAGCAAACCATTACAAGATATTCGAAAGTATGTGAGAACAAGAAACTCGATATGAACCTGCTGTTCTTCAGTGTGAACATTATGCTGAAATGCCACCGTTAGATCCGCACTCATGTTGACGACTTTCCTCGATTCTGCGTTTGACCCCTCATTGTGAACGAACGGCTGGTCGCACAACAATTTGGTTGTTCTCGACATTCCGATAGTTTGTTATAAGGATGTGACATCGAAGTAAATACATACCTACTAAGTAGAATAATATTCTTCTTATATTATACTGAAGTAGTATATTATACTGAAAAAGTGAAATAAGCTCATTTGTACCATTTTAGAAGAGTGTGGTAATAGTAGGTACATACACTCTCAACACATCCGATTCTTCCACTGGACGTATGTGGTAATATTATCATGCAATTAATCTCTTTACCTACCAAAACCTAAAATTACATGATAAACCGAAGCCAAAATCCTTGAATTTATATGAAACAGACTAGTAAACACTGGACGTATGTCCAGTATTCCTAGAATTACAAATTTGAAATTTAGTTAACTCTGTATAGTACCATAGTAAATGAGTGGATATTTGGAGGTACATTTTGTACTATAATGTGGCCTTTGGATTTTTTGATAGCGGTACTGGAGCAGTTCCACCTTTTAGGCAATAACAAAGGTTGCGAGCTTTGTACGTGGCAACGCAAATTTGTTGTGTTGCCTGAGGTTTCGAGCTTTTTACCGCAGGTTTTGCATTTTGCAAAACCACTTGACTCCACTCGCTTTTTGTAGGCATCTTTACGCGGAGGAAGGAAACACCCGAAAACAGTCGAGCAGGTTTAAGGAAGAATGAAGAATCGAACGTGGCATTCGATTATCGAAAACATTCGTTGCATTCACCTACCTAGATACTTCCATTCCATCAAGGCTTCTTTCGCACTCGAAGAGAAAATTTGTTTTCTTCTCTTTTCAATAAGGAAAGAGGAATAACATCGGTAACATCGTTAACATCGATGGTGTCAACATCGATGTTTGATAGTAAGTATCGACTATCTTTAACATCGATGTTGAACATCGAACCTAGAACATCGATGATTCAAAAACCTAGTTTGTTATTGAACACAAAAAACCAAAATAATCAAACAGTCGGCGTGCAGGCGGACAATAACAGTATTTGACGGTTTTGGCTCACACCAAGACACGGTCGGGGGCGTCCTGGGAGGTCCTGCAAGAAGCGTTATCAGCTATTAGTTTGAAATCGCTCGGATTGAACGCGACACCCCACGCCGTCGTAGGGTACTCGAGTACTCCCAGCATCTCAAAAACCTATTAGAGACGCGAAACGTCCGAAATAAAAAGGCCAAAAATCTCGTCACGAAGAAAGAAGAACAAACTGTCTAACTACAAAAGGGAACTCGGTGGGAGGGGGAAAAAAAGCAATAGGGAAAGAAGAATGCGGGGAAGGAACCGAGAGGGACTGAGGGCCTTTTCTGATCAAATTCCCATGTAAATCCGCTGATAGATGCCCGCCAATCCCCTTCCAGATAAGGGCAGTCGCCTGACATAATATCTGCCCGAGAAAACAATACGAGACGGTCCCGAAGAGAAATCTGTAGGCCCTCCATTGATCTTTCCGGAAAAAGAGCCTTTTTCTAAATCACATCCGTCACATCTGATTCCGTCTTTTCTTTTCGAACGCGGATTTTTTTTTTTTTTTTTTTTTTTTTTCGTCCTGCTCGACCGGGCGAATCCTTAAAGGAACCTCTGCAGGACCCTCTTCAGGAATTCCTTTGCCAATTAGCAAATTATCCGCGCTGACTACTGATGTTCGGACGGTCCCATTGTTTCGCGTTATCTCGTCGGATCTGATGGGAGCGTCGTCGGGGCCGCTGTGATCTCCAGAGTTGTAGAGCACGCACACATATCGAACAAACAGACGTTCTGATAAGCGAACATCAAATAATTAAAACAAAATAAAAGGTGTAGGGAATGCGTCGCTACTCATTAGCCGCCCGTACAAGGACGTTCTTTCACACCGAAAATCAAGGCTTGGAATAATCGATGTTTTGCATCCCAAAAAAATCGATTTATCGGTGTACCGATGTTTGCTTCATTATCTTCATAACCCTCCAGTAAACTGAGAGAGTAGATAATTTTTAAAGATTACTAGGAGTCGTACTAACATTCGTTTGTTATCAATCCCTTACAGAAATGAATCACTTGTAATCATGGTGTGATACAAGTGATTTTTTGGCGGATAACTGCCGTAATTAAGTCATTGGTGGGGAATCACTCGCAATAATCACTTGGTATCATTTAAAATAGAAAGGAAGTGATCATTAGTGCATCACTAGTGCATCACATGCGTTAATCACTGCAAGTGATCAAACCTTTAATGAATAGTTAGAAATAAGGGATTAACACAGCTTAGCTCAATTGAATTAAAATGTGTACTTGTACTCGTACTTAACTGTAAGTGCTGTAAAATAATACTGAAAAGATGAAATAAAAAACTAAGATTAGGTACTGAAACATAAAATACTGAAAAGAATAACATTGTAAACTATAGCGAACTAAGCTTTAGCTCCAGCAGCTGCACTCTTCACCGGGCGTCTTGCAGAAGCTTGCGCCTTCTGGCACCAGCTTCATTATTTAGCTTAGCAGTCATGGCCGCCAGAACATGCCAGTAATACATGTAAATGATTAGTCACTGATTACTTCAGTGATTCTTACCAATGACGAATCACTGATCGTCCAGTGATCGCATGTTAAAATACTAGTGATTAAACCAGCCAATTACTGAGAATCACTACATAATCAGTGGCAATCACTAAATTTTAGTGATTAAATCATTAAACCGCCAATGGTGCACTTCTGTAAGGGAGGTGCAGCAAAGAAAAGGCAGGCAACATAAGGGTGAATCTAACGGGAAGAACTTCAGGCTGTGTATGTTAAGCCCTTCGAGTGTCTTGTTCTGAGATACTTTCCATGTGATAGGAACTTCTTGGTATAAACTCAATATTCCAAACGCAAGAACAAGTAAAAGCTCAAGAATTGTATATTGATCTCTTGAACTTGTGATGCGACAATGTGGCAAGTGATTTAGTATTGATTTAGGGTTACAACCACTGGGCAACAAACTCAACAAAGTTTATAGTATTATAGGAATTCAACTTGGTGGGCTGAAGCACAGTAGTTGAGTTATTAATATGTCAAATATACAACGATTAGTATGAGAATTGTATAAATAAAACAAATGAATGGTGAAGAAAATGTAATTCTGTAACTGTGGTTTTTGAGTCGAATTTCGGAAATTCCATTGAGTCAATCTAACCAAATTTTGTTCCTCAATCGGAATAGATTATAAAAATTAACGACGTTTTCGAGTCGTTTTAGGTCTTCAGAAGGTCGATTTCATCCTAAATTTACCCTCAATTCGATTCAATTCAATTTTTTTCGAGTTTATGATACGTTTTCGAATCAAATTTAGGAAATTCCGATGAGTTAATCTAACTTAATTTTCTTCCTCAATCAGAATCGATTATAACAATTTTTCGACGTTTATGAGTCGTTTTAGGTCTGCAGAAGGTCAATTTAGGTAAATGTACTCCTAAAATTGATTCAATTCATCCTTTTTCGAGATTTTGACACGTTTTCGAATCGAATTTTGGAAATCCCGATGAGTCAATCTAACTCAATTTTCTTCCTCAATCAGAATCGATTATAACAATTTTTCGACGTTTATGAGTCGTTTTAGGTCTGCAGAAGGTCAAGGTCAATTTCATCCTAAATGTACTCCTCAAATCGATTCAATTCATCCTTTTTCGAGATTTTGACACGTTTTCGAGTCGAATGTTGGAAATCCCGATGAGTCAATCTAACTCAATTTTATCCCTTAATTTTAATCGATTAAAACAATTTTACGACGTTTATGAGTCGTTTTAGGTCTGCAGAAGGTCAATTTCATCCTAAATGTACTCTTCAAATCGATTCAATTCATCCTTTTTCGAGATTTTGACACGTTCTCGAGTCGAATTTTGGAAATCCCGATGAGTCAATCTAACTCAATTTTCTTCCTCAATCAGAATCGATTATAACAATTTTTCGACGTTTATGAGTCGTTTTAGGTCTGCAGAAGGTCAATTTCATCCTAAATGTACTCTTCAAATCGATTCAATTCATCCTTTTTCGAGATTTTGACACGTTTTCGAGTCGAATGTTGGAAATCCCGATGAGTCAATTTTATTCCTTAATTGGAATCGATTAAAACAATTTTACGACGTTTATGAGTCGTTTTAGGTCTGCAGAAGGTCGATTTCATCCATAGTGAACCCCTCAAATCGATTCAATTCAACCTTTTTCAAGGTTTTGAGACGTTTTCGAGTCGAATTTCGGAAATTCCGATGAGTCAATCTAACCGAATTTTCTTCCTTGATCTGAATCGATTAAAACAATTTTACGACGTTTATGAGTCGTTTTAGGTCTTCAGAAGGTCGATTTCATCCATAGTGAACCCCTCAAATCGATTTAATTCAACCTTTTTCAAGTTTTTGAGACGTTTTCGAGTCGAATTTTGGAAATTCCGACGAGTCAATCTAACTAAATTTTCTTCCTTAATCAGTATCGATTATAATAATTTTTCGACGTTTTAGGGTCGTTTTAGGTCTTTAGAAGGTCGAGTTCATCAGAAGTGAACCCCGCAATTCGATTCAATTCAATTTTTGTCTAGTTTTAGAGACGTTTTCGAGTCGAATTTCGGAAATACCGATGAGTCGATCTATCTCAACTTTCTTCCTTAATCAGAATCGATTATCTCGACGTTTTTGAATCGTTTTAGGTTTTCAGAAGGTCGATTTCATCCTTGATGAACCCCTCAATTCGATTCAACTCAACCATTTTCGAGTTTTAGAGACGTTTTCGAGCCGAATTCCAGAAATTCCGATTAATCAATCTAACTCAATTTTCTTCTTTAAACAAATTAAATTTGGATCGAGGATGGATGGCAATATGTATTGCAATAGGCAATGCAATACAGTGACCTATTCACTCGGTTTCTTGTCCACGGCCGCGCTTGGAGGATGTTTTCCAGTTGCATACAGGCGGCTAGATACTTGTACGAGTATAGCATTTTTCAAAACACTGAACTTTGCTAGTTTACCAACTAACCACACGATGTAGACTGTAACATATCCACAGAAGGTCGAATAGGTAACGTGGATGAATCAGATCTTCCCTCATGAATGGGAGAAGTCCAGACGATTCAGTTTTTCCCTCCCAACTCTTATTTTTTAATGAACACGTTTGGAAACTGTCTGTTGAACGTCTGAAAGGACCGCACTCCAAAAAGGCCATCGGGTGAAGCCTTCCTGAGGCCCGGGCGTTAATTTGGAATGTATTGAGTAAGGAGGAAGCGGGCAAGAGGTCTCATCAACATTCCTAGTCGACCCTCAGCAGGAATGTTAATAACCTCCCGTCCCCGAGTGTAAATCAGTAGCTTTGGAAGATCCACCTCACCAATTATTTTCTAATAACAAGAAAAGGGGTTTCAAAAACAGGAACACCCCGGAAAAGGGTGGGAAGGGGAAACGGGGGTTTCGGACCCTCGGGCGCAGTAACGCCGCCCATGAAATATTGCCAGGTTATTATTAAAAATGGAGGGAAAAGAAAAAAAATAAAATTTGAATCCGGACAATAATTATTTTGATGGCGTTTATATGAAAAAGATCTCGGCCCACGCTGGGCGCGAGCCCCGAGCCACCGCCTCTACGTTCGTCAGCCTACAGCCATCTGGTCTGGTCCTGTCTGTTCAATGGTCGTCAGGTGTCGTGCATCGTCTTGAATCAAATGTTGCTTCATTCTGCGGTTGCGCAGACGTGGTTTCTTTTGACCGCCGACAACATGTTCAGAAATGGTTGGCCAGCTACGATTTGGTGTCAGGGGCAGTATCGACTTAGTCCGCCTGGTCAGTGCCTCGGAATTGACAAACAAGTAACTACAGCATTGAATCGAACAAATCAAAATGAAAGATCCAACGGTGTGTTTCGCATGTTGTTACCAATACCTTGATACGATATGTGTGCATCCTACCTAGGGGATTGTAAGATTGATAGTGGATCTTTAAATATTTATTAAAATACTTGATGGTACAACTTGATATTGTAAAATTGTAAAACATCAGTCCAAGTGAAGTGTCTCGTCCATGTCGATTGTCTTGTCGTTGTCAAGGAGCGAGTACCAACTGATCATACTCCAGTTGCTCTACGTCGTAGGATATTGGTTCGCTGAGTTTCTCCATAATAACGACAGGCTGCCAATTTCTCGGAGATAACGTTAAAGCTCACTGGCGGTGTGTTTCGTTGGTGGAGAAGGGCGATGTATGGATCTGTTCCTTCAGATAAACACTTTTTCAACGATAACTTAGCCACTTGCACATAGTTTTCAGCGAGTCCATTGGATCTTGCAATGTGAGGGTTCGAAACACGACGTTGAAAAACCCATGATTTTTCGAAGTCTTTAAACTCCCTTGAAGTGAAGGGAGTGCCACCATCTGTACATAAGACATCTGGAATCCAATGTGTCGGAAATAATCTCTTCAGCTCGATGACGGAGATTGTGGAATTGGCTGTTTTTACTTCCGCCCCTTCATAGAATCCAAAGTATACATCTGATGTTACTAAGAAAGTATCCCCATTTGATTGGCAAAAATCAGATCCAACTATTGCCTCGGTCTGATGGGATTTCTTGAAGATTTATTTTATTTTGAGTGTTATCCTTCTGATGTTTCATGCATGTTCTACAGCTTCCCTCAAAACAGGTAAGAATAATGGGTCACAGTGTATTTATTGGAGCACTAGGCTTCTCATTTTTCTTTGCATCAATACTCTGTCGTCTTTGAATATTAAGTCTTCATGAACTGATAACTGATCCCTGTAGCTCCAGTACTTCACAATCGAAACTGCAGGGTTGCGAGATCCCGTGCATTTTCCGAGTCCGCACACCCCCGCGGGACTCAAAACCCCGCAAATCCCGCAGTTTTTTTTAACCGAAAAATAGTCAAGTTTCACACATTTTTGCGCCTTTTCCGGCCACATAGTCCTAACAACATTCTCAGAACCTGAGAGTATTCAGGTGTTCGAAGTGTCCTGTAAAAAAACCACGACACTGCCTACTGTCCAGCTTTGTATCCCAGCAGATGTAAATGATGCATCGATATATTCGATTTCACTTCGTCCGCCGTCCATCCCTCCGTTGATTGATGGAGTGGCTAAAAACTCGTCGTTCCTCACTTCCTCGGCGTCTCGGCGCCACTGAAATTGCTATTCCCCATCTAAACCTCGATCGTTTTCTGTTTTCTTTTGCAGAATGCGGACGGAGGACCTTCGGGGACAACCGCTATGGGAACGGTATCGGAAACCCCGGCAGAAAGGTAAGGGCTCCCGACTTGAACGCTTCATGATTATTCAAAAACTCACAGGTCGCTCCGAACCATCAATATTCTGTTGGTCGCCTTCTCAAAGAACGACAAATATGAACGAGTATGACGAAAAATATTACGTGCAACGTAACGTCCTAGAATCGAGAATGACTCCATTTTTTTCTTATTTTTTTTCTTCTCTTCAGTTGATATCCCTTGGCAAGGAAACCTCTTTGGCCAAGATTATTCTTTAGGCGATATAAGGTTTTCGTTACGGAGATCGGAATGAAGAGTAGTTATTAGCACGTCTCCCTTATAAAGGAGGAGCGGACATTGGAATTCTGTGGTAAGAAAGAGCAGACTGAAAGAGAACACTATATTAATTACATACAGCCGTTTAAGGGGTTCAGAAGGAGAAGCAGGATCGGCACAAAGTCTCGAGGGTTTTTATTGAGCATTGTAAGAAATGCTGATAATTAGTCATTCCCCTGTTCCAATTCATGCATATCTTGGACTATGGAGCGGCGAAGGGTGAGCAAAAAATAGACCGACGGACAGGATGAGCGCACACTAAAATACTAAATTGTTCCTTTAGACGAAAATAGGAGTCGAATTTGGCGGGGGAATTTACGGTACCAACCACGTTCCTGAAGGAATTTCGTTCACTCTTTTCCTTTTAAAAAACTTCAAGATTCATTATTTAGTGTACATTGAAAATTGTTATTCAGATAAGATGTACTCGTATTAATTGCTGCTATTTTTCGAAAAAGTTTAATCGAGAAATCGATGAATACTTGAGTCCTCTTTCATGAGTCATTAATTTTACTCCAACAGAGGACAAAGATGACGTAAAAAAAACTTATTGCTGATGGTCCGAACGAGGTAGAGCACTAATTTGTTTCTAAAAACGACTGTAAAATCAAGAAATATGACTGAAAAATTTAAACAAATCCACTGTAGAACATCAGAACTCATTACACATTTAAATTGGTAAATAACAGGTTTGGAGTGAGTTTATTGACTCTTGATTCTGTACAACTCAGACAGGAGGAATGCGCCGATGTTTCATCCTGAGCGCAGGGTATGGTTCGATAACAGCTGGATTGAGATTGTGTTTTTCTCGTTTTTAATTTTTCGAATTTAATTTTCTACAGCTTTTGTTTCGAAGTGATTTCGATGACTGTTGAAAGAGTGGAAACCGTTTACAAATAACCGGTTAGAGCGAACAAGAGGTATGACGAACAAAACGCTTCGTACCCTTTTAACCTGCCGTGTACATATATGACATAATATGTCATATTGTCATATGTCATATATTACATTGTGTTTGTAGATTGTATGTAGGCCATAGGCCCATCACAATCTATTGCTTCTCTGTTTCGTTTGATGTTGCTTAGCCAAAGCCAAAGTGAACCAACCCTTTTTTGCTTACTTGAGCCAACCCTTTTAACTTGTGTATATTCTAAAAACTCTGCCAAGACTTCAACAACGGTTTGTTATCTTTTGTATGCATCACCCATCTGTCTAGATCACTGTCCTATATCAATACAAGAGAGTCACACACATCACAAGTCATAACAGTACAAAATAATTGGAGTTATGGGCTTAAATACGATTAGGATGAAATGACCATTCGAGGAGACCTAGAAAACGTCGAAAAAACGTTTGTGGCTTCATAAATGTAGACACTATTATGGATACTGATGCTCTGAAAATAATAAAACCTCACAATGATACCTAGAATCATGGTGAGAATCATCTGTATGGATACCTGATATATTTTATTATTAAAAATTCTATTATCACGATGAAGATACAACAGGTAATAGAAACCTAATATTGACAGCTTTAGTCCTTAAAAATGATTCAAATCACACTATCGGATAATATATTATAGTATAATATACTGAGTGTGTGTGATTTTGTTGACCGTCAGTAACAATGATGTTGAGGGATGTCGAGGGTCGGTCAAATGAAAATTGATTTATGTGCCAACGTTTCGAAGAATATATTTCTTCATCTTCAGGGCCTAAAAATATATTCTTCGAAACTTTGGCACATAAATCAATTTTCATTTGACCGACCCTCGACATCCCTCAACATCATCGTATAATATACTATAATATAATATACCTATTATGCCATTCACAATATAATATAGGTGTTCGGCCCTCAAAGCTGTTCGGGCTCTTTGTGCCCTCAGTTTCCCTTATTCCCCGTAGACCACTAGCGCTCCTGACCTTCCACTTTACCACACATAATTACCGAATTACAACACCTACACAATTCCCCCGACACATAATATTATTTCCTAAATTATAGATGTTGAGGTAATATAACGAGAAAAGGGCGAAACATGAAGTACCTCAAAATACCAAACTGCGTCATGTGACACCATATTGCCTCTCCCGAATTCCGACTCCATTCAGTCTAATGCTTTCAGTTTGTTACATTCGCGCTCCCCAGTTTTCTATCTTTTCAATTGTAGTACACTACAATAAAATACCGATTTTGCGGTTCTATTCGTTCACTTAGCTTTCCCCGTGCAACTATACAATAGGTATATTACTATACTTCCAATGACTGTGAATTGCATAATAGGTATACTATACCTCCACAATATAGAACAAATAATGACGCATTAAATTACGCAGCAAATTCTGCTGTTCTCAGTAGAGGTGTAAATCTGGATTATGTGAGCCGCTGCGGCCTGGGTTCGACTCCCAGCTAGCTTACGAGATTTTTTTAGGAGGCGGTGGTCTCAGAGCTGTGTGTCGGCACTTATAACTTGAAAATTCAATACACAACTTGTAATTGAACAAAGAGTGAAAACTCGTCTAGGGTTGTACAATCCCAGAAGCTTATCTTTGAAATACGTGGTTTTCCTCGGATTTACCTCAACTTTCTTGGGCGGCAACGGAACTGGAGTACAAGATTACGGTCTTTAAATGGTAGTTTGAGTTTAGTGCGTTTATTGGGTATTTAGTGGGCACTCTTCAATTGGTGTAACGCAGCGGCAGGTGTTTAGTATTTTCGCCCACTTCCCCGCGTAAGAACAAAAATAAATAAAATACGAGAAAAAAACCTTGGTTGTTTTCCAAGCCATCTTTATCCCGGGGTGCCCCAGAAAATTACACCGGGCAGATAACTGGATCCCTTTGTTATCACAGCCGAGTGAGGGAGCCGCGGCGGAGGGGGATCCGGCTGGACTCAGTTGGAGCGCTACGCCGGAGGTTTTTTCTCCCTGTTTTCATCAGTATGTAATTCCCTTCAAGTAGATTTTTCCTATAACGCTTTTCACCCTCGGAGCCCTGCCATCCTATTTTCATTCCCTATCACGGCGACGAAATCTGTATCAGCTTTTTGCTTCGGGAGCGGGGACGTGAGTGAGAGGGCAGGGTCGGCGAATAGCGTTTTGCCAATACCTAGCAAACTCTCATATAGGCTTTGATCAGGAACGCACAAAGAGTTGGAAAATCCTCTCATCTCGCTCCCCACCGCTACTTCTAACGCGCACTCACAAACACACGAACCAACCGACATGATAGAAGTTCACAAACTTACAACAGAAATCCAATTCCCCAACTTTATCAGATTTAAGGTGTACCTAACATTTAAGTCAGTTAGAATAGAAGAGTAAACTAGAAATAGAAATACTCGTAGTTTATTCACAAGGCGATTTTAAACACACAATAAATCAACGATCGACCGAGATTTCTGACACAAAATTAAAGTGAATACTACACATGAATATACAGTGGGCACCACATATCCTGACGACACAGTTATGCACTACTTCACTACTTTCCCATTGATGTAGGGGTGGGAAATATTTAACGTAACCGCTTCAAATAACATAATACTGTCCAGGAACCTAATACCAGAAAAACCCTATTACTCCAATAACTGTTTTGAGAACTTGGGGGAAACGCCTTTGATGGCCTCTTTGTCGCTGGCCAGGTGATAGGTAATAGGTTACGGAAATAGAATGCGTGAAAGGTGTGCGATCATAACTGTCGACAAGTTATTTGAGTGAGTAGGTATTGAGTTAGTTTCGAGTAACAGCGACCGTCTGGTAATAGGTTGTGGTATTAGGTTGTTTTGTTAATAGGTTACCGGCGGTTCGAGAACCTTCCCAGCGCCCAACGCGGACTGGGACTGGGACTGAGTTGGGCGCTGGAAAGGTTCCCGAATCGCCGGTAACTTATTACCAGATAGCTGTTACTCGATAACCTATTACCACGAAATAACCGTATTAGTCATGTCTACATCATTGACCTGTACTTGCAGGCAGCTCGTGAATACTTTACTAGACAGTCCCTGCCCCATCGAGCAATCTGATAGTTTCTTCCAGCGAGAGCTCCACCTCATCAAATGCTGCTCTTCAGAATCCAGCAAACATTGGGTATATACACACTGCGCATTCCTTCGACATGCAGTGTTTGGCGGAGAGATTTATGCGTTTACAGCGAAGCATAAATATCCCCCATGTGCACATAATTTCAGCCCACTGTCCTCCCTGAAGCTTCAGCAAATCACGGGCGGTCTGAGTTCCTAGTATAGCATGAATCTAACAGAGTCCTCATCATAAAATGGAATCTTCTATCCACCTGACAGCATCCAAGAATGGCCAGGCAGCCTTTAACAGCACGAAGTCAAGCGCTGGCAGATTTTAAGGACATTGTACTCTATTGCTATTTGATCCCGTCTCGCCGCCAAAGACAATCCTCTTAAAAATCAGCTATGTACAGTGGAATCAGCTAATTCTACTGTTTCGATGTTGGATATTTAGGTATGTGGTATTGTTTGCAGGAACGGGAACAAAAACGATCAACAGTGTCCTCCTCTAGTTGGGAGGTTGATTCCTAATCGTATCCAATTCTTGTTGTACTGGTAGGTAAATTGCTCCGAGGTTAGGTAGGGAATTAGTAGGAACAGATGGAGTTATATTGATGAACTCCAGGTGTTGGTGGAAGCGTGGGAGTGGACTCCTACAGAGATTTGCCTCTGAGCTGTAATTATGCTGATGTAGCATAATTTATGTTGTACTTTCCCCATCATGCGGTTGCAATAGGGATGAAAGGGCGTTAGGGCCCTGGTGGAAGAGATGACGGCGTCTTGTGTGGAAAGATCTCATTTGGGTTTCGCACGAACGTATACGTTGGAACCTCCGTAGGTCGGTTAGTACGATGAAGATGTGAGGGCCTCTTGCGGCTCACCGCTACAGGCGCTCATCACGGGTTGGGCGGCGAAGGGTCCCTACAAGGGCAATATCCCGCCGTCAAGGGGACCGCAACATCCCCCAATATCATCCCTTCATCTTGTTAATACGTTCACCCCTCAGCCTTCGTTGCCCTCACCAGCCACTTCCCCGGCTCTACCCAACAAACATAGCTCCTTTTGCCCACCTCCGTCGGGTAACACGATACAAATTGGCCCATTATTTCACCGGCTGGAAGTAATGGCTACCATATCCGATGACGACTGTTTCCACCGTGAAAATGTGGGTTAGAATCCCTCATTCCCCCTGTTTCTAACGAGGAAGCCTCTATTGGTTGGTACTTTCCAGTGAACTACCTATTTCTAATAAGAAAATAGAATTCCAGCTAATTAGAATACCATTCAGTACTGCAACTAGCTAATGTGCATAATGAGCCAGTACATGAGACACATGCATAACACACTCATACGCCTCCTATGGGTGATATGCGATATACGGAAAAGTACTCCTGGTGGTTGTGGAGAATGGGTGATGCCGACTTGAATAACGCTGATCAACGGAGGAAACTTAAAATCCCTTAAGATTGTTACTATGATGAACCCAATCCATCAAAGTGGCAACTTTGCAAGACTGAAGCTAAACAGTATCTGTCCTTATCTTTTTGTACACCAGTGATGATAAACTGGATAAAGTGTACAGAAAGTGTTGTTTTGCTTTGGGATATAGGGACCCACAAAAGCTTTGGACAGCCCAGTATGTTGAGGCGATCCGCAGGGGAACGGCCAATGTGAGCGGTTCAGTGGAATAATTTGGAAAACCTTCTCGTTAGCACTAACATCAAGAAATATGAAAATCTAGCCTTAAGAAGATGCCCTGGACACAGCTCTCCAGTCCATATGTTCACTCCTAAGTACTGTAACAGATACAACATCGCACGAGAGGATGTTCATCAACGACTGACGAGTAATGCATTATCAATGCCAACCAGTGCCACAGCATGTGCCAAATAGTAAATATAACTCACTGGTGGATGTGGTGGAATTGTTCGAGTCCAACCCTGAATTTGCTCATCTTCGTTCGCTAAATCGGATAGAAACGACTTTTTCCACACGCCCTAAAAGACGTGTGCCCAGTCTTGCTGTAGACTTTCCTGCAATTTCGTTCTACTATTCTTGAGTCTCAATACGAGTGTGTTATGATATTAACTGTAGAACAAAATAGCAGGACTGGGCACAAGTTTTTTGTCTCTCCTGTAGAGTTGGGAAAAGTGAGTTAGCCCATGTGGGATCTTAAGTGACGAAATAATGAATATGAGTTTGATTTGATGAAGCGTTTTTGATGTGACAACCTTCGTATCCGAGTGGAATTACATCTTCGAGTTTTAGGGGCTGGTTCCACGATCCCACAGGTGGAGAGATCGAGGGGGCAGCCTCGATTTGTTCCCATCTCGAACACGTCATCGACTCGATCGCACAAAAGGGGCTCGTCGATTGACGAAAACCTGATGGCTCCTGAATACGTCCTCGACACCGATGCCCTCGGGGCTACGCCGATGAAATAAAGCGTGAAGATCCTCGAAGAGAACTCGGTGATCGTATTGAGTGGAAGTCGTGAAGAGAGGGGACTCCCATTATGAGGTAAGTGAACCAATTAGGGAGCCCAATTTGTCAAGGGGGCGATGCCCCCAGGCGACTTTCTGCACCCGGTCCTTTGTCAACATCCCCCAGCACACAAAACGACCGTTTCTATTAGGACGACAAAAAATTTGTTTTCAACAATAAAAAAAACCATAAAAATAATAAAAACCGGCTCGGCCACGCGACTCTGTTTGTTCAAATGCTGAATGTCAAAATTGCAGTTTGCTTGAAGACGACGGCGGGAGTCATAAGTTACTGGTTAATGGTCTGAAGCTGTCACGCACGCTCGATACAGCCCATTACGAAGTTCTTCGCGGAGTTATTTTTGAGATTTCTATCTTTGAGGAGATTTTTTCATTCTCTCCAA
Organism: Stenodema calcarata; assembly: GCA_963920205.1. Classification (NCBI taxonomy): domain Eukaryota; kingdom Metazoa; phylum Arthropoda; class Insecta; order Hemiptera; family Miridae; genus Stenodema; species Stenodema calcarata. The sequence goes on from OY986054.1 coordinate 4,365,337, forward strand.
GTTACTCATTTCTCACCAACATGAAACTTGGAAAAACGATGTCTACATTGCTGTCGAGGATGGAAAACGATTCACGTGAATGAAACTCACAGTCTCGACAGACTGCGGTCTTTCACCTTGGCATGTGCAACACTGGGTGGCCTACGAGACACACCAACTATGGTTCTAGCGTTTTTTGTCGAAAAACTCATAATTCATGAGTTATAGAGCAAAAACTGAAAAAAAAAGTCTCAAAATATGCGGTTTTTCGCGTTGGGAATTTTCCGAAGTTTCAAACTTGTATTCACACTCCCCTGAACTTTTCGCAGTGATTTTCGGCATCAGGATGAAAAAATACACCGGAAATGGCAGTTTGAGACCAAAATTGAATCAGTCGTTTCAGAAACCCGACTAGTCCACAAAACCCAAGTTACCACAAAACGCGAAAAACTGCTGATGCCCGTCTGACATAGATTTGAGATTTTCCAATACACATGGTTTTATTTGGCATGAAAGAAATTAGTGAGCGATTTAAAAAAAAAATTGTTCTAAATGCTTCAGAAATGGCTTTGAATTTGAACTAGCCGTGCTTTTCCTGACTCTCAGCATGAAATTCATTCTCATGTCGTATTTGTTTCAAGCAACATGAAGTTAATGTGTGCAGAAATTACTCTTGTATTATGGAAAACATTAATTCAAACAAGACAGGAATCGTGGAAAAAAATAGGTACATAAAGTATTTTAATTTTTATATTTTGGTTAAAAGTCAATTTTTGTGTGGGGATAACATGATTTTGCTTGATTAAAACACTGACCACTTTTGTTTTCATGGTCAATCTTGAAATTTCAGGTAAATCTTTATCTGAAATTGGCCAAATATAAATTTTCCTCCAGAACAACGAACACTTCTTTCTTTAACAAGGTACTTCCTCACTTTTTCAAATCTGTCATTTTTCGAGTTGATTGGTATCATAAGGGAAGGGTAGCTAGGTTTGAGTTGTCGAAAGTCATATTGGCAGTCATATACACCACCAATCCATCTATGTAAGGAGGAGCTTCTATTATTCCTTTACTGTTTGATGTGTAGCGATATTGGATGTATTTTGAAATGACGAACGACACCATGTCTTCTTTTTTGACATTTTTCCCTTTGGTCTCTTGGGATATAACTTTTCTTTTACACAGAGGAGGCCACCACTCAAAAATGATCAGCCGAAACCATGACCACTAAAAATTTGTTGGCTGTGCTGGAAGAGAGTAGGTTTGAGGTGTACATAATATGTAAACCTCATACTTGCTATAATGTTGTTCTTCTGCGGTATATATTCGATCAACTGGTTTGATTTTGATTTCAAAAGAGAAAAATCGTGATCGCATGGATTGTATGAGTGTAGAAATACGATCAGTCCCGAACAAGTCGGGTTTCTGCTGACACGATTTTATTGAAATTCCCCCTACAACACAGTAACAATGCCCGGACAAGTCGGCTTTTACTTGCACAAGCGATCAAAAAACGAAAATCGATTTTTTTGGACTAGTCGCGTTTCTGAAACGACTGATTCAATTCTAACTGTTCTACTACTTAGTACTAGTTTTGGAGGAACACTTGCCCAGACTTGTAATTGTATACTTATTAAATCCTGATATTTATGACATAGGATTCTGGTGCGTATTACTCAACGTGAGTTGATTGATCCAATAAAACACCGAGTGTGATAAAGTTAATGTCATCTCGCAATGAAGTCTCGCACTTCTAATGACTTGACTACCGAAATTCAATTCGTTTCCGTCCGACAAATCCCGAAGCCAAGTTTTTCATTTTAACAACTACCCAACTTTTCCTTCCGAGTGGGTTGAAGCCCCTGGAACTGCTAAAACTCCTCTCACTTAAACTTCTCATTTGAATTTTTACAGTGTCAAGTGCTAAGAGTCCGCGATGATTTTTTCCCGTTAAGATTGTTCAGTAACCTTTGGGTGTAATTTGAATGCAGATCGTTGGAGCCCGTTTTGTCGAAGCTCCCCATTGAAAGGCTCCCGTTGCCTTCTTTGTATCCGCTTGACTTTTTTCTCCTCCTGTCTTTCTCTTTCTCCTTTGTTTAGCCCTTTACTTCTTCCCTGTTTATTTTTACCGGTGGATTCCCTTTTCGCTCGTTTTTCGCCGCGTTTCGCCGCCTCCTCTTCAAACGGGAACAAAGAGTTACGTTGATGTTACTCGTGTTGTATAAATCTCTCTGGGGGGGAAGTCGAATGGGGAGAGTTTTCGCTTCTGTCCTGAACTCCGTATTCGGTCAACCTGTTTCTCAAAGCGTCCACCAAAACCGATCGATTTCGTTTGAAGGACGTTGAATGCCATCTTAAGCGCGGGCGGTCGTCTTTAGAGTTTGGGTCAGTGATCTTTCGTCTCCCCTCCGGTTTATCTGAATAATGACGAACCTCCGACGGACACGAGCTCGACTCAAAACTACAACATTCCTCTAGTCGGACCATGAAAATGTACCATTCATATTCTGCAATGGAGGGGGGGGGGGGGGGAGGCACCTTGATACGAGATTTGGACGCTCTACATGGTGTCAAATGGTCAGTCTCCGTATCGTACTGCCTGTTATTTTGTAGGAGCGAATGCCAAATAGTGCCACCCTCACATAGGTATGCAACTCCAAATCTATGAATGTAACATATGTAGTACGAGTATGTATCTACAGGGTGTCCCACCTAAGGGCGGACATCCCGCCGGGAGTGAATTCTACATCTAAGTTGTGACTGAAAATGTCCCATGACTCATATTTTTTACTCCAATTAAATCCCGAGTTTTTGCACTTTTAAATTAAATAACTCCCTTAATAACCAAAGTAATCTCAAATTTGAGAATACCGTTGGAAAGAGCATTCAATTTCCTATCTTTCTGATGCCAAACTAAAATCTTTTGCTCAGGTTTAACGGGTGAAAAATCAGCCTAAAAATAAAAAATTGCCAAAATTTCTAGTCCTCTCAATCGCCTGTAAAACCTACTACCCACCCTTACTTGAACGTTTCGGACTGTTACTGCAAAAGTTGGCCAAAAAGCTCAGCTTTCCAACAGTGTTCTCAGAAAAGAAAAGAAAGTAGAAATTTCCACTTTTTCCAACCCCTATAATCTGGCTCGAGAATTTTAGCCTGTAGTCCTAAAACTTGTACCAAATGTCAGCTTTTCAATGGTATTTATACCATAAGCAATGTAGCATAAGCTATACTTATAAGCAATGTAGCAATGCAATTTTGAGGGAGAAAATGACGTTTGAATCAAGAAAAACGTGGATTTTTCAGGGGAAAGTCCGGGTTTTCACCTATCATTGACTCGTCAAGTAAAACATGAGTTTGAAATCGGATTTCATGTTATTGTTCCAGTAAAATCTTTTTTATTATCAAAATTCACATTGTAGGTGTTCGAAATGTCCGTTTGTCTTAGAACAGTGACCCGCTTTAATCAATGAGTGATGCAAGTTAGTGCACGGAGGAGTCAGCCCGTCGCGCTGTTCAGAAAAATCTCTTCTTGAATTAGTTGATTTTCGTTGTTTGCTTCCACACTATACCGACATCATTAGCAATGTTGGATATACTGTATATATCTGTAACAGATATGATGCTTGTTTAAGGCTATACCAACCACAACGCTAGAGAAGCTGTGAGGGAATGTCAATCGGACTTTCCCCTAAAAGTTGTCCTTGATTCAAACGTGATTTTCTCTCTCAAAATTGCATCTCAAAATTTCAGCTTATACCATTGGAAAGCTGATATGTAGGCGCAGTTTTTAGGACTACAGGCTAAAATTTTCGAGATAGATTAGGTATAGGGGTCTATTGAAAAAGTGGGAATTTCTACGATTTGACAAATTTTCACCCGTTCATTTTTCACCCATTTTGGCGATTCAAAAAAGATGATAATTAATTGAGGGGGTAGGAAATTTTGTTTTCCTTTCAACAGTGTAATCAGATTTAAATTTTCACGTTAATTAAGAGAATTACGGCCGTTTTAGCCATTTTAGTGTGATAAAGTAGAGATCACGAAAAAAAATCTTAAAATTGAAAAAAACACTACTTTTTAACTGAGTAAAACAAATGTCTACAAGACATTCCCGACCAGAAGTTAACTCTAGACTCGATTCCTAGCCTGTGACCGTCACCAAATGAAACACCCTGTATATAGTCCCTTAAGATCACACAAGGTCTAACTCAGTTTTTTGCAAAACTGTCAAAGCTGTCGTTAGGAACGGATACTTATGCAAAGTCTCTCGGTCCGTCTTTCTAGCTCATTCATTTGGCCTTTATTGCAATCCCGGAAAAGGCTTCTTCAACGTAGAAAATCCGCGATAACCATAGAAATTACTACAGTCCGTTGGAAAATCTGTTCTTTGTCTCTCATGAAAAGTTGGGAATACTGAGTTAGACTTTGTGGGATCTTAAGGGACGATATTGCTTGAAAATATTGCTTAAAAATATAAATTTTTGAAGTTTTTGTAGGGAAATCCAACCAACCCAACGGTGATTTTCGGAGCCGTCGGAATTGCTGGTCTATACAGAACGACAACGTCATACCTCAGTCGAACTGATGAGAAACGATAAGTTTTGCAGGTGCTTTTCGTTCGAAATCCACTGACACATTGGAGTAGAATGGGGGATGGTTTGATTTGACAAGGACAGTTTGATTTTGACCCGCCCTCACAGTTCGGAGATCGTCTTACACGATACGACGCCGACAGGATTTCTGCCACTTGTTATATTTTTTGTTCGTCGTCTAATATTTTCAGTAGTAGATGTGACAAGTCATCAGATAAAACTTCTTTATATGTCGTTAGAGGTGGCGATGCGAAGATAAAAGCGGGCCCGTGAAATCGGTCATAGTTCTGCGCGAAACGACGAGGGTGAGAAAGGCGGCAGGGACCGAACATGCACTCATTACGACTATCTGGAATGAGATCTGGCTCACACCCTCGCTAATGTGAATAGAACACTATCAGGAGCATCTCCCGACGTCCTGACACTCGACGCCCCCCGAGGGGTTTCGGAGGGTTGGAAAAGGAAAACTTTAAAAAGGTCCGTTCCGAGGGTGATGCAGGGCAACTCTGCGGGGATCAAGAGAGGATTAACGCGTTAGACTAACTCGCCGCAAGAGGATCTCTCTCTCTTCTACCCTCGGGACACTCTGATGTACGAAAATTTCATTTCTGCTTTTTAACTTTGTGCTTTCTGAGGCCATCTGCCTTGATTAGGTGATGCGGAAACCCCTTGGTGTAGTGGGGAGGTCGGCTGTTTCTCTTTGAAGTGCCCAAGCCTCGTTAACCACCAATATGCAAAGCTGGAGGGGGTGCAGGCCAATGCCTAGATTGCCTTCTAATAGACTTGACTGAGGTGTCAATCCTCTTTATCACGCTTTCCCACCTTCGACTCTTCCCCCAAATAAACTCCTCGTGAGTTCTCTTTGAAATTCAAAGCAGAAGTCATTACGAGCGGGGGTCCGAAATTAGTTATCCGGATATGGAGCCAACCGCCGACGATCGTCTAGCAGTTTATCTCGCGCCTCTGCGCCTGCAATCACCATTCGCCTCACCCGACTTGTCAAGTCCACCTTCCACATTGCAATGCGATCCCTACACCAGGCAATCGTTTTAACGACAACAGCAACCGGTACATTCAATCAAGGGAATTCAGGTGGGATTTGATCAAAAACCCCACAACCGGCCGATTTATCAATGTAAACCCGTTCATTCAGATTCATCCACCCGCTCCTGGTAAAAACACGTTGTTGAGTAATGGAGACGTCCATTGTAGGTGCTTAATTCAAGCATTCTATACAATCAAATTTCAATATCTTGCCTAATGCCTAAATCGACCGGCTATAAACTAAGTGTGTTCAATTTATTTTTCTTCAACTTTTCACACTTGACTAGGCCTCTTGCATCGCTCTATACACGGGCTCTCCATAGCTAAACTGGTAGCGATCTCAACCAGGTCTGTAGGACTTCTAGAGAGAGAATTGAATTGAATTGAATAGCGTTTTATTTACAATCCCGCAAATTTTGGTCATAAATTACCACTCTTACCATTAACGAGATGAAATATATAACTTATAATAACCAGTCTACACCGTACACAAAAATATTCAAATCAATACAGTTCCTTCTTTTATACAAAATCCTAACCGAAAAAAAAACACTTATATAGTTATAAATTTCATCATTAGGTCAGTAAACTTTACTATAAGCGCTACAATTATAAATACAAAAAAAAACCTACGTCAACTTGAATACATACTTCATTATTATTATCTCCTCTTTTTCAAATCAATATGCCTCCAACAACATATTTTTCAATTTAGTCTTGAAGCTCATGTATCGATCGATTTAAGATCACTTGAAAGCCCCTTATACAACTTAATGCTCTTAGTCAAAAAACGAAAAGAGAGAGAGAGAGAAAGGTTTATTCATAAAACACTTCACAAGGAAAAGGAAAGCAAAATGCACTGCTGAATAATTTCACCCAACTGTTGGCTATGCCTGTAGTGTTAGGTAAGAGTTGCCATTGCTTCTATAGCTTAAAATTTAAATTTACCTCGACAAAGTATCAAAAAAGCACGAGAAAACAGTACAAAAGAAAAAAAAGAGAACGGTTAACAACATAAGTACAATATACAGTATGTGTCGAAGGAAGCACGAAGGTAAATTTTACAGCCCCTCCCCACACTAAAATATCGTACTACAGTATCGACAGCACTAATGCATTGTAGATTGTTTTCATGGTTTTAAGGCCCAGGATAATTCAAATATTATAGAAAATGCGGGTATATTTACTAAGCCTACTAACCATGAAATTATTATGTTTTTCCCAGGAATGGCCGTCATTAATTATCACCCCCCCCCCCCCAATTATCTATACTCGCTTACTATTTCAAGGGAGGAACAAGTACAGACGCTATGGTTGAGGGGGGGGGGGGGGGGGGGGGTGTAAGTATTGTTAAGTTGAATGCCATTGGACGGGTCAATACGTTACTGCTTGAGATTACCATGTATTTAGTTTTATTCATGTTGAGGGTTAGCAGATTATTGGTGAACCATTCGTTCAGAGAGTTCAATACCACTTCCGCCCGTTCCCTGAGTTGAGATGACTAAATGAAGTTGAAACGTCTCCTGAAACGTTTTGGAAAGAAAATAATCCAATTATTCCGTATAGCTGTGGAATTTGAAGGGATATTGTATAAAGAACAGTCATATGTACAGAAAATAATAGGTGATATAATAGGTTTTTCATATACGTATTTCGTACGCTGAAGCTGGTACTTAGTTTCGCATTGTTCAACGCTGAAGCACCGTAACGGACATTGATTTTCAATCTCAGATCCGAGCCTCAATTTTTGTGGGTAAAACTGAAAAGTTAAAAAAAAAAGTTATTGCGGAGACACGCAAACGTTGTCGACGACTGGCGGATGACGGGGAGGACGGGAGAGGGCGAAGAAAAATGGCTGGTTAAGTGAGTTACAGAAAACTCGGTCCCCCGAGGGGCCCCTCGGTCTAATGTTCTTGGCTGAAATTTTAATCGGAATTTTGAGTGTGGAGGCGCTATAATTGATAGGGAAGGCCTTTTGGGACCCTCGAATCCCCTCTACCGCATCGCCTACGTCCCTTTACAACCCCCCCCCCCCTTCGTCCGTATCGCCCCCTCTACCGCCGTATCGCCCCCTCCACCACTACCAACCGCTCATCCTTTTCAAAAAACATCCCTAGATTAATTGGCCTACGCCGCCCTTCTTCAACAACTTTTACCTGCCGGTGGAGGAGAGTAAAAAAGTATTGGACGTCTTCAATAAAACGAGCACTGGAAAGGGAGAAAAAAAATTATTTTTTTCTTTCTCATAATTATTTTTCCGAGAAGTTATGACCATTTAAACGAGGAATGTGTCAGTTAGTAATCACTGTCATATATCTCATTTTATTTACTTTCATTAACCAACCTCTTAGTTTCGTATGACGAATTCCAGGAAAGATAGTTCATTAAAAACATATGCATAATAAATACTTTAAGGGCAAATGGCGGTGAATATACTCAAGAATCGGTTTAATTGCTGAAAATGAGATATTTGTTAAAGTCACTGTACATTTGCACCGGTCACTCCCAGGGGCGGATCATGCATGAGTTGAGTGTATGGTTTCTTTGAAGCAGTTGTAGAAAAACTTATTATAATACCACCATATTCAGTCGCATATCTAGGTTTGGATATCCTCACTAATTAAACGGATACGCAGCAGAACCACGTTTCTGAAGCAACTGATCGTAAATGAATCCTCACTGAGTCATCAGTCAAAACGGCTTGTATACCAAACCATGATTCGACCGATGTGGACTCTGGGGATCAGCTTCAAATACCCAAGTCCATAGGATCCAAGTCCAAAAAAACAGCTGCCTTCGAATGATGACGAGCTCACCTTGGTTCATTAGAAATCAATCCCTCCGCAGCGACCTGAGTATACTGGGAGTCCAGGAAACAATCACTCAGTTCTACAACAGGCTGCACCAAACTCTGGATACGCATGCAAATGCGGACCTAAGAAATGCTGCACTCAACCCTCCCCCAAAACGAGCCAGGGTTGCAAAAGGAAAAGACCTAGTGATTTTGTGATCTATAAAACATTAATTATTACCCACCGCTCATTTATTGCATTTATCATTTACAACTTTTACAATAATTAGTATTGTTGTTATTCAACTACTTACATAGATTTATGTGAGGCTTTACAATGGTCATTACATGTTATTTATCATTAAATGATAAATATTATAGGTAAATGATAAATGATAAATTAAATGATATATAGGTAAATTTTGTGCAAAACTACAATGTAATATTTACCTACAGATAAAGTTATCTAATACTTAAAAAAAATTCAGTGTCTTATCAATATAATCAAGAATATAATTACCACATCAGATTTAGAAGAGACCAGTTTTTGAAGAATCTTGAATTTGATGGTCGAACCTTTCGTCTGAGGTCTGTTTCACAATATTTCGAAACTACACATTCGAGTTAGAACAGAAAGTATCTACTCGTAGTAGGTAAAACTCCACTTTAAACCCACTTCAATATTTCAATATTAATTTTGGGTCGCACCAAAAACGCTCCTAGCGCCAAAAAGCAAAGCTTACTGGACAGTACAAAAAACGGAAAGTACTTATACTAATTTCAATTTCACTCATTTCATTACCATCGTTTAGTGCTAATAACTGGCTGGATAGGGAAACCGATATATCCCCCATGAAGGTGAAGGTTTTTTTGTCAAAAAAAGTTTCTGAAAAGTGTCACTTAGAACGTTTTTGGTGTGATCCATTGATTTGTTTTCAAGGCAGAAAAGCCTGTCTTGGTTGAGTACCACAGAGGTATTCAGGGAAACTAGAGTATTTGAAAAATCGTTTGTTTCCACTGAAATAATATTTCAGTGAGTACACCGTTAGATCGGTTTCGGTACAATCGTAAGTAACGAAACCATATTGTATTGTTATGTTACTGTTATAGGTATTGTTTTGTTATTGACGATGTTTTTATAATTGAAACCAGTCCAATAGTATACTTATATTTCAGTGCAAATAGACAATTTTTTCAAATACCTACTCTTGTTTTCCTTAGCTTGGGTTTTCACGATTACGTCGCGAGTGATTTAGTGCGTACGGTGATACCTAGTGGCCTCGGAAGGCAACTAGTCTGAGAACCATTTTGGTACTCATTCTGAATTGAACAAACAAATTGATGGGGTATGGTAACAACTGTAACACAATTTCAGTATTTTTATATTCAAAATCACAGGCTAAAGAAAAAAAAATGTTTCGAATGCTCACTAAATTGTCCTCATTATCTGCCAACTAATCAAATCAAACTAAATTGAACTTTTCAATCTTCACAAAAAAAGGAAAGTTTTAATCGTCACAAAACTGAACGCAAAACGCAAGCAAAATCATTTTAAAATCATAATATGACGGAAACGAGTTAGTTCGAATATACATCAACAGGGCCCAGAAAATCACCAGATGGTAATGGGAGGGGTTGAGACCCAAAGTGGAAGTAACCCTCGTTGAGTAGTACTCGAGGTACACGTGGTAGTCTACGTGTTAAATCTAAATTACACATTGTAGAGGAGGAAACGATGACCGAGTTAAGTCGAATTGTCGATTTCACGATTTGACAAAATCTCAAGCTCAATATTCCGCGAGAGGCGCAAAAAGATAATCTCGGTAATGGGAACAGCGATGACTATCTTGGGAGCCTGCGGGTTAATTGTCTTCGATGCGTCGGTAATTCCGTTTAATTGCCTCTTGTCTCGGTAGACGAATGGGTTAACGACTTTGGATCCTTTCAGCGGCGAAGAAGCCCAAAACCTCTCTGGAGCCATCTTCGAGGGCCTCGTACTCCGTACCGCAAGTTTTTCCGGAGGAATCGACCAGCCGTTGAGGTCCACGAACTTGTTCATACACTTTGTCAGTGTTCAAATGGTAGACACTTATTATTAAGGTGGGGCATCGTCTTATGACATGGTACATTTTGCACAGATTCGTTTATTTGTCATCAGAAAGGACTGAGAACTATCAAATTCAGAACCTGAGACCCGATCAAGCCGAGGATGACCCTTGACACCTCTCACAATCTTGAGTCAAGAAATATGGTTTACAATACGCTCGTGCGTCATAGGCTCTGACGTATTAGTCGGCCTCCGCTCAGCCGTCTGACGTCATACGCTCGTGCGTCATAGGCTCAGACGTACTAGTTGGCATCCGGCCAGCTGTCTGACGTCATACGCTCGTGCGTCATAGGCTCTGACGTACTAGTTGGCCTCCGGCCAGCCGTCTGACGTCATAGGCTCGTGCGTCATAGGCGTTGACGTACTAGTTGGCCTCCTGCCAGCCGTCTGACGTCATACGCTCGTGCGTTTTAGGCTCTGACGTAGTGGCCCGCCTGTCGCTTGTGTTCTGACGTGATCTGAGGGAAACGGTGAATCAAGGAAACAAATTTTTCCCGTTTCAGTTTATGTGCCAAAGCAAAGACATGAAAATGTCAACTCCATCCTGTTGTTGATACAGTCGAGAATTAAATGCTGGCATACGAGTCTGCAACACATTGGGACATTTTATGTCTTTAAAGAAGTGATTCAAGAACCTTCGAACAATGCTACATCACCTACCCCTGTAGCGTAGTTGTTATACTTAATTGTAGGGTTCATCATAAATTATGAAGCTTGCATTCGTATAGACAATATAAATTATTGAGAATGATCACCTGTGTGTAAACAATTATTTAAACAATCACGCTCATACCGCAGCTTGTCGGCCACGCACTCCGCAGTGGTTAACGTAATATGGTTAGGTAAATAGAGAGCTATCCAACGAGTGGTGAACGATTTTTGTACGATGATAACTGGCGAAGATAAAGTTCCGTAGCAACGAATCGGTTGTAAGCGAAAATCATCAGAAATTTTCGTGACGATTTCGTGTAACGCTTTTGTGTAACGTTTTTCGAGTTATGTGCCAGAGTAAAGACATAAAATGTCAATACCAGTCACTGGTAATCATTGATAATAATTTTTAATAATTTATATTCTTAGTGGGCCCTTTTGAGTAATTAATATTAATTAATGAATTATTGCCGAAGTAGGTGGGTGATAATACAAAACCCAGAATAATATTGAATAGTGCGTTGTACTTACTGCAGAAAAATAAGTAGTAACATAAATTAATATGCGTGTGCACAGCTTCCTAAATCAATGGCATTTTCGACCCTCTTGTAAGGGAGAGTTGGCACTCAAGTTAGCAGGTCCGTCTATAAAGTTGCTATTGCTAGGGGTTGGTTATATTGCGAAACAAATGGGTCTCCGAGGGAATTGGACGAGTTGGCGGTGGGACGATGAGGACGACGGCGGACGGTGGAGTGATGGCGGCGGTGACGGTGACGGCGATGGCGAGGGGGTTCTTCCACTCTGTTGAGGTATATAACGTTTGTGTTGACATGTTTTGCCGGTTGGCAGAGACCTCCTTGGGTCCTTCCCTCGCCCCACCTTTCATCCACCTCCTATTCCTATTTGAATATGCATGAGCCTGATAGCTAACTGATCGATACTCTGACAGACAGGCTCAGCTGAAGACCCGAGGAAAGGTCCTCCCCCACCGTCTCTTCTCCGAGAAACCGTAACGGGGTCCTTCCAGTCGATTTTCCCCTCGCTCGACACTCAAACTCGACTTTATTGTATAATAAACCTTCGAAGCGGCCTACGCACTTCGCTGCAGCTCTGTCAACAGCTTCATTTTATCTGCAAGATTCCCTCACCACCTTCCATCGCTAATCCAAGATACCCGATTCACTCAATTCTTCAGGAAGATTGAAATTTTTCAAAGATTGAAAACGGAAAAGGATATTGCAATTCTGATTTCACCATCGTGTTCAGTGTGAAGAAATCTTTGAAATGAGGAGACACTTGTCACACTGTTTCACTTTGGGAATTTCGAAACCCCCCCTGCAATGGCCTGATTCTGCCCATCTACGAACTTAGCCCATCGATCTCCCGGTCAGATTTCTGTGCCTGGCAATGATTTTTGGCAATGAATTCAGGATGGTCTAGAACGGATTTTGGTATGCGATTTTAGAAAATGTTGGACTGAGAACAATAAGCTTCCTTTTATTCGAAAATTCTCAAATATAGCTATTCGCTTTTGATGAAAAGTCACTTCAATAAGACCTTGATACTTCGGCGAATGGAGTCAGCGAATAATGATATCTGAAACTGCCGCTTGCAAAGAAATATCAAAGAGCAACATTCGAATTTTTTCGAACTGTCGTTAAGGACGTGGGTGTAATGCTGAAGTCTAGAAGATCTGTCTGTTGTAGATAAATTACTGTTTTAATATGTTTCATGGACAGATTAACTTGGCGAACGTATTCGGTTTCATTCGTTTTCGGTACTGATTCATTCGGTGCGTATTCTGAATGGCAATAGGACTTATCTCATCTGCTCTGCATTGCTGCCAACAAAAAAACTGAAAACGCCGACCAGGGAACTGGGAGGAAGGAAAAAACCGAGTAAAAAGTCATAGCAGTGTTTTTAGTGAACAAATAAAACTTCATGTGAGGTGTGGAACCTGAAAAGGAGTGCTTTTTTTTAAACCCTTTTAAAGGTGTTCTATCTGGTAAAAGGCAGCAAATTTTCCCTATTGAAAGTAAGAATAAAAATAATTGGGAAATCGATACACCCTAATATTCATCCCCAATTAATAGCTCTATGAGAGTCAAAATTGACTTTATTTGTGTTTTTCTTCTCGCCTTCTTCGCTATTCCGAATGTTGGTCTTGTTGAATAGCCATTTCATCTCAAATCAAAAGAATCTCTATTCGAATGAACGGGAAGACGACAGATGTACGGAATTACCCTTGTGTGGGGCCGCAAGGGTTGGCTACCCTGTATAATAACTACCTAATGTATGGTCAAATCCGTTGTCGTACAAACAACTGAATGATGATGTACGATCGACGCCTCCAGCCATGAAAAGTTCGCCCTTCCTACAACAGCACCAGTTGGGAGCATATATCACCTTGTCGATGATGGAGTCTACCTAATAGGCGACTGAGGTTGTTTAGCGCTCAACTGTTCGCTAAAGGCCACAATAAATAAAAAATAAATAACGGATAAAAAACCCAGCGGTTAAGCGTGAAGTACCTATGTTTTGATGCTATGAAAGTGTTTGAATGAGATATGTAAATCGTATCGAGTCGTATATCACGGCGATAATTGGACAAGTAACCCCTGGGTGACTTATGAAGAGCTTAAAGGCATCTAGAGACTAAGGGAACAATTAAAGGGTGAAGGGAAGTCCCTTGATGAAGACATTCCCCATCCGAAATCCTCACCCCGCCGCCGCTCCTGCAGAATCCTATAGAAATCCTTCGACAAAGATGGTTAAGAAAGGGAAAGTTGATCTGTAGAAGGCGAAAAGGGGGCGTCACAAAAATTCCAGCAATTAACCCTTTCAGTGGAAAGTCATTCAACTATTTCCATTAGAGGACAACTGTAGAGTCACTCGTTGAGAATTCTTTATTAAGGTGTTCGTATTGTGGAGGGAAGTCGAGTTGTAGGAGGGTTATTGGAAGGATCCATCTTGGGTTGGGGGAAATATGAAATATGGGAGTCTAATTTGGTTTCCCTCGGATGCGTTAGCGATATGATTAGAAAGCTGCGGATATCGTCCATAGAACCGGAATGGGAAGGACGGGGGACGCCCAACTGTTCGGTTTTTGCTACAAAAGAAAAACCGAGGTTTGCCCGGTCATTTTCGGGAGGGGTTCCGGTTTAGATGGTCTCTGTGTGGTGCCAAACCAATTAGCCTTTACGATCTTCCCTCATGTCCTCGACGGGACGAGGGAAATATTTCTCCGACCCTACGTTGGGTACCCGTTTCGTGTCGACGTTTTTCTATTAGACGACGGTTGAAAACGGCCGCGAGGGGTCTGACCAACAGGCGACTATCTGGCGCAGTCGAGCTACTATTTGATGGCCACACTTGGCAGCAGTCCCATGACATTTTCTCATTTTGTGTTAACCCCGAAATGGGCAACGTAGGGGTTATTGCAGGTGACTGGCACGGATTTTTTGTATTGGTTGTGTTTCAAAAACTAAAATCGCTCACAATTTAATAACAAGAACGAAACCTTCTTGCTACAAAAACCACTACCTATAAATTAATTTAATTTACGTAACACTTGAATTATTTCGAAAGTGTTGCTGAGAAATATGCAGACGATTTCCTACGACCTGGCAAAATATTTCTCCCTAAATTAAACGACTAAATTAAAACTAAACATATTTTGAGTATTGCCATGCACAACAAGATTTGATCCTGACATCACACGGAGCCTCATACAGTACACGACGCCAAATCACGGGAAATATGGTTAATCCAAGTGTTAGGTTAACACAAACAGCATTTAGCCCTTTGTATGTTATGAGCGTGGATTATCGAAGAAGAAGAAGGCATCCCCAGTTTCTCGAGCTATTTATAATAATCATCGTTAGGAACTCATAGCTCGTCTGAAACAAATACCTACGAACCTTGGATGAATATTGAACACCCGCCTTCATTTTACAGTCATTGAACCAATGAGTATTATCCGTTCATTTTATGTCCATTAAGTAATTCATTTTTCGACTCCAACTGATTTGATATTCAGGGTGGTCTATAGATGTATAGATGGCTATTATTATAATTTGGCGTACTTCATGCGTACATAACATAAAGTCGAATTGCAAACTAATCAAAATGATAAACTATTTTGTATAATATACAAAATAGTTTATGATTTTGATTAGTTTGCAATGTATGTTATAAACAAATGTTAATCAAAATATAAAGCAGATTGATAGAGAAATATAATACTTCTCTCTTGGCAGAAGAAATAATGTTTACTATTTATTTGTTAGCAAATTTTCGAAGAAAAGGAAGCTATTGTTCTCGGTCCAAAATTTTAAAAACTCGAACATCCGAAAAAAATGTCGTATCAAAATCCGTTCCAGACCATCCTGAATTCACTGGTATGTGGACGAAAATTAACAATGTACACAAATCATCACATGATGATGACCTGCTCCTTGTACATGAATTTCTGTACGTCTACATTGTACAGAATGTCTTCGATTTGATTATTAATATAGAATTGTGTTTGGCTGAATATGAATAAAAACGGTACGAATAGACCTATAGTGCGTTTGTTCCTAATACAATGACATTTTTTTTGTGTCACTGAGGTTATAATGGGGAACATAGAACCTGATCCTGAAAGGACTTTTTGCTCATAAGACGTGTGTCAGTCCCATATTAAATCACCTATTGTTGTTTTCCCCGGAAAATAACCTGCACAACCGAGCATTTCATCTCTAATCAGAGCCACTTGTGACGTTCAAGTTTCCCCGTAGGCGCATTTGTAAAGGCGTCAAGATTTGTAAAGGCTTTCGAATTTTTTCGTGTATATCGAATTGGCTCCCCGTGAAACTCCCTTCGGAATCAACGTGCGTTCTCGGGATGTTGTTATCGCCGTGTCCTCTTCGGGGTATGACGAAACTTCGGACAATCGAAGACAAAAACGATCAAAATGACGAGGATGAACCGTTCAAAACCGAGAGCTCGGGGCATCGCCGGGTCTTGATGATGGACAACTACTGGATGAGGAATGTTGGATGATGTTGTTTGTAATGAAACCCCAAAATGTCGATCGCACTGCTCAGTTTTGTGTTTACGGCGACAGAAGTAGATCAACTTCTTCAGGTTGTGGTGAATCTCAGAACAAACTTCGCCCTCACATCTAGAAGCCCTCAGTAATTATACTAATAAAACGGCAGTATGGTGTTACAAGCCATGGAGGCCAGGGGTCCCCTAATTGTACTGTTGTTGGGTTGGTGTTGTATTTAATTGGTTCTGTCCAAGTTATTCTATTATTTGCCAACTAATTTTGAATGCGCTAGAACAGTAGGTGGGTGGTGTGTAAGGGGCAGGTTTACTATTAGGAATTACTGTAGTAGAGTGACTTGAATTGGGATGAAGGACTTGTACAGAAATCTAGGTCGGGATGATTGTGCAACGTGGCATTGACACACAAGGAGTGATATGCGCACAAGGGGATGAGACGTCCCTTCCAATGCATGGATTACCAAACAAAAACATTTAGACGAGTCTAGCGATTTTTGTGCTGGATTTTCACAGTGGCGGATCCTTATTGAGCGACCATCATGCAATGAATACTTTGAGCAGGGAATGTACGTAATTCTGAAGAAAGTGAGCAGTTAGACGAGTGTTAAAACAATAGGTTTTATTAAGTTAGGTAGGTAAGTAAGTACAACAGAAGTAGAGTGAAAATACAGTCAATCAGAAACACAATTCAACTTACCTAAAACAATAGAATTTAATAAAAGTCCCTTTCCACGAGTTTTAAATGAAGTTAACAATATTTATCTCGAAAGAAGTTCCACAGTTAGGTAAAAGAATGTAATTATAATGAAGAGAAGATACTCGTTAATAACAAATAGGGATGTTCTGATATTATCGATATCAATGAATATCGATATTATTGTTTCAATATTTCCGATACTAGGTAGGTATATCGAGATCGGAAATGCGATATTATCGTGATATCGAAAGATTATGGTGTATATTGGCTTTCGATATTGTATTTTTATAAGTTGAGTATTTTTACAAAAATACAGTTTTTGATCCCGATAATCACGATATGTTTATGATATTCTTATGTCACCTATCTTATTAGGCCCTATGTACATTAGATTTCTTATTCAAAATATTGTTGGTTTTTATTGTAATTTTAATGATTAATTTTTAACTTTTCTAAACTGCAACTCCTCAATTTATTACAAAAATCACATTTAGGAATTGCAGTTAAGAAAAAATTGACAAGAACCATGATTGTTAAAACTGCACTAATGATTATTTATTTTGGTAGCTTAAAATAGCGATTTCAGAAATTAGCTGACACACAAGTTTTTTTTCAATGAGCTAACATCAAAAGTGTATTTTTCAACCAATCTTTAATCCACGTGATGAAAAAGTATATAAATTATCTGCAAGAAAAAATGCAAGAGAAAATGAAATTAGTCCTAAATTGTAGTAATATAATCAAGTGAATAAATTCACTTGATTAAAAAACGCATTGTCCTAAAATTATGAGTAATCATACAATATATCATTCGATATTGCCGATATCTATATTTTGTGGCGATAATATCGCTGTATCGATATCGTTGTTGAGTATCGTTATCGATATCAAATATCGGAAGATCCTGGGTATCGGAAAACCCCTAATAACAAACGGTACAGGCCAGAATTATTATAACCTACTGTGTACACAGTGGCGGATCTACGGACTTATAAATGAGAGGGAGTACGAGGTAATAGGGACGGGGAGGGTGACGCTAGGGGAGACTAGAAGGGAGGAAGAGGGGTAATCACGGGGAGTTCTAGCGGGGGCGATGTTTTCGGGGCGACTTATTCCTGGGGAGGGGTGGCAATTGGTGGCCAGAAGTGAATTGAGGAAGAGGGGTAATCACGGGGAGTTCTAGGGGGGGCCAGAAGTGAATTGAGGAAGAGGGATAATCACGGGGAGTTCTAGGGGGGCCAGAAGTGAAGGGAGGAAGAGGGGTAATCACGGGGAGTTCTAGCGGGGGTGTTGTTTCCGGGGAGACTAATGCGCAGGGGACCAATCGGTGGCCCATCGAACCCCCCTCTCACAGACCTTCAGGGTGGGGGGGTTAGCCCCCCCCCCCCTTGGTACAGTTCTAGATCCGCCACTGCCTGTACATACAAGATAGCAGCGGTCAAGACAACAAACAAGAACACAATACAATCCGCCTGGAGCGCTACAATGAGTAGTAGTACAGTGACTCAGAATGAGTAGTAGGTAGTACCCAGTAGTAGGTACCTGCACTAAATTATTAGTAATATAATTCACAACTATAGTTACCTACTCAATTTGTAGTGACTTTCTCCTCATTGATTGAAGACGGGGTAATAAAAACGCGAAACCGCCGCCGAAACGGTGTCGATCCCCAAACCGAAAAGAACGTAGCGAACTCGTCCACAGAGCAATATTTAACACAAAAAAAGTCGAAAAAAATTTCATGAATTATGGATTGTTATTCGCCTTTGGCTGTGTGTGCTTTCGGCCGTGTAACAAATATGAAAATGGAAAAAAGGGCGATTTGTCGAAGAAAAAAAGAGAAACAAAAAAACAAGACTTTATATTCCCACTTCAACAGACTTTGGGGAAAGAAAGGTTTTGACTCTATTAAAATATTTTACGGTAGAAGACACGTTTTGGGCTCTTTCAGTAAATTGCCCATTTTCCTCTCTCGTCGCTGACAACAAATAACGTGCGTTACGTTTCGTTGTTTACGTGTTGTGCCTATTTCCAGGCGTCAGCTCGACTGATGGGATTCACAGTGTTTCAAAAGGGCAATCTAAGTTACCGAAACCTCTGCTTCTAGAAAAAAATGTTTTCTTACAGTATTTTTTACCTACAAATAGATGGCGCAATCAAAATTGAGCTATCTGTAACTGCTAAGTTGTAAACGAAGGAGAGAAATGAATGAAAGCCAGTTACGAAACTTGCGCTATGGACATAATTTATTGCAAACTTCTTCAATTACGTACGAACATAGTTTTCTTCGAAAGAGGGACCTACCTAATATCTTTTTCTTTTTTTTTTTATTATTAATTGTTATTGTTCTACGTATGGATAAAATTTATTACAATTGGACGATTACCCGACAGTCTTGGTTGATCCAATAAATGGTTCATTGGGGGAAAATGTGTTGGAAAACCAGTTAAATGGAAATATTTTACATATAGCCAGTTATTTCTTCGAACATTCGCTTATGTTGCCATGCTGCATGAACGTGGGTTTTTGTTTTATGCCTTTATGGGTCTATTTTGTATATTTTGCGTATATTTTGTATACTAACTATATTTTGCAAAGATTTTATATATTTTCATAATAATATTTAATAATGATGAATATACATAAAAAACCTTCGAAAATATATATAAAGGCCTAAAAACAAAAAATCCAGTCATGCTGCATGGCTATATGAGCGAATTTTCGCAGGAATAACTGGTTTTATGTGAAATAGGTAGCTCCTTTTTACTCTATTTTACAAATTTTCCGCAATGAACCATCTATTGTATCAATCAAAACTGTGGAGTGATTGTCCAAGCATGTTGACTCGATTCCTGAGCCAATTCACGAGTTCAGAAACACGATGTAGTCCGGTGTAACGCTCAAGTATTTACAGGTCGAGGTTAGAGGAAAGGTCTTATTCGAGTTTTTAGCAGGTCATAGTATTCTCGTCTATGAAGGTCATGTATCATTGATTTATTGGGGTTATTGGTGCAGAGGCAATGTTGAAGGTAACCTGTGAAGTTCTAACAGTAACAACCAGGTTGGAAACTTTGACTCAGGACTATCGGCCTATCGGCCTGTCTAATTGTACGATCAAAAGAGATTCACAACTAATCATCCTATTTTGGATGGTCAGCGCCCTTAATCATCGTTATACCATTTCTGTTCGCCATCTTCTATCGATCACAAACCCTCAAAATACTCTTATTTTTTCAAATTTTTGTACAGTGTTCAGTTTGAGATTTTACGATTCTACGTCCTCTTTTTTTTAGTGAGAACGGACCAGTGATTTTGAACTGGAAGAAATCAGTTTCGTAACAAGTTAAGGTGGTCTGCCGTCTTAAATTCGGTGGGCAAATGTCATCACAATATTGTTTAATCAATATTTGTAGATATGACGTGGACAGTACCCTACTTGTCCTTAACCGAAGTTTGGTAAACCCAGGTTTAAGATACCTAATATGGCTAAGACAATATAATTGCCAATGGTTGGATAATTTCGTATCTACCTACAGTTGTCAAACTTATTCTCGTTTGTAGTGACGAAAGGACTCGAAAAAACAAAATTTGCTTGAACATTACGTCATGACGTACAGCCCTGGATCAAATAAAAATACAGCTTCTGACGTCACTGCTCCAGTTCCTGTGGGCTTAGTAAATAGTCTACCCGAATCTCAATGGTAGGCCCGTCAAATTCCCGCTCATGTTGATCATTTTTTTTTGTTTTACCTTTGAGCTGTCTGTCATGAGCGGCTGATCGTAAAATGTACCAGGTGGCCTTGAAAACCCCACAGAATCAAAAGCAATTGAAATTTTCATTAAAAAAATTAATCGATACATTCAAAGTTTTCGACATAATTCAAGAACTTGCGGCCTGGTCCAAGCCCGCATCCCGAATTTCAAATTTTTATGCCAGTTTACATAAGATTCGTGGACGACGTGGGGAAGTACTTCTCAAAATATATCAAATACCAACATTTGACACCTGTTTGAAATATCAACACTTCATGCATTGTTTTCTGATCCCGGGTATTATATAAGCGCATCCGTTTGTTTAAGCGTTTTTTTTTTTACCAGAAATTATTGCTCATTTCTTGATATTTCAAATTTAATCCGTGTCAAAAATGAACTGGCCGAAATTCGTTTTTTTGGCGCACCAATCGAATCGACAACGTGGACAAATACTCGTCCCTCTTGCCCTCCACCCTTTCTTTAACCCGCTAAGTGCTTAACTCGTGAACAAATCCAAGGGTTGATCGCAAGTCAATGGTCTGTCCCTAAACACCCCCGCAAATGTGAAGGGGTGAAGCGAGCGTCACCACGGCCTCTCAATATATCAAGCTTCACTTCCCCTCCTGAATCTTATTCTCCTCTGATTAAACTATTGGATGACTGTTCAAACTCCTCACTTTATTGCTCCCTTATTAAAAGGAAACTGTTTGCCGTTAGCCACTCACAGCACCCCGAGCGGGTCCCTCTGCAAATATCATTTAAATGTCTTCTACCCCCTGACATCAGGGCTGAGGGGGGAGGGGGGGGGGTACTGCATTGTTTTCTGATCCCGGGTATTTTATAAGCGCCTCATCCGTTTGTTTTAACGCTTGCAGGACACTGACGGAAGCTTTGAGGGGTCGGCAAACTCATTTTCCATCCAAGAGTAAGTGTCTATAAATTGCATCCCCTTTCAATGTAGAGCTTGAATTGAAATCAATACTTGGAGAGCAAACATTTTCACTACATATTGTCTAGATCTCCTACACAAACACTTCAAGCTAATATGTCATTCACAGCCCCTTTAAACTTGATGGAAGGTCTCTGGTAAAAGGGATTCACTTTGAAGACGAGGAGTAGTTTCGTCATCCAAAATAACAATCTCTACACATATTTACCTTTTAAAACTCATTGGTCAAATTTGATCCCGTGAATGTATCATTTAGATATTTATGCAAAGGTATAATTAGTGTTGAAACCATCAATTTATAGTGCACTTTTCGATTTGATACCCGAGATGTTCTTCGTGGTGAGTCTGCTCTAATCTGATAACGGAATGAGATATCCCAATTCTGACTTCACAATCGTGTTCAGCGTTGAAAAATCTATAAGCTTAAGGATGTTTGGGGAGTTTTAGGGGAGATGGGGGAGAGGGATCACCCATAAATTCCCAAAATGAAACAGTCTCTCAAGTGACACTCTATCTCAGAGGGTTTTTTACTCTGAAGACGATGATAAAGTCACCAAACTCAAACTGGAGCACTCGAAGATGAAGAAAAGTGGTTGATACATGAGATGTTCTTCATGGACATCATGTTCTTCAATGGAGACATTTTACTTAAAACCAGTTATTTCTTCGACAATTCGCTCTTATATCCATGCTGCATGACTGTGCATGTTTTGTTTCAACTTGAAGATAATACTCGTATCTACTTTCCGTTCATTCAAGTAATACGAACTTGAAGAGTTAAATTATCTAAATTATCGCGGTTCTCTCTAGTATTAGGTTATCAATGTTATCACTAGTTCTATTATTTCGAACATAATCGACTGAGATGAGTGATGCAATTTATCGAATCGATGGAGAATTAAAATCAATTAATTCTTTTTTTTTGTGTGAATAATCCTCCCGCTGAACAGGCTGGAGCTATGTCTGGACATAGAACCATTGAGCACTACAAAACGTCAAGGCTGTGAAAGTTGCCGGGACATAGAACCTTTGAGCACCAAACCTATGGACGTGGAACCAATGGCCACCAAACTTTTCCGGTTGTGGGCATAGTCCAACAATAGTTTTTCCTCTTTTTGTCCTTTTATCTCGTTTGTAAGGGTACGAGTCTTGATCCAATCGAAAGAGCGTACAAATACGATTCGTTTGTTACCAATATCTCGATATTTTTGGACTTAGTTCCTCTGTGTTTTAACGTATCGGTATAATGATTTTGATTTTGACCTTTTCAAAGTGATGACGAGGCTTCCGTTACCTCGGCAGACTTCAAAATGACGTCAGTTCCGTAATTATGGCAACGCATTCTTCGTCTGGTGTTCAACATTTATGTTAAACGTGACGAATGAATTCTAATTATTGTTGGTGCACTTGAACAACTGTTAATTGACGTAAAACTCCGCAAGTTTCAGAACGGGAGTGTCCGGAGATTTCTAACGATTCATCAAACTTGACTGTCGGTCATTTGTTTCAGGTTTCCTGAACGCGCTATTGACCGTTCCAACGACTTCCCTGTCGTCCCATCGGACGGTCCGAGAGGAACCCAACAGGTTTCCGGTCCGGTCAATAAACGCCGTTCCGAAAATAATAAATCGCCGAGCCGAAGGTTCCGGAACCGTCCCTCGGCCTGTTCCGGGTGGTAAAGCCACCTCGTTCCCCATCGCACTGCGGGATGAGAGATGAAACAGGATGTTCATTGTGGGGAAGGAGACTCCCCGACCATATCCACCGACCCTATCAATCGAAGACTAATATTTATCGCTGACAGGTTCAGAGTTAGGTGAGCGGATACTTGTCACATAATGAGTCGAAACCGGAACGGGAGCCCGGAACCCCGGAAGGGGTTTCGTCCCAATGATATTCATCACTTGGGCTCCAAGTCACCAGGACATTCAGGACATAAGCCTCCGTGAAGCAGGATGGTGGGGGGAATCGAACAATTGGACAATAGGAATTCGCTTCCAATTGTCATCCTGCCCGTCATTGTCTAAAGGCCTTTGAAGCTCCCCTCATCACTCGTCATATCTAAATCTCCATATTGATGACCAAATAATATGTGGTTTGTTCTTTTGGTTAGGTGTAAAAGTTGTAGATTATTTATAAATTTGTTTTCTCCTCTTTTTCAGGGAAACTTGATGACCTCTTGTTGACACTCCAAGGGTAAGTACCTAGTTACCTATATATTTAAAACCCTTATGTTTCCCAACATTCAACAATTTACAGACTTTGCCAATAGTCTATTTCAAGTATTTTCCAAGTAGGTAATATGGTACTTTTCCTGTTGTTGAAATCTGAGGGTAGTCGGTGAATAAAACAATAATTGTTAGCAATTATTGCTAAGTACGTATGGAAGCACGAACATCACCTCGACAAACGTTAGAACCTGGAGATGCTCAACGATCTATACAACGAAGGTGAACTCCGGTGCCTCACGCGTAACAAACCACTGGACTTGATTGGGCTGCGCGAATAGTTCTGTAGTGAAAGTGATAGTGAAACCCAGTGACTATAGTGATCCCGCTGCAAGCACTTGCTAGGTTTTGCTCAAAAGCCTACCCTATACAGATATTAATCATTATGAGATGAAATATTGCTAGATAAAATGTAACTATCAAAATATTCTGTTGCAATAAATTTTTGTTTAAATCACATAAATCAAGAGCTTTCCACAAAGTGGAAATTAGCGAAGATAAACTTCCGCAGCAGCGCACTGGTTGCAAGCGAAAATCATATTACTCTAGAGTAATATGAAAATATTGATATCCTGGGGTGATTGGTAAAAGTGACCAAGTGACATTTTTTGAGAAAATGATGTTTTGAGTGATGTAGCGAGCTCCTCTTCCGGCAACCAAAGGCGTTAACTTTGCGACAGTTGTTTACAGATACGATCCAGCGACTTTTTAACAGCAATTCTTGAACGAAGAGCGAACGAATAATGAATCGTGGGGTAATCGGTAAAAGTGACCAAGTAACATTTTACAAAATGTACCGGAGAGCCTTACAAAGTTTCTCCGTCTTTCTGAATCGATAAATGGATATTCAAAATCAGGCTCTTCCTTCCTATTCCCTTTCATATAATTAAATGGAGCATTTAGTGCCTCACAAAATTAAAAACCCTCCAAAATCCCGTAAATATTAAAATTATAGTCATTTTTCTGCAGAAAACAGATATTATAGTAATTATTACCAGCCCGAATTTCGTTTGAGAGTATGATCAGGCATATGGTCAGTTTTACCAAACAAACTTCTGTATCCCCCGAAATAGTGAATTGAAGAAAAACTGACCATTTGCCACTTATATGGGAATAAAATGGGCACATGTTCTTCATAATCACTTTTACCAGCGGAATTCGGTCCAACCAGTGGAATCGATTGTAGGTACGTAGTGGATCGTGATATAGGTAGTAAATTTCAGTGCTTTCAGCACAGTTCTACAAAGGTTTTATGATGAAAGAATCATTCTTAGGTAACAAACTTCACGAAACGTTTATAACAAATGAGTTATTTCACTGAAGTTTTATTGAGATGTTATAAATAAGAAGTACCTACCCATTATTCAAAAACGTTTATTTCATACCCCTGATGTTTTTGTTTTTTCAGAAAAGAACCAAACCACTTTTCTGTTTCAGAAAAGAACCAGACCACTTTTCTGTTTCAGAAAAGAACCAGACCATTTTTCTGTGGTTTCAACATTCATTTCTGAGTATTAAACTATGCATTGAGAACCGCAAAAATCAATCTCACCAGAAATTCAAATTATTAGAAATCAGATTTTTGTTTTGTGATTTTTCGCGGCACTAATTTACGAGTAACAATAAAGCCAAAGTGGCAATTCCTTAGATTTTTTAATGGTGAATAGAGTAGTATAATCTATTTGGCCTCAAAACACTGAATAGACTTAGATATTATCAATTTAGGAGTAAATTCCGTGAGGGCGGCATGGAGTACCGTCCGCGGGTTAATTGCTTCGTCCAAGAGGTGCCCGAGGGTACCTATTACTCTGGTATAAAAACTCGAAAATCGACACCAAAATACTGGAGCGAACTCTGTACAAACATTAGTTCCTGAGATACTGCTTTTCAAAAACCGTTTGCGTTTGCAAGACAATTTCACCTTCTTTTCAACAAAAAACCTAAATGTTTTCAAGTAAATCATCGACGAGGCATATTCGAGGTTCGCGGTTATTCATTCGATCATTTGTTACTGCTCCCAAAAAAGTGGGGTGAGGCTTGTCGAAGAGTTTCGTCCAGATATTTCGATTCAGCTCGGTGCACACAGTGCATTTGCATAGACTTGGTGCACCAACTCGGGTCATTTGCACAGACTTATCTTCTATTTACATACATCACCATCCGAGACCTCGCCCGAGGATATTGAGGTCGCCTCAAAACAATCACCGCATCCACTTCTGTTCCGTCTCAATTGATTTCCACTCGCTATTTGTCACTCGATCGTTTCACCGGGTCGTATCATCGAACCAACTCAATCGGTTGTGATAAGTCGAAAGGAACGACGACACCGTGATGATTGCTGTCGTGAATGATGATTGTTGAAACGGGTAATCATTATGTCGTAGCCACGTCTGGTTTGTCCTCCTCACACTGACCTGACCCTGATATTTATGTCGTCGGGTCGGTGATGATTAAAGTGAAGGTTGACAATTAGGTTTGTTTCTACGGACTCGCACTCTCGTTTGTAACATATTTTTACTATTTGAGCTTCATTATCACAATCACTGAGTAGTAATTTCAGTTTGAAATTCCTGGTAAGTAATTTTGGAATAAAATAGTTTTATGTCTCCTCTGATGTTGCAAAACTGTATTGGCTCTTAAGAGTGAAATTAACCTTGAAGCAACTCGAAAACGTCGACAAACTCGTGTAAACAACATTTTGAATCGAATCGACGTTTTCATTAAGAATGAATTAAACCTCGAATCATATCAACGTTTAAAAACAGTTCAAAACCATTAAACCGCGTTGAAAACCGTGAAAAAACCATCTGCCAATTACTATGTTTAGGTACTGAGTAAGTCAGTAAAATAAATCCTGAGATTTAGTGGTACCTAACTCATACTTAGTTAGGGCGATCCGCCGGAAGAAGACGCTTCGAATGTAATGCATAACTCATTTTGGCCAAGAGTGACGATGTGGGGTGTTGCCGTGAGACTCTCGAAATATTCTTTGAAAATCCGCTTAATGATCATTAAGTCTATCATTAAGCGGATTTTCAAAGAATATTTGCGATTTTTTTCGGTGAGATTCCCAACCTCTCAGGTGTTTAAATAACTTCACCTGTCAAGATCAGACAAAGTCTAACTTTTTGGGCAAAATTTTCATTTGTGTTGTTAGACTTTGTGTGATCTTAACAGGTGAAGTAATTTAAACACCTGAGAGGTTGGGAATCTCACGTTCATATGAACCCAAAATTTTGATAATTAGCTTTTCAACGAAACTCAGAGGTTCCAAATATGTTTGGGAACAACATTATAAGAGGAGCAAGAGACGTGGAAATATCTGGTTTCTTAGTACTTACACAGGTAGTACATGTCCTTAAATAAGTGTTTAATATTCTTAGATAATTCGTTGATAAAACGGGGGATGGGAAGTAAAAGGAAAAGAACCGGGTGAAAGTGAAGGAAAAGCCTTGAGGTGCTGTGTGTTGTGTTAGGGGTCGCCATTGTGATTTGCATATGGGAGTGAGAGGGAGCGAGGGGGGATGTAAAGGGAGGGGGATCGGGCGGAGGGGTGGTAACGGGGGGGGAGGTTGAAAAGAAGGGGACGGTACGGTGGGGGGAGGGGGAGGTTGGTTCAAGAATCGATATGAGGCCCATTAGCCATGTTGAGAGGGGTGATAAGGGGGGGGAGGGAGGAATGAGGGGGGCATCGGGGGTTGAGGGGTGGAAACCCCCCCGGCGCCGCCGCCGCCACCGCCCGTCACCGCCGTCGACAAGAGGTGAAGCGGGGGAGCCCCATCGCGTCGCCGCTCTGATTCCACCCTCCCCCCCCCTCACTCCCCTGTGACGTCACGCCATTTTCACCCCCACCACCCTCCTCTCCGACCATCTTCGCCGTCCCGTAATTAATATATTTCCCGGGGCTTCTTCCTCAAGTTCGCGTTTTCCTCCTTCGTCTTTTCCCGTGTAAAGTTTAAAGTTTAAAGCTCACGGATCGCGCTCCCTCACTGAGCCAAATCCGCAAAGTTATTTGGAATCCAATCAAAATGAACCAAAACCACCGAATCGCTTTTTAAAATCACCAGCACCGAGTTTCACCTGAGATTTTTCACGATACTGCTTTGCCAGCAGCAAACAATCAGTTAGTTCAACTGATTCTGTACATTTTCACTTTATATAGCACTTCTAAGTCAATTTCAACATTTACAAAATCAAATTGACCCGTTAAAATATCAAATTCACCCTCTTCGAGCAATGCGAGAAATGCGTTGAAGGGCATAGAAAGGGAACTGAAAATTATGATTACAGTAATCATATTATGATTACACCTACTCGGTCGTATTCAATGTATTCAGTTAATATTATTAAGTACCTATATAAATATTATTATGTACTATTATATTATACTCGTACATATACGTTAATCAGGATGGAACGAGATTCGGGTTTTGAAAAACACTTTTACTACTCTTTACAAGATACAAACGTGTGAATCGGTTGACTGCTGTCAAACGCTGAAGGCGAGGAGCTTCTATAAAGTTAGGAGCTGCTCTTGTCAGCAAAATAATAATAGGGAGACACAGAATCATCCAACAAAAACAAAAAAACTGGTAGGCAAAAGGTATATAGGATTTTCAAGTAAAATTCACTCTTCTGCAAATCAAAGTCACATTCTTTGAGCAATGCGACCGAATAGGTGTAATAATATTAGTTACCTTTGTATGTTTTATACATCTATATATTAGGTGATATGTATTATGTACCTATGTATGTTGTATAGATAATATCGAGAAAAATCGTAGTAATCAAAAATCGAAAATTCGTTAAACCAATTGCTGGCCTGTGGAAGCTCTTGGAAGTTTCAAAAGTACGTGAACAACATATTAACATGAATAATGTTTTTGCGGTGGCCTACCAGAGTTGAAAAGCGTAACGAAGTTTAAGTCACGAAATTATGTCACGAAGATTTTTAATGATTTTCAAGTACAACCGAGCCGTTTCTAGGGAAATGAAACTTCTTTAGTTTTCAACGGACAAAAATCGTTCTCCATTCGTTGGAAAGCCTTTAATTTATGCATAAATTATATACTGCCAGAACCGCTGGAAATATCGAAGAAGCTGAGATACAGCCCTGAGTAAATAAAACTGTAAACAACATTCGGACGCAAAAACATTATTCATGTTTTGCATAGCAAATACCTCGTTCTATACAAAGTATAGAAGAGAAAAGATCCGGGGGGTCCAGGGGGGCTTGCCCCCCTGGCGAGGCGCGAAGCGCCGAGTTTTGAACAATTGGTGTTGCTTACTCACGAAAAAAGAAATGCCACTTAATCCTTACTCCTATTTATTTGCCCTACAATGCACTTCTCGCGTTGCTCAGAGGATGAATTTGATTTGTGAAAAGTTAAATCGGTTTGTCAAAGGGTAAATTTGACAGGTGAAAGGGTTTATTTGATTTGCAAAAGGATGAATTTGACTTGAAAATGCTACAGAGGAAATGTTGAAATACAGTCATGTTCAGGTGGAAGATCACTTCAGAAATGGCGTTTTTTATAACAATGCTGTGTTCAAGTAAAGATGGTTACAAATAACTCCTTTTAGCGCATTTTCGAAGAAAAAAAGTTATTGCAATCGGTTGCAATTTTTAAACCCGTTCCAGACCATTCTGAATTACACAGGGTGTAAGCGTACCACCGGCCATGGATCGATTCTACAACTGATTTCTGATGAGAAGTGTCCGGTTGAAATCCGACTTTTCACTTTCAAGATTTTTCTCGTGTTTTCGACCTGAAGTTACTAAAATAGATTCAGATGTCGAAATATTAGCACGACTAGTAAAGTCTAAAAATGTCGGGAATGTACAGTTTTTTCAAACGTTTGTAAGCCTAACTGAATCTGCTGGTCATAGTGTTATACTGTAACCCCGAAAGCTGGCCCAACAGCTCAGCTAAAATCATCGTTCCCGTGCTTAACTGCCATCGATAGTAATGTTTAGCTTGGCCTACCTAGTCTAACAAAAATACCATACAAATCAACAGAAAATAAGACAATTTTCGAAAAGTAAGTTGGACAAGATGCGAGTAACTGCTTATTTGAGAAGTTCTGTGTCATCATTTGACTCAGCGAGACAATGATTGCGAACAAGATTTTTGCCTAACTCATTTTACGGTAAAAAATCGACAAATTTTACTTATCGATTCTTACTGAAAGATTGACGGCTTTTGACACGGGAACGAGGATTTTGCGCCACGAGTCCACTGTAAACATTTTTTTTTATCATACTGTAGGAAAGCTGAGCTTTTGGGCCAACTAAAAAATCTGTTTTGGCAATCGAAAGGCTTAGTTCGTAGATGGGGAGAATTGAGCCACTCTAAGGGGGGATTTGTGGAGTTTCAAGGGGCAAAATTGCTATAGATCCTGTAGAGCTCATTTGCCACTGAAGGTACGTTCGTGTGGTTAACATGAAACTATTCTATAAAATCTGACGATTCCAATGAGCGGTGAACGATTACTGTGGGATGCACACAGACGGAGTTACAATTACTTAGTTACGGATTGGTTGTACGTGAAAATCATTCCAAAAGTCACAAAATCGTTACACAACATCGAAGGAAGGCCAGAGCAAAGACATTTTCTTGTCGAAAATGAGGGTAAATAATGTAGTCAGCAACACAACTACAAGTTTCAGATTAGTCTTTGTTTTTTCTGACATACCTAATAGGTATGTATGCAATAGTATGCAACCGTAATATACCTATGCATTAGTATGTAGGATTAATTCATTCTGTTAGACTGCTTCTTGTAACAAACCTGGACTCTATGCTGACTGCTTCTTCTGGCGTCAAACTCTCCCCATTACTAATCTTGGTGAGGATCCCAGAGAATAAATCTCGAACTTGCAAAGTTTAGTGGTCATGTCAAGACGTCTGCGTAAAAACTACTTGAAAAATTACGCAAATATTAGCGTGTCAAGCAAAGACATTTTCATGTCAAGGTTAGAGACTTTCACGAGGGTCTCTTCGTTTTTTTGTGTGTGTCAAAGCATGAAAATAAAAGGAACAATCGATCCTCAGAACGCGATTTCTGAGAAGCTCTCACACAGCACCTGCTGATAGCTGCTGATCACTGTCGACCTTGACATCTCCCACGACCCCACAGTGTTCTCACTTCCCCAAGTCCAAACTGTTATCGAATAGCCGTTAAATGGTTTTCCGGTGTATCTACACAGTGTCGTCCACGTCCCCGATGACGCTGTTTCCGCGAGGTCGCGGTCAGCAGATCGGGTGTTCAGCTTTAAGGGCTGAAAGCCGCCGAAAGGGATGGATGGGGAAAGGGCTGGAGGGCGTAGGGCCCGCCAAAGGGCCTGGCGGGGACGGGGGTTACTTTGCATCTTATGAATGTTTCATGAGCCGGAGCTCCTACACCATTGTACTACCGCTGCATGACTCACTTTCAGGCTCATTGTTTACTAAACTAGATTTGGCCGCGTTTGTCCTTTTGCGGGGTCTTCCTCCCCAGACGGGAAGCTTTCCCTGTCTTTGCCTTCCAGAAACCCAATGATTTGTTAGAGATTTTTTTTCTTCTCCTTATCCGACGTACCTATTTGTAATCTTTATATTTTTTAACGAGGTGTTTCATCATTTGAGAAACGAAAGTCGTAACGGGGTCACAATAAACTCGTATCTTAAGGGCTCCGCCCATTCCTGCCATAGTACACTTGTCCTTGTCTTTGTCTTTGTACACAAGTCCTTGTCTTGATGCACATCCACTTGAAAAGTCAAACCATCACCTCATACTACCAGCACATCAGATGCACATAATGCTCCAGCTCCGTTACAAAGCAAAGTAAATCCTGCATAACTTTCAAGCACCTTCTGTATCAGATAATAAACCAATAAACTCCGTGAGACTGTCTTTCGGAGATTAATTTGTAATTTTGATTTCCTGCTATCAAGGTAGAAAAGGCCAAAAGGCCGTAATGTATGTGCAGATGTATAAACAAACAGTCAAAAAGTCAAACAGTCAGATTCTGAACACGAAGAAGATAGAAGATTGAGTATGCAGATATGGTGTTCCAGAAAAAGGCAACGAACGGATTTTTGACAATTCGAAATTTTTAAAACTCAAATTTTTGAAACATTTTATTTCAATCATTATTCCAATTATTTCGTACAGTTGTGGGACTCAACAAGGACATCATACACAGAGCAGAGTCTAGACGGGAAATGATGAAATGTTGTTGGTGAGTTGGCAGCGTTTTTCTACAACAATTTTGGACAAATATCAGCCAACTCATGACCCACACGGATAACTCAACAGTCACACAGTGGAAATGGGTCGTTCCAATCAATGCCAGTTTCATTTCAACGATTATCCGCCGCGATTCGTGATGCACAAGGCTGCAGTCCTGGTCGAACTTTCAGCACTTGGAAAGCAACTGCCTTTTCGTACTCGTCTGAAGATAAAAATGTTATAAATTATTCACTGAGCGTTTAAGAAAGCGACGAGCGAAAATTCCCTGCAGTCTACGTGAGGTGTTGGGCGAACTGCTCGACCAGTGAAAGAGCGGGGGATCTGGTAAAGTCCCGAGTTTGCAGGTCCAATGCAATCGATATTCACCTTACAAAACTCTACCTTCACCGACCATAGCAAAAGTCCGAGCTTCAGAGAGTTGAACGCACCTCGACCATTTTTCGGTGTCACAACACGGAACTAAAATCGGAACCACAAGTCAAAATTAGTTTACTCTTACTTTTTATGAGTAGAGAAACATAATCTTGTTCGTAAATACATTTTCTTCAAAAATTCGTTAAAACCGCGCGATGACGTCAGAACGGCTGAAGCATCTGATTGGTTGGGGTGCACCTGTAACAAGCAAGATGGACGAGGGTGCCCGACGGGTGACGTCACATGACATTTTACGTCATAGTTTCAAATCAATCTGGTATTTACGTGCTATAACAACTCAATTAACACAATGAATCGGGTTTTTTCAATTTTCATTTCTCAAGCGCATTTTTTGTGTCTTTGGCAGAGAATTCAGGATGGTCTGGAACGGAATTTTCGAAAATACGAGTTTTAAAAATGTTGGCCCGAGAATATAGCTTACTATTCTTCGAAAATTCGCTGAAAGAAGTGATTTCAGAAAAGTTGACGTGTTTGCAATAAAACTCTCTTAAATTTCAATTTTGAATATTTCTATTAATTAACTAACTAGTTTCAAAGATTTTTGTAGTCTTTCGAACTTCTTTTGACCTTAATATTGCGAAATGGAGAAATGTGAGAAATGATGGAGTATTGAATGTCAGTATTGAGCGCTCCTGAAGTTAATTATTAATTAATTAATGTTCTGAGAAATGTCCACCCCGAACTTGACTTTTTTCACCACTCCCTCCCCTCTCTCAGAAAGCTGATGGCCTCTTCCCCGTTTAATTTCGTTTAATAGCTTCCAGTGTACTTTTTAATTTATTATCTTATTGTGTATTTTTTTTAATTTTTTTTTCTTCTCTAATTCTTTTGTAACTATTATTTTCAAGTTCTCAAGTGAACTGCCATTGATACTGTTGTAAGTGTAATAGGGCTTGCCTCTATATAAATAAATAAATAATTCAATTATGTATTTGTTCGGGTGTTGGTGATTTTGAGAACAATCTCAATTTAATACGTAATGCGTTGATACGTAATACAGTTCCCCTCCATGTTGGAAATCCGTTTCCGTCGCCGTATGTACGCGGTAAATTACCCGTGAAAGGCATTAAAAATGAATTAACGTCGACCACCCCCCACTCCCACTATCCATCATTTCCCCTTTCAACGACCGAGAGCTTTCCGTCGAGTTGCGAACTCGGCGTCGCGTCTTGCCGCGTTGTGCGGGTCCGGTTTGACGTCGGGGGTTGAGATTCTCGCGCAAGCGCACTGCCAGACGCTGGGGAGAATTTCCCCCACCACTTTTCAACCCCTAAAAAGTACAACTACCCCCACCAGGACTTCCGCAGGGGTTTTTTTCTCGTTCTCATCCCCTCCCCTCCTCAACACCGCTCTAGACCTACCCCTCGTCCAGTGGGGGGGGGGGGGGGCTATGGTAGTTGATATGCGAGGCAGGTTCCCGCCGAATGCCGTATTATTTCGGACGCCCTGCTTTATGTATGTCATCGTCCACTGGCACACTTCTATCAAGTTAGTCAATGGCCTTCAAAACTGCTCGTTTCAACTACTCGAACGTTTAAATATTCTAAAAAAGGAAAATTGATACATGTACCTACCCTTATTGGGCCATGCTATTCAATTAGATTTAAAAAAAATTAGGTCCTTCACAAAATAATTAAATAAACAAGTAGGTAGGTGAATTCACCAATAAAATGAAATAGCATAATTAGTTTCTTTCATTTTCTGAGTGTAAGTGTGTTATGAACTGCTTGTAATCCTAAGAAAGGACAAACTGACAACTTCGGGATAATTCTGTGTTATGAAGATCCAGTGAGGAGACCCCTAGAAGGGAAAGTCTTAACAGGTGGAGAGAATTTCCCCTCATGAATTCCCTTATTTATATACAGGGCTCGAATGCATTTCCTGCCTAAACGGTTGATCTGAGCAAAACATGCCAGAGGAAAAAGTTGTAGCCCTTGAGTCCTTCTGGCGCAAGATCGAAAGTTGGGGTTTACAGATGACCCATATGTTGATGGACATTTCTTCGAAGGGCATAAAAAGACAAAACCTAATAAGTATGGAGTAACTGCAAATTACTATTTGCGGGGAACTACGCTCCTACAAGCATGGATATTGGCAATATTACCCAATGAATTATAGAAGTACAGAAAATTATAATGTAGAAGATTGGAGGAGAGAAAGAAATTGAATAATGCCAATATGCGAATGGTAAATCGTAAATGCTCATACACAAAATAGGTTTGATCACTATATGTATCTATAGCTCTCTCATGTATTGGCAATATTACCCAATGAATTATAGAAGTACAGAAAATTATAATGTAGAAGATTGGAGGAGAGAAAGAAATTGAATAATGCCAATATACGAATGGTAAATCGTAAATGCTCATACACAAAATAGGTTTGATCACTATATGTATCTATAGCTCCTATAGGAGTCTCTTCTGGGAAAGCTTCTTAAAAAATATCAACAACATATAGTGGAGGAGATACCGAGGCAAAGCCAGCACATACCTACCAACCATGCAATGAATGGTTTGCTGAGCCCCCCTGGTCTCGGAGAGGTTAGGCAATATGCCCACCCAGATGGATATCTGGTCAGCATTCACAGACCTGCCTATCCCCAGAGTGGGCGAACCAAACATTCGGAAACCAAGGACACCCAGCGAACCATCACAAACTGGTAATGAATGAATGATCGTAGAATGAGTTCAGAAGAAGAGTATTTCACGTTAAGTAACGGTCGTTCCGTTTAAATTTATTCTTACGTATTATTATGTATTTGCATATTTGGGTAGACAAATGGCGTTCAGGCAGATTGAGAGTTCGTTGGGCGGAAAAATCAAGAAAATTGCTCCTCTCGGGAAGTTACATTTACGAGTAACGTGGTAAAAAGTAACTGCGACTAAAAGCGTTAGTGACTCGAATATTATGTATTAGAGATGAAAGGTGATGATAGGGACCGGTGGGAGGTTTAGAGAGGGAGTTGTGACGTCAGAGGAAGAGACGCGGGTTGTAGGCTTGGCAACCAGTCGTGTTGACACAACAGGCCATTGATTCCTTTCCAACATGGCCCCCCCTCACGATCATGTATGATCTACAGCCAGCCCCCCCCCCCCCCAACAAGGCTCATCGTCAATATCTTCATTCCTGCCCTGTTCTTATCCCCTTTCAGAGTCTTTTGAGAAGAAAAATCTCGCATCATACGTCATTTATACAGATTTCCTTCATTTTGTTTTTTATCATTTTTTTGGCATTAAGAGTATTATACAGTTAAATACAATTTCATTGTTAAAATTAAATAAATATTTCATGTGTATATGGGTCATTCTCCCGAAAAAGCGACATTTTCAAATCTCAATGTTGAAAAAAAATGCTCCAAACTGTTTGGAAAAAAAAATTAAAATTAAAGTACACTCAGGTAACCATAAGTAACAATTATTCATGCCTACAAAAAATAATAAAATGATTAAATAAAAAATAAAATTATTCATGCCTATCCACTTACGAATACTATTTATTTTGACGGAAAAAAATGAAACGTAGGT
Organism: Stenodema calcarata; assembly: GCA_963920205.1. Lineage (NCBI taxonomy): Eukaryota > Metazoa > Arthropoda > Insecta > Hemiptera > Miridae > Stenodema > Stenodema calcarata. Next base: position 4,401,377 of record OY986054.1, read on the forward strand.
AACACTAATTTTAGAATCACATTTTCGATACAGAGAGTTCAGTTTCCCCTTTAAAGTCATATTCAGTTAAGTAGGTTAGCTTCAAATGTATAAAATGACTAATTATTCAGGAGATCATCGTAGATGTCATATATTATGTGAAAACATGGCATCTAGTCTTTTCAGTGTGTTCATACAATTGATTCAAACTAGGTTAGAGGAAGGTGATGTTGAGTTGAGACTAGGTTTGGAGTCGATCAAGGAATGCTCCGCAAAAATGCAGGCGATTCCTTGTACAAATGGGTTGAAATTACAAGGGCAGAAAAATAATGGTCTAGAACGTTAACAAGATTTTAATGGGAGAAGATGTACCCAGTGAACTGACCATTCTCGCCCGTTTATGTTAAGCAATTTTGAATTTGCTCCAGTCACTTCTGTAAATGTGGAGCAGTCTTTTTCCGTCTACAAACAGAATCTGATTCTCTAGGACCGTCGTCACAACTTCATTCAAGACAACCTTGAAATGTGTATTTTTATAAATATTAATTACGAAAAATTGTCAAATGTGTAAAGAAGATGAAAAAGATGGCAAATTATTTTGAAACTAATATGTTTCATTTGTAAGTTGTACTTTTAGTTATATCCCACGAAAATAGTAGAATTTGAGCCAGATAAGTTTGATTAAAATTGAAACAAGTACCTATGTAGGAAAAGTTGAAAGATACTCATTTCCAACTGTGAATATTCTTACTCGTGTTTCTTCAAAATGATAATATGGTGAAAGTAACATGAGTAGTCATGGCCATCGAATTGCGAGATTTTGTTACGAACGAATATTGTGAACGTTGAAAAAAGTTGTAAATAGTAAAACAAATAAGGTTCTGTAAAAGCAGCAATTACAAAATATTTTTACGAAATGAGAATTTCATTTAAATTGTTCCTTATTGAAACTTACTGGTAGAGTGGTTTTTCCCAAGTACTGAAACTTAATTTCTCGATAATTAGTTTTTACTGCATATTCTATGGCATGTTCGGGGCATCTACGCTGCATAGAAATCCGGTGTTTAGTCATGAGTGGCTAACTCAGTAAGTATCACCAGTTTCGGGCATTTGGCGTTTTTTCGGTGATTTGGCGTTCTACATGGGCAAATCTTCAGCAGTTCAAAAAAGAGAAGAGAATTTACAGATTTTATAGAACAGCACTTTGCTGGGGGAAAACGGAAACTCCAAAAAGTTGGGCTGCCAGATGAAATTAAAATCCGTTCATTCGATCAACAGTTAGAGTCACATGGATGTGTACGATATCCATGTGACTCTACATGTTGTATGTACACAGAACAGGGATCCACACAGTGATCTAATCTTTCATATGATAAGCCTACAGGAAATGTGTATTTTCCTCAACAAATAATAGACGAGCCGTGAAAGTGGACCGATATAAGCCTTTAACGGGTCATTTCCATCATCGATTTAATTCGATAGGACGCGCATTTCGAAGTGGCACGTCTATAATTGGTATAATTACCCCATTGGAAATAGCGTACAGCGCGAAGTGCGATTTGAACGGGGGAATATTTAAATCGGCGCATCAATATTTTGATTGATGCAAACCGACAACCGGCTCCGCCTTATACGAAGTCCGCCTCAAATAATGACGACCGCGCTGCAAGCCCGTGAAATATTATAAACATTGATTTAAATAAATGCATATGTATACGCCCAAAAAACGGTTAACGAACTGAATATTTATTAAATTGGTCCGACCGATTTGCCTCTCACTTCGGTACGCGGAAATCACGGGTGAGTTTGCCAACTGTCGGTTTGAAGGAAATAATGGCGATAAATTTGATTATAACGTTCGTAAAAAATGAACAAAATAAATAAAAACTCGGAGCGGTCGTTGATAGTTTTTTAAATAAACCAAAAGCGGTTTCCCACTCACCACCTGTCCTGACGAGAACCGAACGCCTAGAAATTATTCTATAAATATTACCGGAGGAGCGTGGATTGTAATCGATTCACTTCGCTTGACAAATACCTGTTATGGCTATCCGGTTAAATGGAAATTTGTTCTCTCTTTTTCTCCCCTTTAATTCGATTTGTGGAGTTGTTCAGGTGATAAGTTATGTCCTCGTGGTAAGTTTAAATTAACCGACTGATAATTTACGCTACCTGCAGCTAGTGATTCCTAGTTGCACGCGGCTAAACTGTGTAGCACGAATTCTTCTATGTTGACTCTCCTAATTTAAACCACGGCCAAGAATTGTTTTGTCTACGAAAAGTACCACCTGTATGATATGTGTTATCCATAAGAACCTTCAAAAAGAAATGAAAACCCCAAGTGATTTCTCTAGACAACACTATAAAAAACTCTGCAAATTCTTGACACACCGGTTTATTATCTTCTTTGTGCAGAAACTAAATGATGAAATAATTACAAATAAAATGTACCGCCACCGACCTCCCCCGCTCTCTTCTTTACCAACCACATCCATTTAGCGCCCACAATTTCAATTAATGTAATAGAACTCAGCTTATGATTTTTTTTTTAAATATATTTTTTAGCGGCAAGTATACCAATACAAGTAAACTTATAAGCAATATTCGTATGTTGAATTTTAAATTAAATGTTCAAAACTAAAGTACATCACTTAGTCTTATATTGTCTTATATTCTTATATTGTTCAGACGTTTTCACATTAGTTGAGCAAGCTCATGCGGTTTGGTACGTTTCAATCTTCGGAGTAGATCATTTGTGTCTAGGAGTCGGACAACATCCTCGTTGACGTGATCTTGTGACCTGATCTTATGGTTGATGGCTTGGTTGCGGATGACCTCATTGACCGATTACACTACGAGCTCGTAGTGTAATCGGTCGTTACGAAAGTATCTGTATGCATCTGTGCATGAACGCAGAACATTATTCTGGAAGCGATGAATAATGTTGCGATTGCTAGGTGCACTGCATCCTCACAATTGTGCACCATAAGTCCATACGGGTCTCAGGACTTGTTTGTACAGGGGAGGTCCGATGCGATCCGTGTATCACGACATCAGAAATGACAATGAAAACAAATCGATTCCGCAATTGATATAAGCTTATGAATGACGGTTAATAAAATGTAGGTACCTGTACCACACGTCACCACCTACTGCCCGCTCCTACACTATCCTCCCTCCCCGCCGACCGCCCGTCCGCCCTCACCGTCCTCAAACCGCCGTCCTCAAACCGCCGTCCTTCCTCACCGTCCTCCCCCACCGTCCTCCCTCACCGTCCTCAAACCGCCGTCCTCCCACGCCACACAGTGGGGCAGAGGCGGAAAAAACCCCCCAAATTGAATATCTTCAAATCGCTTCGAAACTTGAATTTTTTCATTCACCGGTACCTAGTCAAAGAGAACCCAAGTGATTTCCAGTTTAAAAAAGTAGTGTAAATTATTAATATTTTTGTTGGTTATTAATCATTTTGATGCTTCATCATTGATAATTATTGTTAAATATTATTGATTAACTCAATATTCGAAAACCATGTGCTGTTTGAATCAGCGGAGCCAGTTTGAAAATGGACCCGACAGGCTGCCTTACGATTCACTCTCATGTTGACGATTTTCGATCTGCTCCAACATTGAGCCGTCATTGTGAACGAACGGCTGGTCGAACAATGCTGTGGATGGTCGTAAAAAATTCTAAAAAATAATCTCTATCTAAATATGCAATAAAAAATATACCGTTTAATCTGAATTTTTCGAGTTTTGGTAATTGCAAAATTTTAAAATTTGTTTTGAACCCCTTCCTCTTGACCTAGGGTTATGAAAAGTTTCGAGGATCATTGTGGGGTTACGGATTCCCGCAAATCAGGTTTTACGAATTGTGTCACTCTTCTTCCAAATGGACGATGTGACATTGCGCACTACACGTAGTTCAGTGTCCTGTTGTTCCAGTTCATTACTATATTTGTTTTTCGTATAGTACTCAATGTGGGTATTTGAGAACGTCAACCCAGGGCTAATTTCCAACGAGCGGTCAACGATTTTCTTGAAAAACACGAAATTATGATTCGACCTAAAATTACACGCAATAGGTATGCCAATAGGTTCCTTGGATTCGAGAGACGACTCAGATGTCGTTCTCACTTGAATATCCGTGTTAATCAGATTGCTGTACACAACATTGAGTCAAGAAGAGGCTTTCCAACTGTAGTCCTCTGATTAATGCGCACACAGAGCGTCACTCCAACCAAACTTTTATACTTGCTGATTTACTGTTTGCGTCGTTTTCAAAACTGGATAAACATTCGATCCGTCTCGCAATTAAAACTGCTATCTCTACGTCAAAAAAAAAAAAAAAAATTTCGAATGCACTCGAAAGATTTCACTCATGTATTGTGTGTTTACAGATTTTTCGCGGTGGTAACATTATTCGTTCCGTCCTTCTGTTTGGCGTGTTTCAATTGGGCGCGGGGTTGAATATTCATTTGACCGTCGGTTATGCGGGGAAAATGTGACAGGGCGGCGCTCCCGACTGTTACATTGATCAAGAATCAAATTGCAGAATTTGTTCACCGAGACGTGCGTTGGTTTGGGAGAGACGAACTTGAAATCGGGCCTTGAATTCGAATCTTGTGCAATACGTTACTCTTTCTTTGAATTATCCATCGATATTGCGTCGAGATTTGCAGGTGCAACTTATGTTTGGAACGGATAAGTTTGGATATGGAATATTGATCATAATAACGAATTCGCTCATTGGCTGCAATAGTGTCATATCTCCAAATTTAATGCTTCGGGGTAATCGAACTTGGAAAACCATTTCAACGTCAAAATATTCCGCAACGAATTTCACAAAGCGAGTTTTTAAAGCAGTAATTTCTGAGCTTTAAAAACTGACTTCGTGAACTTCGTAGCGGAATATTTCAAAGTTGAAATGGTTTTCAAAGTTCGATTACCGCAAAGCAGCCAATTTGGATATATCGAGGGTCTCACGGCAACACCCCACATCGTCGCTTTTGGCCAAAATTAGTTATACGTACCATTCGAAGCGTCTTCCCCCGGCGGATCGTTATGACTAAGTATAAGTTAGGTACCTAATTAATTACTCACGAAACATAGTCATTGGCAGATGGTTTTTTGGCTCTGCTGAAAAGTTGCCCAAATGACGATGTGGGAAGTTGCCGTGAGACCCTCAATATGACACTATTGCAGACAATGAGCGAATTATGGATGCGGTTGAAATAACAGTGAGGCTACTCATAAAATAAAAATTAATACCAAACACAGGGTTGAAAACCCAGTTAACTACCGGAAAAGTCTATTTTGGATTTCCGGCCTTTATACATGACAAGCTAATAAGTAAACAACCACAGATAACAGACAAAATAGTTGGCAAACAACAGATAACATTAATTTTTTTTCACATTTCAATTTTCAATTTTCCAATTTTTTCACCGTTTTCCGAAATCCACTATGTCAAATCTACAATTTTTCACTTTTCGATTTTTGGTTACCCCTATGCGTTTGTCAAAGCCCGATCGATTGTTGTTCGCAATTACATGGAAACTATTGTTTTTGTATCAAAACTGACATCTCCAGTCGATCGGGCGTTGGACTCCTTACTTAGGAGTATCCAAAAACTGAAAAGTTAAAAAATTGACTTAGTGGATTCGTCGAACCTGGTTATAGTGAACCTCCATACAAGAAAGCTCTCTATATAGGAAGTGATGTTATCGTCCCTTGTATGGAAAGGGCAAAACCCAAAATCAAAATCCATTCATATTAGTACTTACACAATACTATAACATTCTATTCAATGTTCCCAACATATGGCGTTTTCCCTCTTTCCTATACTTGGTTTGTAAATGGCTTCAAGGATGTTCTTGGCTCGGTCTGAGCCCCCATGCCCAGTTTCATAGTTATCAGATTGAGTATACAGGAATAGAGCTTTTCAAGAGGATTCTGACGGTGTATGTCCAAAACAATGCCCCCTACTGCATTTCTCCATAGTAGGGCAGTATTGGTATTCATTATTACAAACTAGGCAAGAGGGAAGTGCACCAATAAAACATTAGTGCGATTTAGTACCCCTGTTTCAGACAATATACCCGCTCTGTACGGCATTTCTATGTGACAATTAGATGAGAAAACTGTGCATATCCTTAAATTATGAGAAAAATTACTTGAGAGTTTCGGGAAAAATTTATATTTTCATATATTGAGAAGTTGGTGCTGACTTCTAACAAACGTTGAAATCTGAATCAAATGATGACCATTCGCAAATCACAACATTAGGAAATAGCATTTTGGACCCCTGAAATTGGAATTTAAAACCCCTGCACAGCCCCATGAAAGGATGCACTTATCTAGTATAAATCTAGTATAAAACCGATACCTACTAGAGAATTATAGATGGATTAGACTATTGGAGATGCATCAAAAATTTGAAATGGACTAATTTGAAACTTCACGGCCCGTGTGGTCACAACATAATATTATTAGAGATACCAGGGCGCACTGTGAGAGATAAATAATATGAACTAATTCCAGTGATGAGTCTCTAAGTTTGGAGTTGTGGGCTTTTTTCCCCCGACCATAACACGGCTTCTGACCGATAATTACTGTCAGACATTTATCACAACTCGAGCGTCCGGGAGCTGCTCGAAGGATAATCGTCCGTAGAACCGCGATATACACCGAAAGATTCATAATGATAGCGTTTATTTGGCGTCATTAATAAAACGTCGGGTACGAAGCGAAGGGAAACCCTTTTGTCTTCGGAAGTGACGTCCGGGGCGGAGTATTCAACGTTAGTTCATGATGCGAAGGAAGCGAATTTAATCGTTTAATCGGACTCACGGTCGCAACAGTTTAGGAAAATACTCGGGACAGTACGATGATTACTCCATCTGACGAGATCATCCCATGGGATATTATGTCGAGTGTCAAGATTGCCCCACTGATTTTTGGGAACCCAATAAAATGAAATGTCATTATTTTTCGACGCTGAATCACGTGGGGATATCAGTTTTTTCTTATTTGATTTTATTAAACCGAGATTACAGCCTAATAACGGTCAAGAGCCAGAGTAAGTTCAAAATCGCTCAACCGTGAAATTGCGCAAAAATATGATTTTTGGGAACCCTGAGTGGGGCACATGGAATTTCATTATTTTTTAACGATGAATCTCGTGGTGATATCAGTTTTTTATTTGACTTGATTTAATCGAGATCACAGCCTAAAATATTTAACAAAAACCATCTAGGTGATAAAACGTATGGGGGGTACCGTTTGAAAACGTTACAGTTTTTGTGACGAAAATTGGAAGGGTGATCCATTCATTAAGAACCACCCTGTGTGTATACTTTGTAGAATAGTAGTGGAGAAACTATGGATTTAGTATAGGGTTCATGCGTTTATTGAAAAAATACGTTGTGTTGAAACCACATGAATTCAACATTTGCGGCCGGGCGAGTCTGGAACTCTACTGGTTTAGTACTCCAGATGAACTCCACAGTAGGGCAGAATAGGAATTTACAGAACGGACACTGGTGCTAATCCAAATTCAGATTCAGTGTGTGACGTATGGGGAAGCGCTTTGGGTTGATGAACACACCCGTTAACGACATAACACCTAACGTAGAAGCATCAAATCGTATTTTAATTGGTTTCTTAATTTCAAGATTCGGTCGATGTTGCCAAAACACGCGGAGGGTTCATCGTAGGTTGTAAGGCGGCCGTTAATTCACGTTGGCGGTTGTGGTAATTCACGTTGCGCATAAAACGGGCTGACACTGGTCGACTAGGAGGCCATAAAGTGGCAATCAGACGTCAAAAAGGCTGACTCACGAGTGTTGGGGTCCTAAAACAATAAATGGGACCGTTAGCGGAGGACGGCGTTTAAAAAAAATACCAACTACCGTCATAAAAAAAAGCCGCAGTCAAATTTTAATGAGGTGCGCACGAGCTATTGGAGCCCAATAAGGAGATCGGTTTATGTTGCTCAACACGACAAAGTAATGAGCGTTCGCCAGTTATAATGACCGACGTTATAATTAATTTAGTGCCAACAAAAAACATACGAAGTTAGTAGGTTATGTAGAGTTCATACGCATCATTAGATATTTTTCAAATTCATCTACGTTTGAGTTGCTTATATCTGTTAATTGTGGTCTTTAGATGGTACTTTTCCACTCCCAATCCAAAAACATACCCATGTTAAAACCCTTTTTATCCTCGATTCACAATCTTGTTTCTTAATTTTGAAGCATTTCAGACAGAAACATGGACTAGAAACTTGATGAATTAATTTTATAATTTGTATAATATTCACCGTTTAAGAGTTACGTACACTGCTTTCTAATACTATGATACCTACATTAGAATCTGAAAAGTTGGTTTTGAGAATAGTGTTTTCGATAGCTTGGGTTTGATTTAGATACACGCAGCGGTATGAGTCTGAAGACGTAATTATGACTGATACCTAAGACGTAATTACCTCCACTTCTCTAAATGATGAATATACGGGAGCAACAAGCACATACTGTTACAGGTAGAAAAAAAGAATTACCTACTTATAAATGTGAAAACATTTTAAATTGCTAGGATTGAGTCTATTTTTATTTTCGATGTACTTATACAATATTTTACTATGTGTGAAGAATTGTGATAAGAAAGGGATATGATTGATGAACAAACTCTTTCACTTTAGTTTTTTAAACAATGAACCATCAGGAAACATATTACTTATCATGAATTATGAATTATCAGGTCTGACAGGAAATATACAAATTCGTATAAGAAATCAATTTTTGTAGTTGATTTCGTAATGAATAATCAAAATTAGTTACTTACAAAGGACGCTTTTGTATGATTTCATCAAATTTATCAGTTGAATAAGAAACAGGACAAACCTGGAGCGTTAGTGTCATAAAATAACCCTTCAGCTTCAGTAGATATTGAGAGGTTTTGAGGATCACGTGCTGACGGATTTTATGACGGCTAAATATCACTTAGTTCTTTATCATTGCTTCTACTTTATCATTACTTGTAGATCTATTTCAGTTTTCTTGCCCTTTGACGACGAAACAGGCTATGCATCTGGATCGTTAATATCAAAAACTACCACTACAGCTTCAGTAGAAGTTGCATATAGTTGCAGAAGTTGTCGATATTGAATGTACACTGGATATTGAAACTACAACTAAAATTTCCTCCTACAGTATATTTAATACACGTAAAGAACGCCCGAATGCAGCTGTTAGCAAGAGCCAACCCAGACATGGGCAAAATTATGTTCTGGCGTATGCGCAGTATCAGTTGGGTAACGGAGACATGTGTACAGTGTTTACTCAAGTGGCAAAACCTGCCCTTTCTATGAGCCCTACAGGGCATACTATTCAGCCCGGCATGCCATACTTCGAGGAGGGCTACAGATCTACCAATTCACTCTACGATCTCCCATGCTAAGAGCATTTTGCACCCACCCATCCAAGAATCCGAAAACAGTAAATATTATACGACACTGTCTGAGGAAACACTACTCTGTCCCATTGAATGTGAAAAGGGGGTTAGAAAAACTGCTCGCGTGTCTTCGAAGTGAAGATAGAACATGGAAAAGTGACAGAATGAAAACGGTGTCAGAAGGAATAGATAGTCTTGACGCGGTTTCGTGGCAATGTGTAATAATCATTTCTGGATCCTCCCTCCGTCACCTGTAACAAACCGCACTTTTAACTGTGGTCTTTGCGTGTCGCCCGGCACTCTGCGACATTCACCGTAGAAGAAATCCACTTTTCATACTCGCGTTCGATACACGACCAAGAAAATAATAAAGAAAAAAGTCTTCTTTGTAGAACAGAAAAACGTGTTTTGGCATGTTTAATCGAAATAGACTCGTCAAATCCGCGATTAATGAAAGGTGAGCTATGGATGGTGTTTTATTAGATAATACAACAGATGATGTGATCATAACAATTTATTGGAGACTACCCGGTACCCGTGCGTTGCACGAGTCCCCACGATTTATCGCTCTTTCAGCTGATGTTACTTCCTCCCAATTACCCCTCTGTGGTCTCATGAGGCTGTGTATCAAATATCAACGCTCCAGGGTGGACAGGAGCGAATTCAGCTGGGTCGCTTACTAAGCTGATGTTACTTCCTCCCAATAACTGCCCCGTGGTTTCATGAGGCTGTGTATCAAATATCAACGCTCCAGGGTGGACAAGAGAGCATTCAGCTGTATCGCTTACTAAGCTGATCATACATCTTCCTATCACTCCTCTGTGGTCTCATGAGGATGTGTACCAAATTTCATTGCCCAAAGATGAACAGGAGAGAATTCAGCTGGATCGCTTACCAAGCTGATGTTACTTCCTCCCAATTACTGCCCTGTGTTCTCATGAGGCTGTGTGTCAAATATCAGCGCTCCATGAATATCTATCTTGGAATCATCCTCCATATGGGCCTGCGTTTGTTGGAGGAAGTAACGTCATCTATAATAAACATCAACATCTCACTGGAGGGAAATGTTGTATAAAACACCAAACGTGCAAAGTAGTGTCAAAAATACATGATAACTTCATAAATAAACCAAAAGCAAATACATAGTGTATAATAACTGTTCAGGTTTTCATGGGGCTGTTTCTTGTGAATGACATATTAGAACGAAAAAACCAGCCTTTCGTGTTATATTGCACAAAAGATTAGGAATCTGTACTATTGCAGAAAGCGGCCACCGTTGCAGTTAATATACACAACTTGGACGGAGTTAAGGGCCTATAGAACGGTGACGGAACTTCACTCCCAATCGGATTTTTTCATGGAGGAAAAGTGTATGGCGTTGTGCCGACTGAGGTAATTTCTGGGGGCTCACAACCCCTGAAAGCCTCCTGCCGCCCCTGCGAATTTTAAGCCCCAGTGATGGCCGCCGGTTCTTTCTTTGCTTTTTTGATCTTTTCCCCTTCCACTTTCCACCCCCTCGGGCCCAATTATATTTCGTTATCTCGGCGTTGCTAGGGCAACCTTGTCGACACTTCAAAGGGAAACAAATTCCTCCCGACCGCTTGAGTTCTACTCCCTTTGGGTATCACCGCTCTTCTCTCACTACTCAAATTACGTTTTCCTATCCCGCCCCGCCTTCCCGCTCCTTTATCACTTCACTGTACGCTCATCTCACTCTCTTCCTCTTTAATCTCCATACTTCTTCATCAGGACCGGCCCCCATTTTAACCCCCAGACTCACAACCGCCATAGAATTAATTTTACAGCCGAGCTTTTTGAAACTTATTATGATACCGAGAATCGCCAGCTTCAACGAGAGTCACTCGACAAATATCAATCTTCAACTACCACGGACAGTGTGGAAGCTAAGTATGCAACCCTAGTCAGACGCACTTACCGGATTCCAAAACTAAAAACGAATTTTATTTTTTATCTTCCCCCAATACGATAAATGCTGGTTAGAAATCAAGATCAAATTTATTTATTCATCTTTGATCATTTGAGGAAATTGCTCTACCTCCAGAAAAATGGACCTAAGAACCTCTAACGACCCAACCTGTTGCTACCCTCAGCTATGGTAAGTTTCAAGTATTTGCATAGTGTAAACTTGAACTCAAACCTAAAAATAAGCCATTTTTAAAGACATTATCTTCCACATTTCCAGTACCATCCGGATGTATCCAGATGTACAATTTCCATTACTTTTTTTTTGTCGAAAAAGTATAATAAGAAATTACGGTAATAAGGAAATGGCTGAAATACAGTAGTGGGCCTTCTTGGCTCGTTGCTATTGTTTAGAGGTATTATCGTATCTCTCGGTAGTAGAAATTTTCTAATGAACCCATCGATTCAAGGTCCATAATATGCACCTAAGCACCTAAGTCCCTTCTTTGGGTATTTTCAGATTTCAAGAGCACCATATAAAGCTCTTGACAACACAACTTTTGGCAAAAGTTTGACCTCAAAATATTAAAAATAGACTGAGATATGAGTGCAAGCTAAAGAGCGTAAGTCCATCCTTGAGCAGGCAAGACAACGCAAGTCCACCTGTGGTCAGGGCAAAACAGCAAAAGTCCAGCCACGATCAGAGCAAAACAGCGAAAGTCCACAGCTGAGCAGACCAAACAACACCAAACACCAATGCCGGGGACTTACGGGGACTTCTATGCTGTTCACCCTGGAGCTCTGAAATTTGATACACAGCCACATGAGACCACGAGGGAGTGATTGGGAGGAAGTGCATGTGGACCCGTGCGACGCACGGGTAACAGCTTCATTCATAATTAATTCAACAATCATGATTGTGGGATTTTTATTTTGTACCTAATAACGTCGGCAAGTAGGTACCTATTTAATATGCCTAGTACCTACTTACTGCTTACAAATACTAGGTACCTACTAATCAATAGTATACCTACCATGTAGTGCCTTCTTTTCACATTATTAGTTCATTATGGTTACTGTCAAGATTATCAATCCGTCCTCTCTCGTGATACATACTCCGTGGATACCGATGGCCGTGGACCTAGTTCCTAAAACCACCGCAACCGTCGTTGGCGCTATGTACGCTGCCACCTCCGGCTCAACTTCACTTCTGCTCTGCCATCGACTGCGATCAGTTTCCCTAAAGTTCACTTCTGCTACTTAAGTTCATTACGATTATATTTCAATTAACTTCAGTGTATTCTGATACTATCAAGAACCCGGAGGTATGTAGAATAAATCTCATACATGTATATTTCGATATCCGTTTATTTCTTTGTCCTGAAATGTTAACATAGGTGGGCCGGCGAACGGGTGAGCCGTCCCATGCAGAGAAATAGTGCTCGTGATTTTTCTCGAGAATCCGGTGCGAATCAGGAAATAACAACTGGAAGCTCGTTGTTATAGTTTTTATGGAATAGTTAGAGAAGTATACTAGTTTTCTTCTCTGTAATCCGGACGGGAAGCACAACGGAGAAAATGCAGGTGAGAGCTTCATAAATCAGGAGGAAAATGGCGGCGGACATTTTGCTTCAAAAAAAGGATGATGCAATATTTAACTGAGTGTGCTTCCCGAGTCAAGTCGATGGTCCGTAAGTCTAGCAGGATATAACGATGAAAAACTCAGTTTTATCGATGAAAATCGCTCTTAAATTTCGGAGAGTGCGGGTGATAACTATTCCATCTCGAGAAAAATTAGTAAGGAGGCGCATAAAAAGAAATGCGTTAGAGCGTCGGTAGAAAGAGAAGATCGATGTATGTAAATCGATATTAAGGTAGGTTACAGTTATCGAAGTGGGGAATACGGATAAAACGGCTCATGATAAAACCCGGATTCGAATATTCAACGAAGAATCGATTAATCGATCGAAATTATAGTATCAAAGTAACATTCTATCAGCATTATCGATTGTTGTTCGTTATCACAACAAATTGATTTTCCACTGATAGCTAGAATTATTATTGAACCTTTTCTTTGCAATAAGGTGGAACTACTGACTTTTCCTTTTAATATGTGGTGTATTTCGTGCATGTAAGAAAATTATACCGGTAGTAACAAGGATGTCATGAAGACAAAACAGATGATCACGGTTGATTCCTGTTCAAAATAGTGAGTTCGGTGAATGTTTTGTTTACATTGTTGGCTGAATACGGCGGGAGTGTTACCTTGATACATTTAAATTAACTAAGGTGCTAAGTTACGGTATTTATAAGTTGAAAAAAAAGAAAACCCACTCGATAAATATCTAGCTTGGTATTAACCCGGAGTGCTGACATTAGTTCGGAATTAATGCGGTGTGCCTCTTTCTACTGGTAAACCGGTCGCAAACACGAGACACTATTCTGCATGAAAGCCTAGGGACCTAACGAGGTCGGAATTTGCTCACGTCCCCAGTGTGGTGTGTGAATTTAGAGAAGTAAAGTATTTAAATTAATAACAGTATGATGTTGCAGAATCAGGAAAGTTAAAGTATCGCAGATGGCAAGCAGAAGTAACCCGGCTGAATGCAGAAGCTAATAAATAATGAGATTTAAGAAACTAAAATCCGATTTATTTAAATTTAACAAACCCGGAGTTTTCGAATAAAGTTTGAAATAAGATATAGGTTGGAATTAGTCTCTGAGATGAAACATGTAATGAATCGTGCATTTTTCACATTGGGTTTTACCAGCGGGATAGTCATAGCATAATTTATTTATGTGTGTGCGTGTCGCTGAGGTGTAAGCTAGTTGTTCAGGCCCTGTTACCGACGCACAGCGCGTCTATGTCTGGTAAGGTATCTCTATGAGAACGGATACAGACATGGATAGCGGGGCGGATCGAACATCCCCGTAACTGCAACCTCACTCAGTGTTTTATACACTAAAAACCCGAAAAATCACGATTCGGGACGCAAGGTGAGCGAATTCCAGACCTGGGGACAAAAATAGTATTTCGGAGAGAATAAGGCGTGCGCGGTGCTTAAGTAAGAATGTAAGTTAACGATATGTCAACGAGTATTAAACTCACGGAGTCATTTTAGTTCGGTGTCTTTTAAGATTCGTTTATTACGGATTAAGGTAGAACTATATTTAACAAGGAGCAAAATATAGATTTAATCTGGTGCTGTAACATTATCTGTTCCGGAGAGAAAAATGAACTCTGACGAAATAAGGAGAATCGTGGAGGAGGAGATCCAAAAGAGGAGTGAAGTGGTTAGGCGGGAGGTTGAAAAGGAATACGCAAGCAAATTTGATAAAATCAAGGATCAAATACGGCAGGTTTCTGAGGAGTCCATTTTAAGGATTAACGCTTTGGCGTCCACGCTAACCAACCCGGTGCGTCGTACTCACGGCGATGAAATAATGGTCACTGACGAGGTCTCAAATACGGAATCCGGTGTTAATCCTAACCTCTAAAGCTCGCTCTAGGACTCCAGCACAGACCAGATTGAGGAGTGTTGTTTCAAAAACCCGGAGTAAAACAACCTCAGACGGAGCTCATTATGCAGCACAAGAATCCGATGATGATAATGACGATGACGAAAATACGATGGCTGCCATTGCTGTACCCAGGCCTAATTCCGGGGAAACGCCCTCAGCAATGCATTCTTGGGGCTCGGAGATGTCATTGTTGGATGGTAAATTACCTCAATTAAGGTTTATAGCTGATAGTGGTGCTACTGAACACATAGTTAAGGATAAGAAGGTATTTTCTAATTTAGTAAATTTGCATAATGAAATCAGGATATCGTGTGCAAATAGTAGTAAGGAATCGGACTTAATCATTAGACAATCAGGTGATATAATATATTATAACGATGAACTAAAGAAATTTGGGATTTTAAGAGGTGTGCTGTATGCACCTGAACTAGTAGAAAATCTATTTTCTATTAGGAAACAAATGCAAAAAGGATTAAGTGCGAAATTTGATAAAAATAAATTAGAAATTATAGATCCGAGTTCAGGGGACATTCTAAAAACCGGTAGTTTTGATGGACGTTTTTGGTGGTTGTCCTTTTCGCTTCCTATGATAAATGCAAATCAGGATGAAAAATTAAGGATACTCAGTCTGGTGCAAGGAAATTCGTTGATGACCAAGTCAGAAAGCGATGAAAATCCGGCGAAAACAAATACGGTAGATAAAATCACTAAAGATGTAAACAAAACCGGAATTAAAAGAAAAATTCAGAAACCGGGGCTCAGTTTAGAGGGGAGTTCTGACCCAAAGAAGTTTAAAAAGGATGAAACTTTGCAATTTAGAAACGATGTAGGTCTAGGATGGCATTACAGACTAAATCATGCTTCTCTAAAATATTTAAAGATAGCGGGTAAACAAATTCCGGAGTTGGAAGGAGTCAAATTTGATACTAATATCTTAGATTGTCCTGATTGCAAAATGGCTAAAGCCAAACGCAAGCCATTCACTAGTAAAAGACATAGATCAGATATTGTATTTCATCGTTTGCATAGCGATCTTTTGGGACCATTAAAACCGGTGGCATATAGGTCTCAAGCTAAATATATTGTTACATTTACGGATGATGCCTCTAGGTATGTATTTGCTTACGAAATAGGCAACAAAACTAGAGTAAACTTAGCTTTGCTTTCTTGTCTAGAAGAAATCAGGAGATTAAAAGGCCCCCAAACTAAGGTTTCAGAAATTAGAACGGATGGGGGTTTAGAATATAAAACTAGTGAAATGAATGCTTTGCTTAAACGAGAAAATATAAAATTAACTGCTTGCGAGCCTTACACCCCTCAATTAAACGGCGTGTCTGAAAGGCAAAATTTAGAATTGGAAGAGAAAATCCGGGTCAATCTCATCTCTTCAGGTATTCCGACTCACTACTGGCCTTATGCCATGAGACATGTAATCTATATTCATAATAGAACTCCAAATGGGTCGATAAACTTTAAAACCCCCTATGAGCTTGTATTAAATCATGCCCCTACGGTAAAATATATCAGACGATTTGGATGTGAAGCTTATATCTTGGATACTCAATCCACTTCTAAATTTGCACCCAAAGCAAACTTAGGATTCTTGTTAGAATGTGGTGAAACCGGATACCATCTATTGCACTACAAAAATAAAACGGTGGTTAGGTCAAAACATGTAGATTTTATAGAAAACCGAACCTATGGTGATTATACTAAAAATGAAAATAAGGCTCTTGAACCCGGTAGTCAAACGGAATTTACAGTAGAGGTTAATAGTGATGTTGGTGCCAGTAACAAGGATTCTGAGCTAACTACCAATATTAATCAGGAGGATAATTCCATTTCAATTCAAATACCAACTAGGATAGAAGATTCCATACAGGGCATCGAAAACAAACAAAATCCGGTGCTTATTCATGAAAATGATGAATGTGAATTCTTTGAAGACTTAGGCGATATAGGAGATAAAACATTTTTCCTTCAAGATTCTGGTGAAGAACCTTTAACCTATGCTCAAGCATTAAGAGCACCTGATGCTGATCTTTGGTTAGATGCAATTAATACAGAATTTCAGGCCCTGGAAAAGTGCAACACCTGGAAAATCATTTCTAGAAAGGATGTGCCCAAAGGAATGAAAGTAATGAAAACCCGGTGGGTACATAAGAGGAAATCTGAAGCTGACGGATCGGTAAGGTATCGTAGTAGACTGGTAGTCAAAGGATTTGCTGATAATAATAACTATGAGTTATCAGAAATTTATGCTCCTGTTGCAAGGTTACCAGATGTAAAATTCCTATTAATTTTAGCAGCGAAATATGACCTGGATTTGGTTCAATATGACGTAAAAACTGCCTTTTTAAATGGTTCGCTTGATAAATTGGTATATATGGAAATTCCGGATGGTTATGACAATTATTTACAACTGGATGAAAAATTTAAGACTAAACATGTGTGTGAAGTACACAGAGCGCTGTATGGTCTAAAGGTATCACCAAGAAGGTGGTATATCAGGTTTCAAGAAGCTGTGAACGAGATGGACTTCCAACCATACCCATTTCAACCATGTTTGTTTATGTGGAAATCAGGAGACAAAATAGCTATTCTTTTACTCTATGTTGATGATATACTTCTGGCTACTAATAGTAATCAAAAACTTAAACAGGTTAAATGCGTTTTAGAAAAGGAATTTTCTATAGTTGATCTCGGGGAACCTAGAAAATACCTGGGTTTAGAAATTATTAGAAACCGGAGTGAAGGAACGATAGGGATACTTCAGAAATCTCATATTGACAACATGTTGATGAAATTTGATCCTGATAGTGATAAAATTGTCTCTACTCCTATGATATTCGATAAATCGATTGAAAAGGAGGAGAAAAATCAAATTTGTGATCTTAGTTCCATTCCGTTTAGACAAGCAATAGGCTCTCTACTTTACTTGCAAGGTGGTGCTAGACCGGATATCTCATATGCCACAAATATGTTAAGTAGACGTCAGTCAAATTTCACTTTGAAGGATTGGAAAGCTGTAATCCGGATCATGCGTTATCTTAGAGGAACTAGAAATTATGGACTCTTGTTTTCTGATAAAGGGAATAATAACATTGAATGTTATGTAGATGCTTCTCTTGGATTATCTGCGGAAAGAGGCTTTTCCACAACGGGATATATTATCTACTTATTTGGTAATCCGGTAGTATGGCGCACAAAACGTCAAAATCATGTTGCTCTTTCTTCAGCTGAAAGTGAGTTTGTAGCTATGAGTACTGCGTGTCGAGACTTAGCTTCAATCAGGACCATGTGTTCAACAATGATTGGATTAAATTTAATTCCAATTATCTATGAAGACTCTAAACCGGCGATTAGACTAGCAGAAGTAGATGACTCTTCTACATTAAAACATATGGTTAGACTGTCGTATTTATATGTGCGTCAAGAACATAGAGATGGAAATATTCAAATTAAATGGATTTCAACGGATGATCAAATAGCTGATACTCTAACTAAGCCATTAAATCATGCTAAGTTTGTCAAATTCAGAGATTTAATGCTGTATAAACACTGATCAGATTCTATTTTGATATTAACAGCTAGAATCGACTAAGTCGGAAGATTTGGTCGATTCCATCACCACCATGCTTAACCCGGAGACTGATATGTAGAACCAGGAGAATGCTGCGACCAATACGGAGAACGCTATGCTGAATACGGAGTGTCATGAATGGAAGCTTGTTGCCTTGCTCGGGATACTGGACATCGAGATGACGACTTGGAGGGGAGTGTCAAGATTATCAATCCGTCCTCTCTCGTGATACATACTCCGTGGATACCGATGGCCGTGGACCTAGTTCCTAAAACCACCGCAACCGTCGTTGGCGCTATGTACGCTGCCACCTCCGGCTCAACTTCACTTCTGCTCTGCCATCGACTGCGATCAGTTTCCCTAAAGTTCACTTCTGCTACTTAAGTTCATTACGATTATATTTCAATTAACTTCAGTGTATTCTGATACTATCAAGAACCCGGAGGTATGTAGAATAAATCTCATACATGTATATTTCGATATCCGTTTATTTCTTTGTCCTGAAAGTTACTTAGCAATATTATGTTATAGCTTTTCTTTTTCTTGTGCTCTATCTTTCTCTCCTTCTGCTTTTGCTTCTATCTGCGTAATGTTTATTCATACGACATAGAAGATGCACCAGATTGAGATCGAATGAACTCATTTACTTTCTGGTCTAATTGACGTTTACGATGTTCTCCTGAACGCTCTGTGGACGTTCTTATTTGTTTCCCTCTAGGCCTTTTATTAATCACTTTCAACTATCTTATTAACTATATTTTAGATTTACCTTATTATCTTATAAGCTACATAATATATACATCAACATCAATTCTGCTTCAGCCGGGTATCCTCTCAAGTATACATTATATACTTGAGAGGATACCTGGCTAACGCAGAATTGATGTTGAGGAGTCGTTGTTCTATACTTGGCTGATACTTCTAATTGAATGGAGTTTCTGATACTGAGACTTCCAATCGAATTCGTTCACTCTCTAATTTACGTTAATATTGAACAATATTGACACTGAGTAAGAAAGGTGATAAGATTGCCATTGAAATGTGGATTGTTCCTTCGGCTACATCGTTTCTCATGAAATGTTTGGGATATGACGTTGTTCAAATTACATAATTCATAATATGAATTATGTTCATAAGCCATATAACTAAGAATACTGTCGAATTGAAATTGTCTGCAAAACACTTTTAAAAAAAGACGAAAACTTTACGTCCTTAAAATTACTCCCACCTGGTGTGTAATTAAGGGTTATAATCGGGCAGATAAACTATAGAGAATCTTCTGCTGAGGAGTGAATTCTGCGGTTGAGGTGAAATGAGTAGAAATAAGGAGACTTGTGATTGTGTGTGGAGTGTTGCTATTCATGAGGCTCCTATTGAGGCTTGTAGTAGTTAGTCGCTGATAAGATGCGACAAAATTGTTTCGTTCAAGTCTCGGCGGATACGGCGATTGCTCGAAGTCCTCCGAAGCACGTAGAGCGAAATCCTCTAATGTTTAACCTTCGCTGAGCCTCCGTAAGGCTGGTATTTGCTGTGTTGATAGTGTGTGAGGATTGATGAATGAATGAATGAGAGAGGTAACTACTAATGACTGGGAAGGCCGCGTGTGAAGCTCCGGCCTCCGGGATGAGGCTCTCAGCTGAATATTAATGCTCCCCCGAAGAAGGTTTTCTCGTTCGAAGGCTGGAAGAGCAGAAACTGGATGACGACGCGGCGGCGAAGAGGCGCGGGAAGGTAAAACCAGTGTTATAAGGACAGGAGCGGTCTTAAGAAGGTAAAGAGAGGGAAGATGAATCAAAGCCCAGTAGCGACCACGCCTTCTCACCGAAAACGCTTCATCATATAATAAACGCAATGTATTAATCAACCTGCGTTCCCAAACTCATTACACCCTCCACTCCACCACCATCCTGTTCCTCTATCACCGAACCACCTCCATTTATTATAATTCGGTCTTTTACTTCACCAGACTGGGAAAAAGAATGAAAACGAAATCCGAAACGACTTGTCGGACTCCCGTCATCAACTGCGGTTGAGTTTCATCGTCGAGGCCCATTAAGGTTGTTCGAGTCGTATTCATCTTGTCGCCCTATCTCTTCCAGTCCTGGTTATATTTATTTCGAGACGAGAAATTACACTTAATAGACGGGGAAACCTTATTTTGGTCGGTTTCGGGGGTCGAGCCCGAATGAAAATTTGAACTGATTGGCAGCGATTTGTTTCAGATCAGTTGACAGCTGAGGAGGACGCTCCGAAGCTTATCAATTTGGATACGGAATGAGGGAGATTGTGGTTGTAGTCTTGGGATCGAAGCGATTTCGGTCAAATTAGTGCACGATCATGGTTGGGCGCTAAGCTCCATCCAGCTCGCGTGGGCCTGTCATGAAACTAACCAAGATGATACACGCTGAGCAATCGTCACAGGGAATTCAACCACCGCCCAAGGAGATAAGTCCGCTTCGATACGACCGCCCTCACGTTCGATAAGACCGTCTCATCTACCTCACCTGGACTCATCGGTCTTAAAGATAGAGCGTCCTTATCGTGAGGATCTGTTCAGTCCAATCGCAAAGTAACCTTACATGTGAATAACAGTGATTGGTTCTCCCACCCGTGTCAGTGTTCGTTCAACAGTTGTCGAGTTTACTGAGAACTGCGATGACTGAGTTGTCAAGTACAAAAGTCCAAGCGTTTGTTAAGGTGAACGTGCAAAAAACGGAAAATACGGCGTTGCTTGACGTCACGCTTAGATAAATAGCGTTATTAACGTCACTCTAGAACTCTAGGGTTATGCTCGCCCTAGGTCTTGCTCGCCCTAGGATAAGCCCTCAACAGCTGGTCCTATCGAAGCGGACTTATCTCCTGGAACTCTCTAATGAGTCAACTTATCGCACTAAATAGGCGAAAAGGACTTCCGAACTACGACCAAACCACTGCAGTTCTCCAAGTTTATAAATGGGTCCATTCTTTCACAGAAAACTCAGAACGGCCTCAGCTTTGATTCGAAGCGTTAAAAATGACGAAAATCGGCAATGAAACATCGATGCGGTTCCAAAGCCAGATCAAAATAAACTCCTCGTATTGCGAAACCGCACAGATCACTCTTCTGTTTACAGCAATAAATAATTATTATTACCTAGTGTAAAATTGTATTAATTTTTGTTATTGACTAATAATTATTGTTAGTTAGGTAATTATTATTTTTATTAATTATTATTAATCATTATTAATGATTATTTCGATATCTGAAAAACCATTTGCTGTTTGAATAAGTTGGGCCAGTATGAACCTTGACCCGACAGGCTGCCGAATGGTTCACCCTCAGTGATCAGCTCCAACTTTGAGTCATCTTTGTGAATGATCGGCTGGTCGTAAAGACCTCCGGAAGGTCTTAAAAACTTTTTCAAAATTGAATACTGTTATAGCGTGAACTAAAAACTATACCGTTCTATTTGGATTTCGAGATTTTACAAAATTTCAGAATTGGTTTTGAACCCCTTTCCATTGACCTAGAGTAATGAAAAGTTTCAAGGATCATTGCGGGGAGAAGGGGGGGGGGGTCGATTTTTTTTTTTTTTTTGCTTCACGGTTCCAATGGTTTATTATTGGAGATAATTGACCAAAATTGGGGCTGTACGTCGTCAAATTCACCAGCCAACAGTTTTACTAAAACGACAGTACAACAGTTCTCTAGAAATCGAGTTGACAGTTTTGGAAAACGGGCGACTCATTTATGGTTCCGTTCCTAATCGGGTATTTATAATAAAGTTTTGTCGCTGTCCTTCAGTGGCCATTGCAGTACAACGAAATCAAACCTCTGTGTTTTCCGAGCTATTTTAGTGGTACGTTTCCAATAGCTTTCAACTCCATCCCAAGAGAAATCGAGGAAAAAATTTCAAAATTTCAACACTGTGACGTTGTCTGAAGGTCGAAAATAAGCCGCTAAGAGCGAAAAAATCACCAAAATGTCACCACCTAAATTGTTTTTGATCAGTTTGGCAACACAAATTCCTAACCTTTGTTCAATTCCTAACCTTTGTTCAGTTCCTAACCTAACTATCCTGTTGAACGAAAATTTGACGATCCTTTTGAGAGATATTTTAGAGGGTGATTTGATCAATATAACCATTATGCAGTATTTTCTAGATTAATGTTTCAAGTAGTTACCTGTATATGAATCCTTTCACCGTATAATTTCACAATAATTTCAACTGGAAAATTTGAGATGAAAAAACTAGGTACTGAAGCAACACTTTCGATCCGACCGTTTCAACATCACCTAAACCTCACGATTTCATTGTAAATCATTGTAGGAGACTTTGGAGAGCCTACCCAAGCAGCACAACGACGTCGGTCCGACGTCGTAAGAGGTCGGGAAATCCGACCTGACTTCGGGCGACGACGTCGTACCGACCTCACCACGACCACATGGCGACCAATGTGGGGAATGATTTCTTGGTTGTACCGACGTCGCCGCCCGACCTCAACTGACTCAATACAAAACCGACATCTTCCGACGAGGAAGGTTATCTCTCTCCACAGAAATCATTAAGATGGTGGATGGTGAAATACTTGGTGTGAATATTACACGGTACCTACCAACTCCCGTATGTAAGTTCATGTCTCTTCATATCATCCGCGGAGAAAAATTTAACGTGAAATGCTCGATTCTATCTCTCAAAAACCAGTGCCCTCCGAATTTGAGACGTTGTAAATATTTTTTTCAATTTGGTAACTATTGTGAAAATGTTATGACGACTTATTATTTCGCTGGTTTCACTATTAAACTGCTGTATTTCCTTGGTAACTATCAGAGTTATTATTACATTTGAATTTCAGAAATAAATATACTGGAAAATTATTTAAATTAATATCTAACCTCAACCTAACCTGTAATGGAAATGGAAAAAGATGGCGAACTAGGGATGTTCCGATATTGTTACACGATTGTGTAACAAATCTGTAGAGGATCTGACCAGGTCTACCTCTCGTCGGCTGATGTACAAAACATATACAGAAATATATAGTAACGTAGTTCCCAAACGGTACAACAGAATGAGCGCCTGTAGCGTCCCACCTGCTTGTTATCGCCATCGCCATTTCACTATAGATATCCGACGTTGTGGCGACCTCGTCTATCTGTACTACAGATATCCGACGTCGCGGCGACCTCAGCGTTATATAGTACAGATATACGACGTTGTGGCCACCTCGTCAACCTGTAATACAAATATCCGACGTCGTAGCGACCTCGTCTATCTGTACTATAGATTTCCGACTAATCTCTCGTCGTACCGACGTCGTGATGACGTTAATATTTGACATACAGATTTCCGACGTCGGATATACTACAGATTAGGTAGCAAGTCGTGAAATCCGACCAATTGTGCTGCTTGGGTACAGTAAGCTTATAGTAGGGTAGCTTTAGCGTGAAATTGCTGTTGATTTTGGAATAAAACAGTTTTATTGTGTCTTGGTAAAAAGTTGGTAAAAATGGGTTGGGCTGTGTTGCTTCTCAAGCGACTTGATTGAAAAGGTCTTTCAAGCCACATATATGAATATAGACTGAATTCACAGTCTAATAAATCGAAAACTAAAGGACATGTAATTTCTATATTGTATATGATAAACTTCTAGTCCAATAAAAAACTTTCGTAACGCAGTAACTACTCAACATGTTTTTTGTGCGAATTATTGTTTTTTTTTTTTTTTTTTTGTTTTTTTTTACATTTGTGAAATTGAAGCCTGTAATGACATAATATCTATATATTATTGAGACAAATAATAGCTGTATGGTTATTATACATACCTGAGTTTTCGACTTAGTAAGGACAGGAACATGTGGCGTACAGGTAACGGACACTATAATGACTATACTTTTCCTCATTTTCCCACAGCGAGCTAGAAAAACGTCCGCTATCCGCTGATTTCGTTGAAGCGCGTTGAGAACAAGACAAGACAACGACAAAAAAAGACCAACCTGAACCAGATGGCAGAGGAAAAGGACTATCACGACATTTTTCGTTGCAACACACAGGAAGCGGCGGAGGGACTCGAATAAATAATTCATAGAGGACCTTCATGTTCCTCAAACGATGATAACCTAACCATAACCATGCGTGATCCTAATAACAGGCGATGGGTCTCGTGCGATTAAAAAAAAAGTAAATTGATCGCAGTTAACGCTTAGCTTTACAATTAATTTCGTCACTCTTCGTCAGTTGATTGCTCTTGTTCTTTCTTATTGAAATGTTACATAAATATTGCGTTTTTCGATTCCGCTCCTTATTACGTTGGGGTAGGTCGTCTACCGCCTTGATAAACATGTCTGTGTTGTACGAGTAGATTGCCAATAGATGAAATCCCCTAGAGATTCGTATCGGAAGATCTTCGTCTGATGCGGATCTGCATCTAAAATACCACGAGATGGTCGAAAAAAATGCGCAGTGAATATTATCTTCGTCGAAAGATTGTGATGATCGAATAAGAAGATGCGGATCATCGACTCAAATCGAACGTTTCAATTATTCATCGTCAGTGTATTTTTTGCAGCGATCGAAATACGGACATGCATATCGATTTGTGGCACTCAGCAGATGGACAAAAATATTAAGAAAATACACAGCCAATTTACAAATAATTTCACGATAGTTCTTTAAAACGAGGTAAGTTACTCGTACTACATGACTAGACACCGGATCTTTGTGTTACATAAATGTCTCGAATACGACATAGGTATGAAATAAAGTATCCAACAAAAACAAGAAATACAAAGGGAGACGAAATACGATAAAATTCTTAACAAAATCTGAAGTGTTCCACAGGAGCTGTATGCCTGCCTTTTGTGGAACACTTCATTACTGATAAACAAAACACTTTCCAGAATAATATTCAACATAGATATTTCCTTATTATTGATTCCCCAAGTTCTCGTAATTTATATTAACAAATGAAGAGTACAGGGGAAGAATGATACATGTCCATAATGCTGATGTCGAGAAAAAACCATTATTAAGGTTTGAAAACGTTTTGAGGCAAGGGAAAGATCAAGATCAAAAAAGACTTCACATATTTTTATTTTTTGAATCTTGATCATTCCCTTGCCTCAAAACATTTTTAAATCTTAATAATGGGTTTTCTCGAGATCAGCTTTTATGGACATGTATCAGTCTTCCCCTGTACTCTTCAAATATTGTCTTGAATAAAGTTGTGTCTGTGGTCTGACAGGATATTTTGGTTTATTTATAGACAGAATAAGAACGATTTACATCAACAGAAGTTATTGTAGCAAATTTTTAATTCCTCAAATTGGCCGAATCCGTAAGCTCTGTCAGTTCACCGACATCACCATTGAAAACGTTATCCACTTAATTATACTTTAAAATAATTCACTAGTATTTTTGACATTATGTCTTTGCTTTGGCACATTAAAATAAAATTCTTGACACAACGGTTCATTATCTTCTTTGTACAGATCACCCTTCTGTCTAGATCACTAGGTCTAAATGTCTAGATCCTAAATGTTAGATTAATTATTATTATCAATTATCACTAATAATTAACAATTTCATCAAGTACCTAGTGAAAATTATTATAATTTATTGTTAGGTATTGATAATTCGTATTTATTATTAATTATGATTAATTAATACGATATAATTCTGGGGTTTTTAATACTACGTCGGTAATGATTTTTCTATAAAAGAAGTACCTACCAACAAACATTCGAAATTACCTTCATTTCCGTAGCACGAAACGCACCTCAGAACAACAAAATCGACATCACTTAAGCCATATGATGTTCCAAATACCTTGTTAGTATGAAAATGGACCTGTATTTCAACAGTTTGATTCACGATCGTGTTGTGAGGCACAATCTTTGAGCCGTCATTGTGAACGAACGGCTGGTCGTAGAAAGCTGCGGATGGTCTTAAAAAATTCTACGGAACAAACTCTATCTAAATATGAAATAAAAAACATACCGTTTAATATGAATTTTTCGAGATATGGAATTTTCAAAATTTCAAAATTCGTTTTGAACCCCTTCCCCTTGACCTAGGGTTATGAAAAGTTTCGTGGATCATTGTGGGGCTGGTCCAAACCCAGAAACCAAATTTCGTAATTTTAACTCAACGCTAACTGGGCAAAGTGGCGCGGACGGCGGACGGACGGATTTTTTTTTTTATTCGATTTTCTGAATCTACGTATCTTGAAACGTAAACCAACAAATTTTGAGGGGGGGGGGGGGGTTAAATTTTTCTTTTCTTTGGGCGATTCCAATGGTTCATTATCGAAGATAAACCAAAACTGTCACGAAAAAGTATCCTCGAAAAGCGTTACCTACATTTTACGATAATTTTCACTTACAACCAAGCCGTTGCTAGGGAAATGAAACTTCTGTAGTTTTCATCGGTCAAAAATCGTTCTCCATTCGATCGAAAGCTCTCAAATCATAACGGATTTCCTGCGTATTTGTTCTTGGTGTTTATGTCAGACTTATATATATTTTTATGTTATAAATAGATATAGTGAACACTGCTGCTTGTTTTGTGATCAATTGCTTGAGGTCATTTGTTACTGAACGGTTTATTAGGATTGGATATTATTAATATTGAGATAAAATGTCCCAATGTGTTGCAGACTCGTATGCAAGCATTTAGTTATAAGAAAGTTTGTTTCTTTGTATTTGTGTAATCACGTTTCCTGCCAGAGTGGTAGAGAGGGACTTATGGCCCTAATTTCTGTGCAGGACAACAAAATAAACAGTCAAACAGTCTCTCGCTCTCCACCCGCAACCTTGCCACAACTGCTTAAATTTAAATTGTGGGTGGAAGTGGGTGGGAATGAAGAAAGCGAGCAGATGTGGGTGGTTGATGAGGTGATGAGATGCGAGCGGGGGGTGGGAGTTGTCTCCCTTATGCTCTCCCTCTCCACCCCTCGCCGCAACTCCCCCCCCCCACCGTCACTGCACCCGCTGAATCCGCCACTGTGTTGTAGAGAAATTCAAGAAGAAGTTCAGCCACAATTCAGCTTATTCCAATATCCAGCTGACAATATTATTATCTAACGATGGTCAAACGGGATTCCTGTTAGCGCTTTTGGTTTATTATATTCGATTATGAACCATTGGAATCGCCGAAGAAAAAAACTCTCAAATTCTAGACACAACGGTTTATTATCTTTTTTGTGCAGCTCACCTTTGTATCTAAATCATGAATCGCCCAGTTAGTGTTGTGCTAAAATTAGGAAATTTGGTTTACGGTTCGGTCCAACCCCACAATGATAACTAATAATTATTCACACCACTTGATAATAATTGTTAATAATTAATGATAATTCATAATAATAAATAATTTATCATTTAGTGATCTTGACAGAAAGTTGAAGATAATAAACCGTTGTATCAAGAATTTGCATAGTTACCTATTCATGATGGGAACTTCAACGAAAATACAAGTACTTAGTTTTAATTCACCTATTAGACGGAAATAACCTTCGACGATGAGGTGATAAAACACGTAATCCATCATATCACCCTTAGAGACGTCCGGATGGCTATCAATAGATGCAGAATTTATTGAACACAAATGGCATGATAATTGCACATTACTTTTAACTGGTGGTTGCAATTCTAATGGTAGGTTAATGTGATAGCATTGATTGATATGCAATCTCCTGTGACGTTCAAGTTGAATTCCATTTGTTCAACGAACGGGTTGATACAGCGGCCATAAGCGCAGCCCTGGAGGGTAATCTCTTCAACTGGCATCGCCGAGGGATGAATATTATTTGACTTCATAAAACTCTGCAAACTTCCGCCTGAACACTGTTCTGTACACAACACCCTTGTGACTCGTCGAATCCAATGGTTCATGATTAAAAATAATAACAAATCGAAACAAAAATCTAAGCCAATGCCAAAAACTGTTTGAAATGGTCATACCTAATTTCTAGTCACGTATCTGATTTTATGTTATATTAATTATAACATAAATAAGAAAATAATTTTCTTGACGAATAGATTATTAGTTTATTGCCATCAAATACCTGTTATGTATTTCCGTGGAGTTACTTCAAAACCTTTAGGGGACACAGGGTATGTTATGTCATTGCACAGTATTTACACGTATTGGAGAAGTACATTCAAGTACTTGAGTAGGTAATAAAACAAACTTTACTTAGCACTTCACTTCGTAGCAGTACTGAAAATGATTAAGTGATCAATCACAATAATTGTTATTACAAATTAAAGGTGAATATAATATTATGAGGATCGACGGATTTATTAAAGCTCGAAACTGTTGTAAAACTATCTACTACCTATCTAAGATCATAAAATATATGCACTAATTCTAAAATCGAATTCAATATTTGTTTAAACATTTATTCTATATTCAAAAATGACTGAAATATCTACACTAAGTGTACAATTCTTATGGTAACAGTAAATGATCTCATTGACTTCATAGCGGTTGTTCAAGTAGCAGATGAAGATGATGTTACTGCATAATACTGCATTACAATTTCAGTCTGAACGGTGCATTTCCTCCTACTTGGTTGTTTGTTTGCTGTTTGTTTGATACTACCTCATCTACCACCAAATCGCGGGACTTTTCGAAAATTCGCCCAATTTTGTCCTACTGCATGAATGATTTTTTTTTTTTCTCTTGGTTTTTAAGTCATCTTGAAAGTATTGATTTAAATGACAATAATTGTCATTTATTGGTTCCTGAAGAAGTACTGTTTTGTGAGCCATTCACTGTACATTGCGACAAGGGTTTTCAATAAAACATGTACTAATTTTGAAGAACGTGTGTTTATTCACCTCGTATCTTTTAAACAAAACTTCCAACAAGAAATATTATTGAGATCTTTTTTGTTGGTAATTTTAAGCGCTTCAATTGTGTGTACATAGTATGTTTTGCTGGAGTCGATAATTCCGGAGATATAAACACCTTTGAGGGGTTTTCAATTATTTCATGTAACTTTCCATTGCGTCTCGTAGATTTGAGTCGCTAAAATATTATTTGACAGCATTTCTCGTACTATGGACGAAACATGGCGTTCGGAGGTGGTGATCGAATTTCATATAATGGGATCCAAACACAGGGCATCAGTCGGGATGTTGGTAAATCCACCCGCGTTGTTTCGAACGGTGTTGAAACAAGGGTCGCCTGTGTGAGCTCGTTTGAATCCACTGCCTTTGTGTAACCGTACTGGACGGTCATCCTCATACAAGACCATACCATACCCCGTATGACCAGGTTAACCCGTTTTCTCCCTTTACGATTGATATCGGGCGTTCCCTCCCGGAAAAGTGCACGTAGATGGAAGGGACGCTTCTCGCATGGATCTCTGATAGGATTAGGAGGTTTCTCCGGACCAAAAGGCCAAGTTCCAGCAAATTGCATTATTACCCAACAATCGAGTTATGATAAATACATATAGAGGCCTTTCCCCAGACCGCACTAACGAGATCTCCGGGACAGGGGCCGAGGACGACCTAATCCAATTCCACTGTTTTGTTAAACCGGTCGTTAAACTTGGTTAAGTTTTGCTCCGAGTCTTTTCCGCCCTTTTCCCGGGAGACGGCGTCGCCGAGTCCTGCAAGGATGAAGAAGTCCCAGGTCTGTCCCCTGGAAGTGCGACCCCGTTCACATAAATCAATATTTACACGTGTCCCTCCAGCAAGAGGTAACGAAGGGAAAAATCATACCCCTTGTTCATCGTTGTGGTCAGTCTTCCTCTAATAAGATTTCAACGCCTGGGGCACCGCGACCAATATACGACCGCCAAAACATTTTTTTCTGCCACCGAAGATTACAAGGCACGAAGAATCGATAAGAACACGCAGGTGTGAAACTGGAAAATGCCTTCCGATGGACAAACTGCACATTTTACACTCACGGCCCTTCAAAACGACCGAAAACATGTTTTTGATTCGCGTGTTCTTGAGTACAACTATGATGAGGTATCCAAACAAGATCGTACATTAAGCTGAATGATATAAGGGCCGGGGTAGGAAACGCGTGTCCATCGAGTTCGTCCCGAATGCAAATATCTCACGAGAATTTCCTCGGCTGCAGCCCATATGCGCCAACTTCCGGGAAATTCCTGGAAACTTCACTGTCCAAAAGCGCCAGAGCACAGCATAGAGTATGATCACTACACTACACTAGTAACTGCCGAGGACGAACAGTGAGATGACGGTGGCGCGCTAGAGCTCTTTGAGGACTACCCACACATTTTTTAAATTTTTTGTTCAAAATTTCTCAATTTGAGTCTGCACGAGACAAGCATAGCATTTTTTTTTTTTAACATATCGGTAACATGTTGGTGACGTCACAGGTAGCCGACTGCCTGGGTGAAGGCGAGCTCCGTTGTGGCAACCTTAGCGAGTGTTCCTTACTAGCCTTGCAGAGCTCGAGGGCGCCACCGTCGTCTCACTGTTCGTCCTCGGCAGTTACTAGTGAAGTGTAGTGATCATACTCTATGCTGTGCTTCCGATCTAAGTGCAGTTTATTTGCGGTTCGTCAGCTTACTCTGATATTTTTCTTTGGTAACATTTGCTGGTGTTGGAGCAAACGTTACCTTTCAACCAGCACTTGGGAAACACAAAATTTGTTTATCATTTAATGATGAACATTCGTGTTATTGCAAGGTGGTGAAACTTTCACCGTGAAAGTCGTTGAGAGAGCCTCAAAGCCGCAAGAGCGCATCAGCGTCGGCAGAGGGTGCTCGACCCGTGCGGTCCGTTGGTAGATGTGACGTCACATGTAGCGTCCCGGAAACTTCGGTTTTAGTGGGTAACTTAGGTTCTACTTTGAACCTTAACAATTTTTACACCACTAAACTACTCTGAACACGATAATTAGCAAAAAAACAGCCGAATTCGGACCCATGGGTACTCTTCATTAAAGCTAAAAAGCGCCAAACTGACTGTGTAAAACTGATATGCGAATATAAACAAGATTAATGAAGCAAAGAGTGACTTTCATCAACTACTCATATCAATTTAGGTGGACAAGGTCCAAGCACTACGAATCTCTCAGTAAAAGTGGTTGTGGAGGCCGTAATGAAAGTATTTTTTTGGACAATTGTCCTGCACCGTTTTTCTTAATTATTAATACGAATGGCTTTTAAGAAGATTGATAGCCAATTTTCGTGAACCTCGATTGTGCTTACGCGCTCAATAATTTCATATAGGAGCGTTCCCATCAAATAAATCACTCAACTTCTTACTCCTTAAGACTAACCATTCTTTCAAAGTCGTCACCTGGTGGGCGGTTGGAGTCGAAGGGGAGTTGTATATTACTTAGTTACTTAGGCGTCGGGTTGAACATCCACCTTCATCAAATCACTCCGACGAACCCCTCGGATTTCCACTATATTTATTACACCGCCCCTCTTCACTACACCGATTTTTCCACCTAACAAATCCCGCTAAACGAGAGTAATTCACTGCTTTTGTGCCATTTCGTCGGTCTCATCCCTCTTCTTTTTAATATCGTCGTGTTTCCATTCCACACAATCGCTTATAAACACTTTCAATTGTTGAAAACTCCGAGTGGATTTTCTCTTCGTCGATTCCTACATCATCAACATGAACGTGAATTAAATTGTAGAACCGTGTGCCAATTTATATTACGAACTCAAACCACACTCTGTTTTATAATACGGAATTTCGTGTCCTGAGATACTTTTCATTTTTCGAACTACGAGTACAAATGTAAGAATTTGTCAGTAGGTACGTCTTGTTATAAGTTATTGCCGCCTGCTTACTCCTTTCTTCTTCATTGCCAGTTGATAGAAAAACGTATTCATTGCAGGTTGACTCCTGTACCATAAGCCACTTCTTCTACCGGTTACTTTATAATCTCATAATTTCGGCTCCTGTGGGAAGGCAGACGTACGAAATTCGAAAAAACAAACCACAATTTCGGAAACCTCCATTTTATACGTTTATGTCGCCTGTTGAGAATTATGCTGGCGTAAGTCTAAAATCATCGGACAAGCGGCTATTTTGTTCCCTTTTCTCGTGGCGTATAACGCGCTCTATGGGCAAGTTGTTGAAACAACTTTTCGCCACTTCTGCACATTTGGCCGTATAACAGTTGACCGCCTGACTAGTCCATTCTCTGATACCCGTCAATGCCAAGTGTGTAATCTTGGGTCACCAGACACGCTCTGCCACTTGATTGAGGAGTTTGCTGTGTTTCGGGCTGAGCGCAGCAGGTTCCCGGGTCGGATAACCCTAACACCGGGAGAATGCCCCGAAATATGCTTCCTTCAAGCTACCGGGCTTTCTAAGAAGTGTCCTTCGCATAAGGAAATGCTCGTTGAGTGACGGCTCAATTTTTTGAAACTATTGAGTGTTCTGTTTTCTTTTATGACTTATTATATTTCTTACTATTATGACCCCTAATCTACCAACCCTTGTAATGGCCTAAAGGCTCTATTTGTAATCGAAAGGGGACTTGGTCATGAAAGGACTCTTGTTGACTGAACCTTGAAGCGAGACTATTTGCTCAAGATACTGATTGTCCCTGTAAACTCGCTGAATACATTAGGTATAGAAAATGCCGCCTGTAATTAAGCTGAGGAATTATAATATAATAACGTGAATTTCCTATGATAGTGCTAGTACAAGTTAAGGTCATCAGGTTTGAGGAATGAGAACTACTTTTCGAAATTCAAGTAGGAAGCTTGTATTGATCTTTGGAGGTTTGGTTCAAGGGAGTTCTAAAGGTTTGACAGTACAGGGGGACTGGCAGTGATACTCAAGATTTCAAGATTTATTTGGCACAAGATAATACAAGATAAAACACGGCAGTAATTATATATAAAGAAAGAAAAAAAAGTATACTTGTGTCCACGGAAGCCTAAGTTCTCAGAACTTGTATCCCTCCGTGGAGTTGCAAATGTCACCACTTTACCTGTACAATGGAATTAGATAGAACTCTTCTTCGCAACGATTAACAAAATAAAAAATGAATTATAGACAACAAGACAAACAAATGAGTTCTCAATACTACATTTCCCTCAACTTTTCTGTTATATAGTTCTTAAACACTACAGCATTGCGAAAATGACGAATATCTATATGATTTTCATAAAGAAAGCTCAATGTTACAACATACGCGTTTCTCCTATTATACAATATACCTCTAGTTAATTTTTGGTAATCTAATATTCGATCTACATGCCGTTCGCGTTGAGAGCAGCTGTGATGTATTCTCGAGATCGCATCCCGTCTTAAATAGATGAATACACGCCTCCCGCTTAAAAATTTCTCTAACTCTCAGATAACCCATCTCCCTATAAAGTAAATCTATACATAGTTATTTGAGCCGTTGATGATCAGATTGACTCATCTTGGAGGTCCAGGAGTCAAGGAGTTGCTGCAGATCCCGTGACGATGTCACAGGGTTATAGCCACAGTTTGTGCGAGGCTGGTTATAAATGATTTTTTTTTTTTTAACGAGGCAGTTCTCCTGTTTTGCCTGCACCAGTTCAGTTTGAGTGGTTCAGAGTCGCTTTGCAGTGAGTGACCAAACGTTTTCGGTGAGATGATCAATATAATCACGGACTCCACATCGTCGCCAATTCGTATTCAGTTTCCCAAGTTCAATTACGTTTTCAAAGTTTTAATTATTCATTAATTCTCCACGCGTGAAGAAGTCGTATTTATAAGTGCAGGTACGAACCTGAAGGATTATCGGGTACCATTTACCCACCTTGAGTCGGCTTTTGAAGCGAATTCACAACCAGGAATCTTCGCCATGACGAAATCTCATGTGAAATCAGGGAAAAACACACTTCGACTTCCCTCGTAAAGGTTCTGCCCTATGAGATCAGTTTTATTAATACTTCATGATAGCGCTCGTAACGGCTTCAACTGGCCAACAACTACAGCCGCATAAATTTCCATAATATTAAACACGTGGGGTGTTCGGTTACACGCAAACACCTACACCTCCGCCGTACCTTTCATATCTCGTGCTTCGTTTGACATTCCTCTTCACTAGTACATACAGCTATTGTTGAAACGATTACACGAACTTCTCAAAAAGAACTAATTGGTGCCGAAGCGTGTTTACTGTCGTCATCTCCGATGTCCCAGTAATTGAACAGGCGTTTTTTGGTTCCGTACTATTACCAATAATGAACCCTGGGAATCGACTAAACAAAATTTTTATTCTGATCACACCCAAAACTAGTAATGGGTTTACGTTTCGAAATAGATTGAATCCAAAAATCCAATTAAAACAACCAAATTTGTCAACTTCATCATTTTCTGTCCAAACACCGCTCAGTATGCAATGTCCTTGTAAGTCACATAACAGCACTAGAAAAATTACAATAATAAAGAGAATATTGCTTATTCGTTCGCTTAATGGACACCTTATCTTTAGTTCATTGTGATCTTTTTCCTCCACATGTACCTGAGCCACATGTAATATTCGCCAAAAACGACTGATTTTAGGGTAGCTTTAGTCGTACGTTTAAGAAAAAGTATTTCCTTCTCTCCACCGGTCATCCTCTTATGAAAGCTTATAAATTTCAATGTTTTCAGTTCAGTTTTGTTCAAAACGCGCCTTTATTGTGCAGTTCAGATACTACTAACTACAATGTGTCTAACTATAGCAGCTTGAAATCTCAACTCAATTTCTGCCTCACAAATAATTTATTTATATAAATAATGAATAGTATAAGATATGAATTACTAAAGAAATTTGAAATTTACTAAACGCCATATTTCGGAAACTGAACTGAATCGGTAAGTATAGTTGTTGTTTAAATACAAATTTCAGTACATTTCAAATTAAGAAAAAAATGTAAGCATAAATAATATTTAGTTACAAATCGAGGGTCCCAAGGCAACTCCCCACAATGTCATTCAATTTTTCTGCAGAGTCAAAAAACCATCTGGTAATGATTTTCTCCTCTCCATCTAAAAGGCACTATTATTTACATTAATAGTTTGGTTGTGTAAATCATCCTAATTTGATTAATTTTAATCTTAATTTTTTTTTTTTTTTTTTTTTAATAAAAATATTTTTTGTTTTAGTATCTTTTAGAATTAAATAGTATTTTTATAGTTTAAAGTACTGTGAAGGAAAATTATATAATTTTTTTGAAGTACCTATTTTTAGGTTACCTTTTGTATCAGGGTTTATTAAAATTTTAAAATTAATTTTTTTTCCCGAAATTTTAAGATTTATAATATAATTTTATTCAATGTTACAATATTGTTATAAATTATGTTATAGTGGATATATTCTATTCAATTAAAAATATCTGGTTTTTTGAGATATAGATTTAATCTATGATTAATTTTTATATATAATTTTATATTTATATTAATCAAAGTTTAATTAGGATAAGCTAGTTATCTATTCTATAATTTATAAACTTTTAAATTTATGGTAGGTTTAATAATGACCATCATTTATTTTTTTATAATTAATTATTAACATTTTATGATTTTATATTTTTTTAGTTTTATATCAAAATTAAGAATATAATTTTTAAATTCTTGTAAAAATAGTAAAATTAGTATTATATATATATAATTATTAGTAATTCGGCAAATATTATTTTCACCTGTTTAACAAAAACATGGTTTTTTGTTTATATAAAATATGATTTATTAAATGGCTGCAGTATATTGACTGTACAAAGGTAGCATAATCATTTGTCTTTTAATTGAAGGCTAGTATGAATGGTTGGATGAAAAATATACTTTCTTATTTTTATATTAAAAATTTAATTTTCTAGTCAAAAATCTGGAATAATTTTATAGGACGAGAAGACCCTATAGAACTTTATTATCATTATTTATGGTTTTTATAGTTTATTTTAAAATAATAAGTTCTTGCTAATTTTGTTGGGGTGACAAAAAAAATATTATAACTTTTTTTATTTATTACATTTATTAATGTTATTTTGATCCTATATTATAGATTATAAGATTAAGTTACCTTAGGGATAACAGCGTTATTTTCTTGGAGAGTACATATCGATAAGGAAGTTTGCGACCTCGATGTTGGATTAAAATTAGCTTCAGGAGCAGAATATTGCGGGCTAGGTCTGTTCGACCTTTAAATTTTTACATGATCTGAGTTCAGACCGGCGTGAGCCAGGTCGGTTTCTATCCTTAATATATTATAAAATTTTAGTACGAAAGGACCAAATTTTAAAAATATTTTTTTATATTTGATTTATATTAAATTACTATTTTGGCAGAAAATGTGATAAATTTAGAATTTATTTATGTAATTTATATTACAAATAGTAATATTTATTATTAATTTGTTAATTTTATTGATTTTTATTTTAATTTCTGTTGCTTTTGTTACTCTTTTAGAGCGCAAAGTTTTGGGCTATATCCAGATCCGAAAAGGCCCCAATAAGGTAGGTTTTATAGGGCTTCTTCAGCCTTTTTCTGACGGGGTTAAGTTGTTTTTTAAGGAACAAACATTTCCTGTTATGTCTAATTTTATAATTTATTTTATTACTCCTATTTTTATATTGATATTATCATTTTTATTATGAGTTCTTTTTCCTTATTTTATTAATATTTATAGCTTTAATTATGGTCTACTATTTTTTATATGTTGCACTGGTATAGGGGTATATGGCTTATTGTTATGTGGTTGATCTTCTAATTCTAATTATGCTCTATTAGGAGGGTTACGATCTGTTGCTCAAACTATTTCTTATGAGGTAAGAATGGTTTTAATTATTATTTGTTCTTTTATATATATTTTTAGTTACAATATTTTTGATTTTATATATTATCAAGATAAGATCTGATTTCTTTTTTTTTCTTTTCCTATCTTTTTGTGTTGATTTAGCTCATGTTTAGCTGAGACAAATCGATCTCCTTTTGATTTTGCTGAAGGTGAGTCGGAGTTAGTTTCTGGTTTTAATGTTGAATATAGAGGGGGTTCTTTTGCTTTTATTTTTTTATCAGAATATATAAATATTATTTTTATATCTATATTAACTTGTGTTATTTTTTTGGGTTGTAATATATATTCTATTATATTTTTTTTAAAGTGGGTTTTTCTTATTTTTATATTTATTTGGGTTCGAGGCACTTTACCCCGTTTTCGATATGATAAATTAATATATTTGACTTGAAAAATATTCTTACCCTTATCTTTAAATTATATATTATTTTATATTGGAGTATATTTCTATATGATTAATTTCATTTAATTAAGTGAAGTTAATAAAGGATTTAACCTTTTTCTTATATTTTCAAAATATATGCTTAAAAGCTTATTAACTAAATATTTTTATCTCAGAATTTGTATAATATAGGATTGATAATAAAATATAAAAAATATGTTGTAGTTAATATTTGTCCTGTAAAAATATATGGCTCTTCTGCTGGTCGAGCCCCAATTCAAGTTAATATTAATAAATTTGTTGTTAATCATCAGAATAATATTTTGTTTATTGGATAGAAATTTATTCTTTGAAATTTATTTTTATTAGTAAATGGTAAAATTACAATAATTAGGATTGATGCCACCATCGCAATTACTCCCCCCAATTTATTAGGGATTGATCGTAAAATTGCATATGCAAATAAAAAATATCATTCTGGCTGGATATGGATAGGGGTTACTAATGGATTGGCTGGGATAAAGTTTTCAGGATCCCCCAATATCTGGGGTTCTCATAAATTCAATAAAATAAATATTAATAATGTAATTATTATCCCTATATAATCTTTAATTCTAAAATATGGGTGAAATGGGATTTTATCATAATTTCTATTTAACCCTATCGGGTTATTAGATCCTTTTTGGTGTAAAAATAATAGGTGAATTATTACTATTGCAGAAATAATAAAAGGTAATAGGAAATGGAGGGTAAAAAACCGGTTAAGAGTGGCATTATCAATTGAAAACCCCCCCCATAACCATTTTACTAAATCTTCACCCAAGTAAGGTAATGCTGATAGTAAATTGGTAATAACTGTAGCCCCCCATAATGATATTTGCCCTCATGGTAGTACATACCCTAAAAATGCTGTTGCTATGATAATCAATAACAATAATACCCCTATTATTCATGTTATAATTAATTTATATGATCTATAATAAATTCCTCGTCCTACATGTAGGTATAAACACATAAAGAATATTGATGCACCGTTTGCATGCATATTGCGAAGCAATCATCCATAATTTACATCTCGGCAAATATGGATAACACTTGAGAATGCTAATTCAATATTTGGGGTATAATGTATAGCTAAAAAAATACCTGTTATAATTTGGATTATTAAACATAATCCTAATAATGATCCAAAATTTCATCATAATGAAATTCTTCTTGGTCTAGGTAAATCAATTAATGAATTATTTATGATTTTTAATAAAGGGTGTGTTTTTCGTATAGGTTTGTTCATTTAAATTTTTATTCGTATAGGCCCTTCGAAAATGTTTACTAGGTAAGTTGATACAATTATTGTTATTAATAGATAGTTTACTATTAAAATAATGATATATATATTTTTTATATCAAACATTTTGTTTAATTGATAAATATCATTATTAATTATTTCTATTCTTAAATAGTTATTTTTAATAATTATTTTTTCTTTTAAGAATATAAATATGGCTCTTACTAATATTGATATAAAAAATAATATTATTATTTTTATATTTCTTATAAATTTTTCGTTTGAGGCAATTCTTGATATATAAATAAATAGTACTAAAATTCCTCTTAATATTCTGATTAATAAAATATATGATATTCAGAATGAATTTATTATTATTCCTGTTAATACAGAAGTTAGTAGTGTTTGTACTATTAATAGTATACCCATACTTATTGGGTGTTTTATAAAAAATATTAATATATTAATTGATATTATAATAGATATGATAAATGTTATGCAGTGGGTAGTTTAATAAAAATATTAATTTTGGAGATTAATGATGGGAGATTCTTTCTACTGAAGTTTTAAAGGCTATTCCTAACTATGATTTACAAGACCATTATTTTACTTAAACTATTAAAACTTATTTTTATATATTTTATTTATAATATGAAATATATCATATTAATATTTATATTTATTTCTGGTTTATTAATTTTTTGCTCTATACGTAAACACTTATTATTAACTTTATTAAGATTAGAATATTTAATATTGTGTATTTTTTTTTTTTTTTTTTTTTTATTATAAATTTTATAGGTGATATATATATAATACTTATTTTTCTTACTTTTTCTGTTTGTGAGGGTGTTTTAGGTTTATCTATTTTAGTATCAATTATCCGTAGTTATGGGAATGACCATATTAGCTCTCTTTTTTCTTTAAAATGATAAAATTAATGGTTTCTTTATTTTTTATGGTTCTTTTTATTAATTTTTTTAATTGATTTATTTTAATGTTTATTTTAATATTTTTATTTTTTTATTTTTTTAATTTTACACATATTTTTGACTGATATTCTATATTATGTTATTATATGGGTGGGGATTTGTTATCTTTTTCTCTTATATTTTTAAGAATTTGAATTGTTATTTTAATAATCATGGCTAGTTCTTTAATTTATAAGAATAATCATTACCATGTGGAATTCATATTTATAAATATTATTTTATTGATTTTTTTGATTTCTTCTTTTGGGGTTAGAAATTTATTTTTATATTATTTATTCTTTGAGTGTAGTTTAATTCCTACTTTAATTTTGATTTTTGGATCAATGATCTGGATGACTAATTCAGTGAAATAAATCGTGAGATTTAGTGTTACCTAACTTAGGTACCTAACTTGCACTTAGTTAGATCGATCCGCAGGGAAAAGACGCTTCGGAGGGTATGCATTACTAATTTTAGATAAAACTGACGATGTGGGGAGTTGCCGTGAGACCACCGAAATGTAGATTTCATCTACTCAATCCAACAGATATTCAATTATTTTCTTAACAGATTCAAGTCTAGAAAGCCGCTCAAGAAATTACTATGAAACTCGGATATTTTCAATAGAGGGCCTCTGATCTACAAAAGTTTAAAAATTTTACTGTCATTAGTGCAAAGAAGGGCGAAAGAATGGAAGCCTCAGAATGGAGATTTGAAAAAGGTCTTAAACTTTAACAGCGTTTTTCTCAATATGGCCTTTTCGGAGCTGCGCCCCTTGTATCGTCACAGTGTGAGATCTTTTTGCATTATATTATTATTAAACTACTTCATTTGATGGGTGGGCAAGTAGGTAATATCGGAAGATGTGATCACCGGTCGATCTAAATTGGGGTCCGTACAACGCACAGGAAATCGGCTGCTGTTCAGTACTTTTGTATGAAATCCTCTAATTCTTGAGACTTAAATGTTGTCGTCAATATCGTGGTCTTAACGCAAGATCGTCAGGAAACCGGACTCACTTCGACCATCTAACAGCCTCATAACGAGTTCAACTCAGTTCGAAAGAGACAATAGAAGGGGGCCCCCAAGTGATTCTATAAACCGTGATGTAATGTGTAACTAATCCATGCAACGCATTTTCCGGAGGTGTAACGAATGTTCGCCGAAGTCCCGATTGGACACGCGATACAAATCGGAAATATGGTAATGAAACTCTCGACGATTTGTCTCGAGATAAGACCGACAAAAAAAAATTGAAACAAAAAATATATGTAATATAGAAATAAAAATGGTAGAAAATAAAATAAAAACGACCGATAAAAATAGACGTGTCGTTAAAATCGATAAGTCGGCCGATAAGTGGATTTGGTGGTTCGAGACTCGGTAGGGCCTTCGCAGCTGTTGAAGCGGTGCGTTGGGGTCTAAAGGGTTAATTATGAGACGGTCAAGTGTGAAGATTGGGCTCGATTAGGGCTGGGAAAAAGGAGGTGGCGTTGCTATTGGGCGTTATTACAGTCCTAGATAATCTTGGGTACCTCGAGCTGTTATCTAGAAGTTATGAATCCGAAAAATCGATTTATCCAACGAAACGCTTTGTACTCGTGGTGAGTTTTCTATCTGTAGTTATTTACACTACTCCAAGTCTACAACTCAGTAGCTTTTTTCGCTAGCTCAATTTGCTTTCGACTTACTACAACTAAAAATAAAACAAAGATACACAGCTTGTTGTAGACATTTTAATTACTGTTGAACTATAATTTCCATCATTCACTTGCACAATGTTACTGCCGTTTTCATCCCTTTAATATTTCCGGAGGTTCGTTGACATCAAGCAAATGGACCTTATAGTCGCTGTTAATGGCGATAGCAATTTTCTTCATAGTTTCATAGGTCGTTTCTAATTCAAAGTCGTAATGGAGTCTCTTACTATTAATTATTATACTCCTGAGCACAACATTTTGAAAGCCTCCTGTTCTGTGTACATCCCTTGTAAGTCCCATAATTACTCGTATTCTGAACAATTGAAGAAATGAGCTAAAATATAGCGTATTCAGTCGTTAAAAGACTAGAAAGTTACCTCTGAGTGAAGGGCAGTGTCGGTAAATCAGTGATGGTGGTAACTCAGTAACTCAGTGATGGTCTCGTCAAACATCCAACTGAACTCCTGCCGACCCAATAGAATTTTATTAATACAATTTATCAGTAAAATTATTCCGTAACAGTATATAATTCGTGGGTTTCCAGTAGTACCTACGAACAATATTGAAAATTGCACCAAAATTAGCTCAGAAAAAAGCGTGAGGTCAAATTTTGAGTGACCAACAGACACATAGACATATTCATGTCAATACAACAAATTTCAAGAAACAAGATACTCAGTGGTAGATGCCAGTTGTCCTGTACGTCTGAATTTTATTTATGACATGAGAAACTACTTACGTACAAAAAGTACTGCTCCGACAATTAAAAGGTTAAATGAAATTTAAAAACCTAGGTAGTTATGCGCCCTGTTGAGTTTTGTAGAAATTAAGATGTAAAATACGAAACTGTACGTAAATGTTAACAATTCGGTTTTCGTTGCAGATGACGGACGTCAGCACAAAAGCCCATGAATTGTGGAACATCAGAGGTAAGAGGCGATTGATTCATATTTATATAATACCGTTCTTTCACGAATAAAGAATAAATGTGACCTAGAATTGATGGGGTTTGAGAATGGACGACCTATTTGGAGATTGGAGTGAAGGCTCCCTTAGGGTTTAGAGAGAAGTTGTGTCCTTTAGTGGTTGGTATAGATATATTGACGTATAAACGCGTTTTATATTTACAATAATATATTCAGAAATAAAGACGAGGTTCAAAAACAGAAGTTTTGTTTTTCAAACCGAAATAAATAATACAGTGTATACCAGTTTCGGCTGTTACACACATTCTCTGCTGTTGGTGATGGTGTTCTTTGTTGGTTGAAGATGGTGTTACAGCCGAAACCGGTCGACAGTGTATTATTTATTTTCGCGGAAATAGATTTTTGAAACTCAATTTAGATAAAACAAATTTTATGGCTTAAGGGTGGCAGATTTCTCTTATGCTAAGCTTGGGGAAGATCTTTTGCCACCGAAAGAAATTAATGTGAAGAACATAGCGAAAGTCAAGTAAAAGAAACAGAGTAGGACCTTAAGTTAGATCAGTCTCTAAGTTGGAAACCACATTTAATTATCGCAATTCGAAACTTCGTAAGCAGCGAAGGTGGAAAACGTTTTTACGGTGAGATTCAAAACATTGTTTTATCAGGCCTTTGACCAACCCCTCCTAAACCATACGCTGCTGCCCGTGTATAAGAATATATTCTTATACACGGGCAGCAGCGTATGGTTTAATATATAAGACCTAGCTGCAAACACTAGTTAAATTTTCACTTAAATAAAGAAGAAGCTATCCCATCTAAAATCTGTTTGAGGACTTCAGGGCACTGGAATTGAAGCGTCTATCCAAGTAAACCACGATTGTATATCGTCGGCGTAGTTGTGATAACTCGTAAGTGACAAAAACCTCACTTTTAAACGTAATTGAACTTATCGATCATTTTTTGGTAGCCTCAATTCTATAGCTTATGCTATTCAAGTGCATATCTATGACCCAAATTGTTTTTTTAAAAATGATGATTTTTCATAATTCAGAGGGCTAAGATTTCAAAATAGAACCAAGCATCATTAGAGAAAGTTACAAAAAACCTAAAATAGCTTACATTTTAAATCCTGGAATATGACTCGAAGAAATTGAGCACCTCAGCAGATCTGAAGTGTATTGAATGATTTGAGTAAATTTCTAATGTTCGTTTACCATGTTGAAAGGACCACTCTTAATGCCTAGTGGCAAAATTGACTAAATGACCTGTCGTGACTATAGTTACCTACATCTTCAACTTATAGCTAGTTTTTTCCAAATTATCACAAAAATGAATAATCTGAGACGTAATATTCTTCAGGACATAATATTATTAGTAATGACACGAGGAAACACAGATTAGGGCAAAACACGTTCATCTACGAGGGAACACATTTTCGCTCTATCCCAGTAGTTACGAATTATCACCAATCAAGGACTTGGGACTTGAGGAATTTTTTCACAGTGTCGAGGTCTCATTAGATCAAAGCGTCCAGTTTTTCTGAATCCAACGGTTCCAAAAACCCAAAAATGTTTTCCACTTACAATTTTTTCCACTTATTACTTAGTAGGTATATCGTCGGCCTAGTGATATCTCGTAAGTGGAAAAAATTAATTTTTGGGTTTTTGGAACCGTCGGATTCAGAAAAACTGGACGCTTTGATCTAATGAGACCTCGAAACTGTGAAAAAAAGTTTTTGTACGACTTACAAAAAATACGTAGGAGAATACTACAGAATAAAATTGAAAAATATGGGAGACAACGAGGAGCGGGGATGAAATAACTGTGAAAGCAATGACGGGTAAAAACTACGGTATTTGTACGTTTCTGAATCGTTTTCTGATTTTTTTTTTTTAATTTTTATAAAGGTAAAGGA
This sequence comes from Stenodema calcarata, assembly GCA_963920205.1. Classification (NCBI taxonomy): domain Eukaryota; kingdom Metazoa; phylum Arthropoda; class Insecta; order Hemiptera; family Miridae; genus Stenodema; species Stenodema calcarata. The sequence continues at coordinate 4,445,770 of OY986054.1, forward strand.
TTATTTTCTTGCACAGTAAAATCAGCAATGGGCATCAGAATTCAGCAATGTGCTGTTTGGTATTTTTACATAAGTACAACCAACCTTTATCTTATAGATCCACCTTACCTGCACCGTCAGAGATTCTTCCAAGTGTTCGGATTTACAATTTGTTTTCTCTTCCACCGTATTTCATCCGCTTTGAATATGTTAAGTTGTAAGTTGTTGCTTAATGACTCTCCTGTCCTCAGCTCGTGTTTACTTGAAGGGAATCGTAGCATCAAATGCTAAAATGTTAAAGTTTAACATTTATATTCTTCATACCAAGAAGTGTTGTAGGTATTATTTTATTTGAAATAAATGCATTTAAAAAATCTGAGAACCCAGTTCCGTTCGCATACCGTTTTGGCGTGCGGAAGCGCTGTGGAGATAACTTGGTTATCGAAACCCCAACCAGCGCACGACCGCACGGTCGGCGTTTTTGCGGGGAAATCGATTTTCAAGATGAATTAGATTAAAAGATCTCTCACCCCACTCTGATGACAGAGGATTTAAATAGCCCTCTGCCATTAGGGTGATTGTGCTTCCCGCCCTTCCTATTCATACGCCCTAATCCGTTCACTGGTAAGTATCCCTTTTCGCACCCTCCTGTCACAGCCTCGTACTCCCGTAGGAAGAATTTCAAGATGAGGCGGGAAATTCAAATTGCATTTCAAACCCCGAGAAGGGTCGTCGAAGGGAAATCGTATACCTGCGTTTGGGTTCGAAATTCGGCCGCCAGACTGAGCCAGGTACTGTTGCTTACCGGTTGATAACGGTGTCGAACTCTAGCGGATCCTGAAGGTAACTTGTCGGCAACCATTTTGTTGTATGGCCCGCCAGAGCGTTGGCGTGTGAAAGGCAACTACAGGATTGGCCGCCAGGCCGCCACTAACTCCACCCCGAAATCCTCCCACATCACCGGTGGCCTCTACCGGGACCCGTCGTCCTTCGGGACCATTTGTCGGACGGCTCGTTGAAAAATATACGAGAAAATTAACCTTTAGAAATTCAAACCCGCCTGTAGAATTTTCTAGAACCTCAAGGGAAAACCACCAAAAATTACAGCCTCCGCTTGAAAATTTAAGAACAATTTTTCCTCCCAGAAAGAGAGTACTACCTACCTACTTAATCCATGGTCGACGAGCGCAGAAAAACAAGGAGAAATCGAAGATAATAAACAAAAAATACACAGTCATGCAGCATGGCTATAAGAGCGAATAGTAATGTTGCAAAAAAACCTGTAGTGCAACGTTCGAAACATGGAATAGACATGTAGGTAGTACATGACAAAAAGACTCAAAAAACAGATAAGGTAAATGCACTAGTAGTCGACACCTTAAGGAAATTTCGACAGGTATTCTTCTCTCCCACCTACAAAATTCAGTTTTTGCAGGTTTTTACCTGCTTACAGTGGACACAAAACCTTTCCCTATGCGATAAAACCGGAAATTTGTTAAAATTTTGAGCTTAACAGGGAAAAAAGAGAGTTTTTTCCAATCTCTAATTTTGCACTAGTAGTCGACAGTGGGAAAAGAGAGTTCTTCAGAAGTCGACTGTGTTTTGCATTAGTAGTCGACAGTATGTATGTTAGTATTCGACATGGGATTTGTACCTACCAGTAGTCGACAGGTGTTGTATAAACTCACTTTATTTTGATAAGTAGGTACTTGAAGCAACGGTAATAACAATTGAATCTACCTACTTCAGACTTCGACAAATCACAACTCTCTACACAGTAATAATAATAAAAATAAAAAAATTTCTCAACGCAGATAAATTCACTTCACTGAGCCACAAAAATTCTGACTTTTGTACCAAATCACAGCTTCAGTATCACTTTATTTTACAGACAGGTAAGATTAGGTACTCAAGTAACACAAATCGGTAAAAGTATTGAATAATTTACCAAGCGTAGGTTGTAAGTATTCAAACGAAGTAATAACTCTAGGAATCATAGTAAGTAAAATCACATAGGTAAGATGGTACCTTTGGTTGCACAGATTTCAAGTCTTAATCAGCACCTGAGGTTTTTCCACCAAAAATCACACAGGACGAAACACTGTCACGACGGAATCAGGAGAATAACGAAGAACGCACACGATTCCCAGCCTTTCCGTGTAGGTAACAGTACTTGCAGTTACATACAAACCGCGAACCGTCTCCAAGGAGTTTTTGGTATGCGCAGGTGGACCCGGCTCGTGGATATACACGTAACCGCCCTTAACGGCTACCCGCAATTCAAATCGGACGGCGATGAAGGCTCTTCGTTAATAATTCATTTAGTTTTTCGATGGTAATCTCGAGAAGGTTACGAAGGGGGAATCCTAACCCCGGTCTGGAAGATTCAGTCGTTTTGTGAAAGCCGCCCGCGACTGTTTTCTCGTTTCGGTTCCGCGGGTTTTTCATAAAGCGAAGTTTGTTTTTCCCCGCTCTCTCGCTCCGTCGTCAGCGATTTTTTTGAACTCGAAAGTGGAAGTCGGTTCTTTAATTTTCTTCTTCTTCGTTTTGTTCGACGGTGATTTACCGCGTGAAGCTCAACGAAAAGTCACGCGAATATCCGTCAAGGTGTATCGTGTGATCATCTCATGTGATTGTGACGGTAAGGTGGCGAATATGCGATATGTGATATGTGATGGTAAGTTGTAGGAACTGGGACGCCACTCTGAGTATAAAAACCTGCTGTAGTTAATTATTTTCAACGAGGAACCATTGCAATTAACCCCTCACTATCAAAATTGAAGGGTTTACGTTTCAAGGTACGTGAAATCCCAATATCGAAAGGAAAAAATCCGTTCGTAAAACTCTTCAATAATGGTATAGTTTTCCACACAAATTCGAATGAAGTAGGAAATTTCAGTTGAATTTCAAGACCAATTGAAGGCTGAACTGAAAAATATTATCAATATGAGCTTGTTCGGTGGAACTTCAGGCTGGTTTTTCATACTCAAAAACAGCCGAGTCAAACAACAACATTCGAACATGGTTCAGTGATATCTAGTTTTTCTTTCTGAAATACTTTTCATATCCCTGGAAAGAAGGTAATTTCGAATACTTTTTGTTGGTAGGTACCTACATATTGATATTAGGTAAGGTGGGGCAAGTGCACTATACATTTTGTCGAGTTCAAATCTAAACCTCTACATAAAAGTGGCTTTTGGAGATAACAAGATGGTAGGCAGTTTTTGCAAAAGAAACTTCTATTATTTCTGAATTGTTCTGTATGGCAGGATTCTGCAACCAATCAAATTTTACATGTTTTTTTTTTTTTTTTTTTTTTTTAACAATATATAACTTTATTATTTTAAACAATACTACAGTTGTGTTAATATAAATTACAGTGAGATAACTCAATTCACGTGAAACGTGTGCAAAGGTACAACCCAATGGTTGCCCTTAACCAGAAATACATAATATCGATACCTTACCTCACAACATGTTCCATAAACGAAAAGAAAAAACGTCCCTATCTCGCACTTGCCCCGCAAAATGGGGCAAGTGCATAACCCAGCCTTCAAAACCTTACAAAGACTGGTGAACGACGGGGGAAGTGCGAGATAGTTCGATCAACCTCCTGACGATTAAATTACTTTTTCAAGTTTTCAAATCTGTGCAAAACACTCCGATTTAATGAGTTTGGCTTGTCAAACAGACATTTCCCGGGTGGTAAAAAAACTCAATTTAAAATTTGTGGTCAACGTTAGATATTTATCTCCATTGAGCAAGTGTAACATGATTCTATGAAAATTAAACACAATCACAAAGTTTTTAACACAATAACGTCTCATCCATGAATTAGTTGGTTTTGCCTGTAATCAGGCGCCTTTATGAGACCATCGCCTCGAACTTGCAGTCCTCCGAGCGAACATAAATTATGGTCTGAATGATGAAATAGATACAGGGCTATCTGGGCATCAACTTGCATAGACCATTTAAATGTCATCCTAATTCAACTATTTTTAAGGGTTGAATCGGGATTTTTATAAGTTTGTGTTCGTATGGGCCAGTTTCATAACCAGATTCGTGTTTAGGAGGTTCAAGAAATCAGTAGGATATATGTTTTAAGGAGGGTACCTACACACTTGTATCAATAGCCCGGAACGTCCTGTATGTTTTCATTTATTAACATATACGATCACCCAGTTGGCGGTTTTTTTTTCCATCAGCAACGGAGTGGAGTGCAGTGTGGACATGAAGTGTGGCTATTCAAAGCGTTTTCAGATTTGTGGTCCGACTATGTGCGATTACGGTGTACCTGTAGACGTTGAACATCCACCATTTGCGTACAGTTATTTGCAGCTGCTGCAACTTGGTCATTGGGCTTGAGGAGCTGATGAACTATACCTATACTAATATACTGATCACCACTGGACAGAGCTGCTGCCTTTTTTCTTCTCACCATTGCATCGATGAAACGGATTAATGATACAGATAGGTGAGATGGAGGGCGTTGCATGTAATGCGTTACGGGCATTTGATACTTTAAAAAGAAGGATTTGGAAAAAGCTCGAATTGAGGAGGGAACTACTCACTGCAGTGGGATTGGAAAATGCACGTAACAGGGTAGGGTAAATGGTGAAGCCACCATGGATAAGACCGTTTCCCCTGCAGGATTTAGCGAGCGTCACACATCCCTGTTTTCCACCGAGAAGAAGAAATTTCATTTCTACCAGGTGAGGGATCGTCGTCGGAAAAACACCTTTTTTTCGACGGGTCGTTGAATATTCCCCATAAAAAATGTCCCGTGCTACACGCGTCAAGTTCGCTTATGATACCCCAGTATTATGACAAGTCGGAGCTGTATCTTTGGATACAATAACATCATACTCGTGGATCACGATACAGCTCCCGACAAAAGGGCCGTGCACGGTCCGATGGCTCATCCGTAGCGGTCACAAACGGCGATCACCGACCGGTGGTGGCTTCACGCTCTGCTGATCCTGCAATGGCCGCTTCGGCCGCCTTCCACTTCTCAGGGATTTTTATTCCCCCGTTTTCAATGCCTCGGCAGGACGACAACAGCCGTTCTTTTCCTTTTACGACCAAAAAAAGAAAAACAACAACAAAAATCGAACTTCCCATAGGGGAAACTTTTGCTGAGTCTGAAATCATATTGGAGAGCCCCAGTGAACAATAATGTGGTGAGTACTAGATAAGATGTTTCGAGTAGTAAGTGGTGTGTGTGAAAACCGATGGACGGAAACTGGAGGACTGGTGTAAATAAGTTGAATAAAAATTCTCATTGTTCGTTTTGCGACTTTTGAAATCGTTTTGCGCTTCCTGCATTTTTTTTTTTTTTTTTTAATTTGATATTCGAGTTTGAGTCTCTTAAATTGAGGACAGCGGTGGAATTGGTTTGAGCAATTACGAAACTGCAAACGCGGAATGAACACTCGCTCCACTGTAAGGTCGTGAGACATGGCAGCTAATGAGGGTGAGGGTTATGCTGATCCGGAGGAAGGGAAAGAGTCAGCTGGCGAAGCGGAACAGGCTAAAGGGATATTGTCTAATTTCCAAATACTAGGTATAAGAAATTGAAATTGGCTCAATCAGGGAGGAGATGGAGCGTTTCCTCCCCGCAGCACAGGTTTAACGTACCTACAGTTGGGAGTAGCATTTGTCATTATGATCTTGCTTATGAGATGTATTTATGTTCGTTTTTTAAATAAATGTATCGATGAAAATATGGGTGCATGAGCTGGTAACATTAGGATAGTGTTTTATCGCTGGCAGGTAACTTTGTGACCCCAACTTTTTTCCCCGTATTGTTATAGTTTCATTCCACTAGCACCAAGCCTGGAAAAATCACCTTCAAAGGAAATTTCGCCAACTCGTAACGAAATTGTCTTCAAAATTGCTCCTCCCATTCAAATTGGACGAAGGCAAATCTTTGCTGTTGAAGAACTTCAAAATATGCTTTTTTTAATTCATTTTGACTGATTTTTGCTTTTTAACATTTGTTTCAATTACCTATCGTATTAGCTCACAATATGCTATCACATATGCTGTCACACTATCAACAGCCTCTATTTCTGCCCCATTCAAATCACCATCTGAAGATGAAAAATCACTTACTCTGCGAACATTCAGCTTGAAATTGTTGTCTAGTGGCAGTGATCGAACCCCGCCCCAAAAATAGCGTTTCGTGTCGTGTCTGCGATTAGATGTCATTGTCTTAACTAACTTTTATAATTTTTTAAAATTTCATTTTTCGTTTTTGAATGGGATGTTTTCAGGCTGCGGTGGACCACATGGGCTCGTGAATTAGATGTAAAAAGACCGCGAAACTTTTGAAAATGTCTCAATAATAACTGAGCAAGTGCTCGATTATGAAATTCACATTACAACGGGTTCATTAGTCGAGTATTCTCGTGGAGGGTGACGCTGACGACCCTCCAAGAAGAAAATTTGTAGCCGATTCAAGGACGGTCCGCCGTGTGAAGGCTCCCTCCGGTATTTGATTGAGATAATCAAATCCGAATTAAATTCAATTGCGGTAGAACCGCCGAAGGAGCGGGAGAGAGGCGTGTGAGGACGAATTACGTTCCTGGTTTTCTGTTGAGAGCGGAACCTGAGGGGGCGGATGATTGTTCCCAAACCGGAAGTTCGAATTGCACGAGGAAATTTTAAAATTAGGGTATTGGCCAGAGGGAGAGGGGGATGGGAGGACGGACTTGGGGGGGGGGGTAATAAGAGGGTGAAGTCCCCCGTTGTAGGGCCTATCGCACCCCTGACTTGAACTGAGCCGCTGGGGGACACGAGGTTCACGTATCTATTCTACATATCTGACTCATCCGATCGATAGGCAAATACAATTACTGATTTGGAAGTGTGAAATGCCAAATGGATAAGAAGAAAAAAGAGAATCTGGTGCATCACAGCCACAAAGAGAACCGCCAAACGTGCTAGGCAGCTCCACTTCTCATTTACTATACTGATCTATTCGATTCACGAAGTTAGATATTTTTCCGTAATATAAATTTCCGTATCGTTCAACATAATAGATGATATATTTTACATTGTAAACAATTACATTCTGCATCTAATGATCATAATATTATAGTATATTGTGGTATAGGTTTCTTCATTAACAGGCAATTTACAAAAATTTACTCCAATAATAATGATTATAATTGGACAGTATTAGGCACAAACCAGCCAAACGCCAAAATGTCAAAATTGAGGTCTTAACATGGACGTGTTTTAGCCTTCACCTAACTGACTGAAACCGTCATTTCTCCCTTACTGCGAAAAACAGACATACCTATCCATGATCAGATGTTTTCCCCACTAAGGGAGAAATTGAGAAAGGAATTTTGATGTAAGAACGAGTGAATTTCTTACTCGTGTCACGCTACTTTCCATTACTAAGTAAGTCTTACTCGTAATAGCCTTTTACTATTTGGAGGGTTGTAGGAGGTTTGTTGTAAAGACCCGTTTTCTTTACAACAAACCTCCTGCAACCCTCCAAATAAATAAAGGTTGTTCAACCAAGGAGGATATGAACGAAACAACAACAAATTATGTAATGGGTAATTTTAAAAAATTTACTCTAATAATAGAATGGCTATTTTTTGAATCGCAATCAAGGAGTTTGGCATGGTCGAAATCTGTGGATAATTCTGGTATCTTGTGGAAAATATCCGTACTTATCTTCATTTGGTGCAGAATTTAATTGTCTACAACTTTTCTGTTGAACGGAAACATTTCTAGATGGTTCCAGTGGGCTTTGCGTTGAAAAATAGGTCAAAAAACGTGGATTTTCAATGTTTTCAGTACATAACGTAATACGTAATATTGACGATGAGAAAATGTCGAAAAATCACACTCACAACACTGCCCTGTTAAGTTAAAACGACTCAACTTAAAGCTTCAAAACATTGCAAGAATTCGCCTCAAAGTTTTTCACTGAAACCTTTGATGTAAGTTGACTGCAACTCATTATAAAAACATCATTTTTGGTGATAGGTATATCGATACGACTCCAACGGTGAGAAAAAAAAACTTGCAAAAAATGCTCGTGAGGCAGTCACCTCAACGTAAACAACTGAATCAAATGGATGTTGTGTATAGGAAATTTTGATTGACTGCCTCAACCGAAACCTTAAGCCAAAATAATGTAAATTATTGTAGGTAAAACGCCTCATCTTAATATTTTTGTGAGTTGAGGCGTTTTACCTTAACAGCGTGTCGTTGAGGCGTTTTACCCTAACATTGACCAATTTTCGTACGTTTATGGTCAGAATTCTCCCCACTTCCGGTTCGATTTTTGAAATTTGGACTTCATCATCGAAAAGGCCAGGTCCAAAATAGGGGGTTCCGTAAAAACGCCATTTTCTTAAACATTGGACTTGAGCCGTTTTGATCTCCGACATGGAACTACCTTAACATATCGTTCAACATAAAAATTGTAAACAATTACACTTGGCATCTAATGATCATAATATATAATATATAAGAAAAATATACCTAAACTATATTATAGTTTAGGTACAGTTTTCTTCAGGTACCTAACTTACAAAAATTTAGTAAACCAATTTTTGAGAAATTTTAGTGATGAACACAAAAAATGAATATACCTACTCACTATTTGTCATTCAAAAATGTCTATACTTGAACTTTTCCTTCAATTTTCGTATTTAAAGTGAACAACATACACAGTAACGAGTTATTCAGTCGTAGATACCGCTCGTATGGTCGTGCAAGTCTGGTTCAGGTGTTTTCGGCAGTTGAGAATACGTTCCTAATTGAGACTCAAAGGGGGTCCTTCGGAGGCTCTTGAGACGATCCGTATGCCAGAAAGGTCCGAACGATCTTTTTTTCTTATTCAAGAAGAGTTCGCCTCTCGGAACCCGGTCGTCTCGACTACTAAGTATCCGCTCATACGACGTCATGGTGAAATTTCAAGTCCGTTCCCGCCCACATGAAAGAGCGTTTGGGACCGAGACACCAACGTGCCGCATACCACAGTCGAATCGACGGGGCGTTGGTTGGAATCGAACATTTACAACACTCGAGGGTGTCCAGTACAGGGACGATTTAATCATATCAACACAGTCAAATTGGCCAAATCGTCCGACTTTCTCAGGCACAGGACTTTTGATTTCCACAAATTCCCAGAAAGCTGGAAATGACTTTATGTCATACGAATATAGTGGAGACTTTACGTTTGAGATGGTACGAGTTACAAGTTCTTGCAAGTGAACAAAAGCATTTTTCAACGCACGATTTGCTCTATTATTAAATTACTAGTAAAATTATTGTTTATAATTGGATAATGAGTTCCGAAAATAATTGTTCAAATTCTGTATAATAATAAATACTTTTTTATACGGGGGTCACAAATCAAGCTTTTTCAGCATGAAACACGCTTTAGCTTTCAGCGTCCGTCTATTGGGAAATCAAGTTTCGGTCTCCAGTTCAAAATTCACTGTGGTTCACCTGTTGTGAACCGCTTGTTGAATATGGGTTTGGGTTTCCATAAAATATATTCATTCGTGTCTGTTCCATCAGCATTATTGTTTATCTTGAAGGTATAGTTTGATTAATTAACTTTAACTCCACTGCAGATCAGCAGTACTCTGCAAGGCCGTCTCCGTCCGTTACGCTAATTTATTTTTATGCTACTCTTTGTGCTCATCACACTACAAAGCTGTAATTTAACACGTAACCTCCTTAGGACTTACACTTTAAGCAGAATAGGCCCAGGTTCAGCTGAGTGGCTCGCCAGTTTCTGTGCTATTAAGTCTATTAAGCTGTAATTTGGTATGCAGCTTCCTTAAGACATTAACGTGAGGCTGCCCAGGCCCAAGATCAGCTGAGTGGCTTTTAAAGCAAATTTTTATGCTATTCACTCTATGGAGCTGTCATTAGGCTTTGTAGCCTCCTTCGGACTAACACTTTAAGCAGCATAGGGCTGGGCTCAGCTGAGTGGCTCCTAAATCTAATTTCCTATGGTATTCTCACTATGGAAGCTATAATTTGACATGTAGTTCTACAGTCTCCGTATGTCTTCGTTGTTCTCCAGTAGACTCATGGTTTTGAAACGCTTGTACCTATATTGCTTTTCTTTGTGCAACCCCACAGTTGGCACACTCAAGACCAGATTGGTTTAATTACAAGCTGGTATATTAACTACTTATTGTTGTTTGATAGGGCAGGGTGTTTCCCAACCAACCAGTACATTTTCCTGAATCTTGAAATCAGCTCGTCCTTCTTCATCTTTACATGGGCTTTACATCTCAGCTTGCAGTCGAGAGTCATGCCATAAGATGCTGTTTGCAAGTTAATCTTTAATTAGATAACGTCTGTCGTCGGATTTGGGAAGTTTATATGATTGCATTTCGTTTACATAATAATTATAATGATTTCTGCTTGAGATAAAACTGCGTACAGCAAATCAGGATTTCTGGCCCTTGAAATTTATGTTGGAAACGTTAGTTCGCGCTCGACCCACTACTCACCGCTTTTTCTCCGAAAGATTTTGAACCGTCGTATCGACGAGGCGAAGCGGAGAAAATCCGGTCACCATCCTTCAAAATTATGCGCATTCGAAATGCGTCCCCAACCCCATTGTCTCGCGTCGTTTTCTATTCACCACCGAAATTGGAAGGTGATCCCAACCACCTTTCGAAGTCGACTTATAAGGACGTCAACCTTCGTACAAGTTCAGGCCGTCGCGTTACCGGCAGCTTCATGTTCGATCTAATAACCGATTAACAACTCGTGGAGGCCCGAACCCGAGCCCGGAGTGGAAATCTACGGAACGAGTGGGGGAAAACGGGGTTCCCATAAATGATAATTCGACCCGACCAATGACACATAATGACTCTCAACTCGACTGTATATGGAAATTATTGAAACGGGCTCCCGACACAAACACTCTTCAAAAACAATCAAATGCGATTATTCAAATGTCCCTTTCGTCATCCTGTATAATAATTACTTTTCGGGAATTACGACTCCCCCCCCCCCCCCCCGCCCGCTCCTCGCCTTATTCAAGGAGGATTTTCCCTTGGAAAAGGTACTTACTCCAAACATTTGTCTTTTCCCATTGACCTTTGGGGAATGAATAAGTTTTCCATCGTCGTTTCGAGTTATCTACGTAATTCCGGAGTCGAACCCCCGTGAAATGTATTCATCCTAATGAATATGTTGATGGTGTATCTTTGGGCCCGGGTCTTAATAAACAAGATTAATTCGGATCCAGGTGAAGGTTCGCACCTCGGTTTCGAAGTTAATTCAGTTTGTTTTCTTTCAACTGCTTTCAAGTAATTGAGTAGGTACTTGCGAATCACCGCTCAAGAAGATTTTCAACGGTATCTAAATAATCCAAAAATTCCAAATTGAAAGAAATCTTGAATCAAATTAATCAAATAAGTAGATAAGTACCATTTTCATGATCCACTCTCTTAGGTCGGCTATGAGCTCATGCCAAGGATCAAAAGGGGGACAACCACTTTAAACTTTTTGAAATTATTTATTTCAAGTACAATTTCATAATATTACATATTATGTACCTATAACTTAAATTAAACACACTGTATACAAATAATTCATTTGTCGAGCAATAGGCTGAAAGAATAGTGCCGCATTGTAGGTAACTAATTCTATGAGTAAAAACTTTCAAAAGAAGTTCAGGAACTATAGAATTCTGTAATTTGTATGAAATAAAATAATAAGTGGCATTATCCGACATCAATAAAGCGTGATATCGTCCCTTAAGATTCCACTAGGTCTAACTCAGTTTTCCTAACTTTTCAGGAGAGGCAAAAAACTGGGTTTCCAACGTACCTACTGTAGTGATTTCCATGGTTATCGCGGCTTTTCTACGTTGAAGAAGCATTTTAGCCTGGTAACTAACTGATAAGTAACTGAAATTATAGACTATCCAACATTAAAATGACGTTCGAATATCACAACCTCAGGTCGAAAAATTGGGCACGTTGTTCAGCTATGCGTCGATTGAAATAATCTTCACCCAAATGCTTGGCAAAACTTCGTAGATGGGCAGAATCGGGAACTTCTAGGGCGGGTTTTGGGGGGGGGGGGATTCCTCATAAATTCCCCAAATGAAACAGTCTGACAAGTGACACGTCTTTTTTAAATATTTTTAACGCTGAACACGATGGTGAAATCAGATTTGCGTTATCTCATCCCATTCTTAAACTGGAGCATGAAGGTGAAGAAACGCGGTTGTTACTTGAGTTGTTCTTTGCGGTTTATCTGCTCTAATCTGATAACGGAATGAGACATCGCAATTCTGATTTCACCATTGTGTTCAGCGTAGAAAAAACTATTAACTGAACTTTTACTCGGTAAAAATGGAGAAAAAATTCGTTATAAAACCAGTAAAATGGAGACATTTTACATAAAACCTGTTATTCTTTCGGAAATTTGCTCTTATAGCCATGCTGCATCTTACAGTCATGGGTTTTTTCTTTTAAATAATTGACTTTTTTGCACAGTTGGATTCCGTAGGTTCTGGTAGGGCGAAGAATCTGACTGCAGTTTGTTCTGAACTTGATCCTTAGTTCCTGTTTTTTCTTCTCGGTGTGCTTGTTCCAATTCAGTTTGAAGTCAAAAGTAGTCCCTATGTCGTTGACGGTGACAGCGTGCGGTATTAAATAAATTTTTTATTTCAGTTGATCTCTACATCTAAGGCTGAGATTCTCCGATTTGTGAAGTTGATGTCTGATTCGTTCAACTTCATTCTCCACATCTTAGACCACTAGACCATACCATTAGTGGACCTTTTTCATTTGAGTTTCTACATCTTCTCCAACAGAGAGAATGGCCGTGTCGTCTACAAAAGTAGTAACAGTTGTGTCTTCTTGTATTGGTAGGTCCAGCGTCTACAAAAGGAAAGTACAAGACCTAGAACACTTCCTTGCAGAACCCCTGCTTTTATAGGCTTCAAGCTGGAGTAATGATCTTCTTGCTTTCCGCTAAACTGTCGGTTCTGGATATAAGATTTTAGGAGTAGTCAATGGTCTGTACAGTGTCGAGGAGGGGATTTTTCGAGGGATGAATTTTGAGTGCCCTGAAACTCTTGTTCAAACTGTTGTAAATTCGTTGAAAAGCAGTTCCGTTATTCAACACCCATGAGCCGACAGGTTGACAGGCATTTTTGAACAGTGATTTCGACGTTACGGCATCGTAACGATTCGCAACACGCGGCGGAGAAAAGACCGTAAATTCGACGGTCCGTCTTGACATCTCGATCTGAAGACGTTTGTTTTTTTCCTCTTCACCCTCATCATTTTCAACATCACTCGAACGTCAAGGATTCCGATCGTTCGGATTCGACGTTATTCGAATACCAAACTGTCCATTCTGACTCCAACCCTCTCGCTTTGGAAATATATGTGACGTCACCGATAGACCTGCGACCTCCTCGTTCGCTGTGGAATCTTTCGAAACGCCGATTTCGCGTCACAGTACTTCAATCAGTCAATCAACCACCGAAGCGACCATAAAATACGAGTCAAAAGTGACGGGATTGACGATTTCAGGCTGAGTGATGAATCTTTGTGAACATAACATTGTGACAATCACAAATTTTTTCCTGTTCGTTTAAATCATTATGACATTTTTGGTCAAATACATTTTTGGTTTATTATTTCCAATAATTATAGGAATTATAATATTATAATATATAATAAGATATATCCTAATCAATAATTGAAATCAACCAAGAAAGAACAAAGCGCTGTGCATTCCATTTCGTGTATTTTCTGTACAAATCAGTTCCGTATACAATACCCTCTGAGATGTGGAATCTATTTCGTATAGAGGGTGTTCGTGTAGAACGAGTGCTCATTGAGTGGTGGTTAGTTGGTAACTGCCTCAGAGATTCTCGTCAATCATTCACCGTCTAACAACAGTTGTAATTTAACAGAATTACCACCCCTCAAAATTTGAGGGTTTTCGTTTCACGATGCGTTTTCATGAAAATCGAATTAAAAAATCACTGGCCTATAAATTATTTGCATAAATGATAAATAAATTATTTACATTTGATGAAACATTGTTTAGAATAATTGTTAATTATAAAATAATGGGATTTTTACTTGTACCTACCGATATCGGCACTAAATAATAACCAGAAGTTCTGAGAGAAGTTCCTACCGCCTTATTGTCGTAGGTAATATCCTTCATTTCGTAGACACCGACGTTTCGTTACTTTCGATATTTGCTGATATCGAATCTTTCGGTCTAAACGATACTTGAATTAATAAAAAATCGGATTCGAAAGAACCGAAATGAACAATAATATAATAATAACTGTGGAATAACAGAATAAATAATAACTGTGGATTTACTTAATCGTCTAAAGTAACAACCAGGTTATCATCTTCAAAATGCCCGAGTTTGAGAACCGAATAAGATACCCATCGCAATTCTGATTTCACCATCGTGTTCAGCGTAGAGAAACCTTTTAAATGAGGATTCATTTTTGGAATTTATGGGGAATTTCACCCCCTAAAACTCCCCAATACCCTCCCTTAGAATAGCCCGATTGTGCCTTATGTACGAACTTTCGATTTCCAAGACAGAGTTTCGTTGCAAATTTGAACTTTTTGTCTCATGAGATTGCAATTCATTTTATCTCATGACAGTGGAATCAGGATGGTCTGGAACGGATTTTGGTATGAACATTTTTCGGAAATTCGAGTCAAACATTTTGGAAAAAGAACAATAGTTAAGCTCAACCCCGGTTTGAACTCAGATTATAACGATTTCCAACTTTCCCCGGGCCATTTCGATGTCCTTTTCTCATCTTCCTGGACTGTGGGGGGAGTTTGGGCTCCGACAGAGGTCAAAATGTACCGAACAAAACGGAAATTCGACCGTACGAGTTGGCAACACTGTGTCCTTAGTTCTCTCTGCTCCCCTGAGACCGGTCGGCGAGTAGAGGGTTAAACTGAGAAGGCAACCCTTTTCCGGTGGTTTTGTCAGTTGTCCACGAGACGGTAACTGCTGGGGGTAGAAGATTCATTACCGGCGTTGCGGGCGGTGGACGACTCTAAGAAGGCGTGGCCGACTTGGAATGGCCGAACGTCTCCCACCGAATCTCAGGCCTTTTATTTATCGCTTCCACCATCTTCCTGATGGCCTGACAAGTTGTTGTTGTCCCTTCCAGTTCCTCGGACCGCTCCGCCGCTCGACACTCCTCCCTCATTTGTCGACTCATAAAAACTTGATTTTTCCCCAAGTCTTTCGACTGAGTCGTTAAACAGGAGCTTTAGGACCGTTACGTCAATCCCAATTCGATAGAGCGTATCGGTACTATGATTTTTTCACCCAACGTATCCCTTGCGCGACACCGAGAACCTGGAAGATTCTGCAAACCGCCCGGAACCTACGTATCCTCTCGCGACGGTTTCGGAAGCTGCGTATTGGGATTGACGTTATCACAGCCGATACGAGAGATGCGTAGGTTCCGGTCGGTTTGCAGAATCGTTCAGGTTGGTTGAAAAAAGCACTGTACCGATACGCTCTATCGAATTGGGATTGACGATTAACAATAAAATGGTTCGATAAGACAATGAGAAGATTTGGTTTGACACAATCGATTCAACAATTACATTTGCGATGTCAAGTCGAGGGTCTCACGGCAACTTCCCACATTGTCATTTTGGCGTCTTTTTAGCAGAGCCAAAAAACCATCTGCCAATGACTATTTTTACTGACTAATTCAGTAAAATAAATCGTTAGATTTAGTGTTACCTAACTTAGGTACCTAACTTATACTCAGTTAGATCATTCCGCCGGGAGAAGACGCTTCGAATGGTATGCATAGGTAGGTAACTCATTTTGGCCAAAAGTGACGACGTGGGAAGTTGCCGTGAGACCCTAGAAATATCATTCTACAGCAGCCGGGAAAAGTTATAATAACCCACAAATTCCAAAAATGAAACGGTCTGTCAAGTGACACCTCATTTTAAAGGTTCTTACACGCTGAGTAATATGGTTACGTCAGAAATGATATATCTTATTCCGCTCTCAAACTGGAGCACTTTGAAGATGAAGAAACGTGGTGGTTTCTTGAGATGTTCTCCATGGACATCATGTTCTTTAATAGAGACATTTTACATAAACCCAATTATTTCTTCAAAAGCCCTGTTATTTCTCTTATAGGCATGCTGCATGACTGTGGATTTTTCGTTAATTTTTATTTACGTGCACTTTTTGTAGGTGTTTCATTAAGGGATTTGTTTCTGTGGTTGTGGGGAGGGGGTGGGGGAGGTCATGTTGAAATGTGGAAGTTCGTGCCGAACTGTGAGGGGGAAGTGAAGTTCGTGGGTATCGAACTCGTCCCCACTCGCTATCACACGTGAGATAGTTCGTAAGGTACTTCATCGCAGTTCAGTTTGTTGATGGGTAGTTGTGGTGGGGGGGGGGGTGAAGGTACTTGATACGGGCAGAATCGTAAGGGCATATGAAGCCTCTCAACTTATAATCGAGTTATCAATTAGAACACCCCCCCCCCTCCCTTCAACACCAACCACCAACCACTGCCCTTGTTCTAGCCGTGGAGTGGGTTTCTCAAACCCCCCTCGCTCACGGTTAGAACATCCCCTTTTCAACCACTGGGTGGAAAAGGGGTGAGGCGGCAGTTAATTCTAATTAGTAGGCTTCTAATGAAAATGCATGAGTTTTGATATGAAGTGCCCGTGAAGTGAGGTCGACGTGACGGTGAAGGGGGGGGGGGGGAAGGGTTAACTTTGCTTTCGCTCTGCTTTATACACTATCTCGCCCTCCCCCTCCAAACCACCCCCCTTTAACACTACCCTTTACAAACCACCACTTTACACGGACACCACCTCCCCTGAATCCTCCTCCTTTACAACCGCACAGGACACGAGACTTTGCGAATTTGGAAGTAAAGGAGGAACGTAACCAACGTTTTTGCGTGACGACTTAGTGACGTTACCAACGTAACCAACAATAAATATTAATAATTTACACAACATGATCATAATTAATAATAATTAATGACAATTCATACTAATAATTAATCTATCATTCAGTAATCTACACAGAAGGGTGATCTGTACAAAGAAGATAATAAATCGTGCTGTTGTATACCCCGTAGCACAGTTGTTGACCCTCCATATCAAAAATGGTCCATTTGTACTAAAATATGAGTACAATGTTAGAACGGTTGTGATGATTGAACCATCGTCAGTAACAAAAATATACTGACGGTGCATCACAGAAAGTTATAGATCGAAGGTGGCTACATACCAAATTACACCTTCATATAGAGAATAACATCGAAATTAGCTTTTAGGGGCCACTCATCTGATCTTAGGCCTATTCTGCTCAAAAGTTAAGTCCTTATGAGGCTGCATACCAAACTCCAGCTTCATAGAGTGAATAGCATAGAATTGGTTACGTAATGTTGAACACACAAAAAATACAGATTTATTTATTTATAACAGTTATAAACAATAATACAGTTATAACAATACAGTTACAATTATAACGGTTATAATAGTTAGTTACTATAAACAGGCATGACGCTAATAGGAATCATGTAAAAAGCTCATTTATCACAAAAATTGAAGAAAACAAATTAAATCTATGGGAGCGTAAATCTATCTATATAAACTGCTCACAAATTGAAGTGAACTCATCAAAAGTTAGAAATCTCTTTTTTAACTATACTTCTGGTTATTTTTTGTATCTTTGTGCATAATATGTATTATATACCTTACTCATCCATTGGTAATGGTATTTCGTTCAACAAAAATAGATACACCAAACAAAATTTAAGAAAATGTATTTTTTTAAATGAAAGCAAAACATTAACTGAGTGAGAGCACTGAAGCCTACGACCAACATCACGTTGAGAATGACCTAACTGTAGAAATGCTAAAGCCCTCCCGAGTTGTTCAACACTAAGTCGTCGTAAAGGCATCGTAAAACAGTGTTTAGTGAACTGGTTGGAGTAATACTGACGACAAAAGGAAAATAATGTGTACAAAACACAAGAGGGAACATACAAACATGACCTTATGAGACAAGGTCCAATAAGCAGCTCAGCTCTTAGCAGTGACACTAAGACTTTGTTTTTGTTTTTATCGAAATAGTTTATTTAAAATGGAGGAAAACACCAAATCAATCAAGTTAACTAACTCATAAAATATCTTAACTTCAATTTGTGAGCAGTTTAACTAAATTTAATGACGATGTCTGTCTGTCTGTCTATTTGCCCTTCAATCACGCAAAAACGGCTCAATGGATCAAACCCTTCCGTACTTACATGTTTCTGGGATACGGGGTTTCACTTCCGGATCCGATGCATAGGGGTGGGGGTTAATATGGGAAGCCGAAATATAAAAATTCTAAATTCCTTCTGATCCTATTCCTAAATCCTATTCCTTTTGATACGTTGAAGGTTTATTAACAAGTACATATATAATATATCGATCGAGTGGCTTTTTTCAGCTCTTAGGTACCCAAGGAACACGATAATCGTCTTTAAATTTAGTTATCGTCGGGGACAGGTAAGAGAGGTAGATGGACACACCCCGAGTTCTGCTTGTCAGGGACGGGCCCAACAGCTAGTTACGTAAAAGAAAAGAAGAACAAATTTTGAAACTTACTTATTAGGGTATTCCAAGAGGATTTAGGTGAAAAGTATATTTTTGCTACACCCTAATCATCACACTTGCATGTCAACAAATACAAAGTCCTGGATAGCAACCACAGGAATATGATAACCCGCTGCAGAGGAGGATGAAGATGAGGAAGAGGAGGAGGAGGAGGTGGTTGTTGTCACTACATCTGTTTTAACATTAACCAGTGAATTAGGACCAGAAGTGACGGGGGAGCGTTCCGGAGGTCGATGATATTTATCAAGTGAGGGGTCGACTGTATTGTGTGGCGGTGGTTGTGGGGGGGTGTTGAGGGGGGGTACAGGAAGTGGTCTGTGAGGGGCGGCATTAGCATCGCCACGGGGGCAAACGAACCGTATCCACGACTCCCCTCCCCTCAACACCACCTCCACCACCATCACCACCACCGTGTGGACGGCCCTTAGCTGACCACACATTGTTCAACACATCACATTCATTAAGAGACTCGCCGTAGATCTGATATGACGTCATTAGATTATAATAATATTATGCTAATCACTGTCCTCTCTCCACCTGTCCTCCTTCAATTATCAACTCCCTCCGCAATAATTTTTATTCGTATCGAATTCTCGAAGAACAGGAAGCTATCGTTCTCGGTCCAAAATAGAGCACTTATTTTTCCGGAAAGATAAAATCGTGGTAAGAAGATGAAAAATTGGTAAGACTGCCGTTTTGTACAGAAATTGAACATTAGGAGATGAAAAAAATATATTTAACGGACTGTTATGATCATATGAACTGGTCTTGGAGAGATATTTTGAGGAAGTAGGATAATAAAGTAGATAAAAGATATTTTATCTTTTATCTACTTTATTATCTACTACTTTAGAGCAAAAAGCATTGCAAATTTATTAAAACCGAGCGTCGTGCTCGGTGGTAGCGGGAACCGTAGAAGGGGAGTAATGTTGCAAGATGACCCTCTCCCCTTTTCCCACAGTCAAGGTTGAAAAATCCCTTTCCACACCAAATAATCCCACAAACGCGAAAAATGGTATTGAGACCTTCCGTTTCACGTTTGTCAACTAAAATCGACGGGAAAATGGCTATCCGCGACCCGCGTCGTGTTTGCGCTCGATCCCTTTGCCAAAAAATATTGTTTAGTTTTACATGTTATCCGTCCCAACAATGTTTTCAGAATAGAATACGGAATAAATTAACAGTTTCCTAGTTATTTTGGCTTATTTTTCCTAAAAATCTCAAAAACTCCATTTTTCACCTGCCCGTTCGCACTCAACAAACACGTTAGGACACACAAGTTTCTAGTGCTACCTACGATGGATACTTCTACAAATAGGTACATAACAATCATATTTCATGCAATAGAATATTTTAATCGTGATCGTATTTTTAATTTGATAAAATCTTGTGGGTTTTCCATCTAATTTGGAGGCAGAACAACTTATGTGTGGAAGTTTGCAAGCAAAACCTCTTGTGTTGGATTCAATTTCAGCCACTTATCGACATTTTACGTCATCCAATTTGCAGGCAAAACCACATATCAACCAAAGTCTGGTTGATACGAATTTTCACACATTTTGACGAATTCGGAGTTAAGTGGTTTCACTGTAAAACGGCAGAATAGGAGACAAAATTTGTTATAAACCCAGTAAAATAGAGACATTTCGCATAAAGCCAGTTATTTCTTTGAAAATTCGCTCTTGTAGCCATGCTGCATGAATGTGGATTTTATTTGTACAGGTTTTAGAACGATTTTCAGGTCTTCCCATGACACTTCGTGGTAATTTCTCCCGTTCAGGTCTAATTTTACTGGACTAAAAATAATTCACCGAAAAATTGTCGTCGTTTTCCCCGCCCGATTTTGGGGCTCCGTGAGACGTCCCTGAGACGGTAACTCTATCAGAAGTTGACAACAACCAACAGCCTGCAGGTCGTCCCGGATGATAAATAGATCCTGCCGTTGTCGTCACGTAGACCCGCAAGGCCTTTTGATATGCTCGCCTACCACAGAGACGTGGTGCCCACCGAATCCACGTCCTCTCGGGTTAGAGACGTCCCTCTCTCTCTCAGTCAGGAAGAGATAACTCAATATCATTCCCCGTACCGTCCTCAGATTGTGATCGCTGGACCGACAATGAAACCCAGTTTTTTTTCTCTTCCACGAGATGATCCGGCTACTGTTGGGGTCTTTACTATTCTCACTCGTTGCATTCAATGATCACAACGACAGGTGCAGCATTCAAATCGCCTTCAAGCGGGTTTGTGGAAGATGTGAATGGGGGAAAAACTCTTCAAATTCTTGACACAACGGTTTATTATCTTCTTTGTACAGATCACCCGTCTGTCTAGATCACTAATTCATAGAATAATTACCTACCGTCGCATGGGGTTACTTTGCTCAGCTTTTCACAGTTTTTTCCGAAAATAAAGATTAAGGGCACTTAAATTGCTTTGAACGTTCTGATTCTCGGCCTGTTCTTTGCTGTGGCATTGTATTAGAAATATCTGAAGTGGGGATGGCCCGGCACATAGTTATGATCATTATATATATACCTACTATAGATTTGGAGCAATGTTTCCTGTGTACTGGCATACATTGCACGAGTATCGAATTCTCTTAGAAAACTCGTCCCATTCATTCCTGGAGCAAAGTAAACCCACTTCACAATTCTTGACACAACGGTTCATTATCTTCTTTGTACAGATCACCCTTCTGTCTAGATCACTAGGTCTAAATGTCTAGATCCTAAATGTTAGATGAATAATTAATTATTAATCATTAATAATAATTTGTTATTATTATAAATTATCACTAATTATTAACAATTGTATCAAGTACCTAGTGAAAATTATTATAATTTATTGTTAGGTATTAATAATTCATATTTATTACCTATTAATAATAATTATTATTAATTATGATTAATTAATACGATATAATTCTTTGGTTTTTAATACTACGTCGGTAATAATTTTTCTATAAAAGAAGTACTTACCTACCAACAAACATTCGAAATTACCTTCATTTCCGTAGCACGAAACGCACCTCAGAACAACAAACTCGACATCACTTAAGCCATATGATGTTCAAAAGAGCTTGTTAGTATGAAAATGGACCAGTATTTCAACATTTTGATTTACGATCGTGTTGTGAGGCACAATCTTTGAGCCGTCATTGTGAACGAACGGCTGGTCGTACAAAGCTGCGGATGGTCTTAAAAAATTCTACGGAACAAACTCCATCTAAATATGAAATAAAAAACATACCGTTTGATGGGAATTTTTCGAGATATGAAATTTTCAAAATTTCAAAATTCGTTTTGAACCCCTTCCCCTTGACCTAGGGTTATGAAAAGTTTCGAGGACCATTGTGGGGTTGGTCGAAACCCATAAAAAAAATTTCGTAATTTTAACTCAACGCTAACTGGGCAAAGTGCCACGGACGGCGGACGGCGGACGGCGTACGGCGGACGGACGGATTTTTTTTAATTCGATTTTCTGAATCTACGTATCTTGAAACGTAAACCAACAAATTTTGAGGGGGGGTTAAAATTTTTTTTTCTTTGGGCGATTCCAATGGTTCATTATCGAAGATAATAAACCAAAAATAGAGGATCATCAGAAAATAAAAATCAAGATGAAAACTCTCGTAAAACATTTTAATACCAACTGAAATATTAGAATAAACTCAGTATAAATTGACAAAAATAACACACAAAAAAAGTGCCTCGCCCATCTGACATACACATAGATTTGAGATTTTCCAATACACATATTGGAATATTCATGCCAAACGCCTTTTTGGAAAATCTCAAATCTATGTCAGATGGTCGAGGTCAGCAGTTTTTCGTATTTCCTCATAACTTAGGTTTCTGAAAAGACTGATTCAGTTTTCATCAGAAACTAATTGTAGAATCGATCCCTGGCCGGTGGTACGACCTTAACCCTGACACCTTGTAGAGACTAGAATTTGCATAATGATATTATGCAGGACATATTATGTCTTCAAAATGCGTATATCTTCCATTTTTTACGTTTCGACGGTAGGTACCTGAAGCGTTTGGCGTGGTTTAAATTAAAAGTGCACATTTTGCATATTTTGGTCGATTTGGAGATTTTCGCATATAATTGCCATTCTTGCATATTTATTCGAAATTGGGTAGAGATGCTCCTCAGCGACCGTCGCAAGAACCTCACAGTCGACAACTTAGAAAAGTCAATTGTAGTTCATTTCTCGAATGTCCTTTTGTAAATACGATTACCTGTGAACACATAAACTTGTAAATATCTAATCTCTACTAATTAAAATATTGTCAAGAAAGTATGTACATTTTCGTTCCTTGAACTTTTTCTATGACATGTTAAGGATGCGACAATAATTGGAGCGTGGTGTATGAGTTTCAAAACTAAATTTAGTTAATTTTAGAACCATTGTTTTTAGAATTTAAAAACAATGACGTATTTTGGGTTGGGGTACAATGTGAAATATGTCATATTTTGCATATATTTTCCTTTTTGGCTGCATATAATTCCGAAATTTTCTGCATATAATTCCAGTCTTTAATTATATACGAGTATTATACCTCGTAAACCTCTATATTTCTATCTATATTCTTCGCATTGAAAAATTGGCACATCAACTAAAAACAGTTTTTTTTAACGCACAACCGCAGCTCTTTAGATCGTACTCACGATTTTAGGAGAATTTTGGAAGTTTTGTTTTGTTGACAAACTTGTGAAGACACATTTTCTTGTGACTCGATCTTCTGACATTCGAATTTGACGTGAGGCTCTGGTATAACCCCTTTGTAATAAAATCATAATTTTTGAGCGCCAGTAGATTAAATCAAATTTTGATCTTGAAGGAATTAACTTTGTCCGTTGCTGGATCCTTGGAATTATCATATTGCATATTCTTTAATTCGCGCGATTCCTCATCGGATGTCTCTGGATGTGGTCAGGAACCGCTACAGGCGAGGGGAAATTGAATGTTTTCGCTTCTTTTGAGTCTGTTCGTCTGTTCATCTGCGATGAACCGAATCGGATGTTGTCGTAGAGGAGATGGGAAGGGGATGGTATTATGAATAGAGATTTTCACCCCACGTGGGAGAAGGGCTGACAGACCAGCTGCCCTGGATTACCGCCGGAGATCTCGCTAGAGCTGTGACGAGCATGCAAATGTCAGGATTAGCCTTTCGGGAGGACACCCCCCCACAACCCAACATTCACCAACCAACTTATCTCCCGTTTAAATCGCTTCTATCTGTTATTAAAAATTTAATCGTCGGAGTAAGTAATTCCTCGGGTTCACAGGACTTGAGTCACTTTGACGAATCGTTCATTATTATTGGAGTTGAATTCGACTTTCGAGCCACGAGCCATGGTACTAGGCACGGCTAATACGTTTCTTGGTAATAGGTTATCGAGTAACAGCTACCGTCTGGTAATAGGTTGTGGTATTAGGTTATTTTGGGAATCGAGTACCTTTCCGCTTTCGGAAACCCAGTCCGCGTTGGTGGCTGGAAAGGTTCTCGCATCGCCTATTCATGTTGGTAGTCATTTTGAGATAAACAGTGGCTTTTACAGCGTGTTAACAACGAGGATTCCTGTTCAATGAAAGACACCTGTAACGTTGTTCTGATGTAGATTCCAAATATTGATGTTCCGTCCACAACAGCCGAAGGTGCAACTTCTCCAGCAGATGTCTCGGCGTCAATGAGCTCATCAAGGTCTCCTCCTGAACGTATTACCGATTTAACAGATTATTTACTCTCACGGCCTACCGAGTACTGTAATCTAGATTGATTAGACCCTGCGCAGATACCCTGCGCGGCCACCGCCGACTTCTACGACCGCGCAAGAGAGCGGAACCGCTGTTGTTATAATTGTTTCGCCGCGTAATTACAATTTCGTCGGGCTCAAGCCTCGGGGCCAGTTTATCAACGTCCGGCCGTTCACGTCTTTTATTTTACCACAAAAACTTCTATAACAAAAAATAATTAAAAGCTAATTAATAACTGTTTTCGGAAAATCGACGCAGGTCGAGTGAGCTGAGAGCTTCACCAACCGCGATCGCCTAATTGAGAATCAACGGCCTAATTTTTCATCGAATTGCCACCATAATTTCGAAGGTACCCACGAGTAATACAAGGATGAGTTCATGTTCATATTATTCGCTAAACATACACAAAACACTTATTTCACTATAATTTCATAATTTTATTATCATACCAACTTCTTTCACTTGGACATTTCTTTTAATGATAGTAAACAAAACTCTGCAAATTCTTGACACAACGGTTTATTATCTTCCTTGTGCAGATCACCCTTCTGTCTATACCAGACTGTGTTGCAAATCGGCACCATACCATATTCTCACCGTACTCATACCATTTCTTTCCTATCATACCGTACTGTACTATACTAAATCATACATACAATAATATACCATACCATAGTCATACCATGTCGTACCAAAATTCGTTTTGAACCCCTTCCCCTTGACGCTCGTGCGTCATAGCTTCTGACACACTAGTTGGTCTCCTGCCAGCCGTCTTACGTCATACGCTCGTGCGTCATAGGCTCTGACGTAATTGTTGGCCACCTGCCAGCCGTCTTACGTCATACGCTCGTGCGTCATAGGCTCTGACGCACTAGTTAGCCTCCTGCTAGCCGTCTTACGTCATACGCTCGTGCGTCATAGGCTCTGACGCACTAGTGGCCTCTTGCCAGCCGTCTTA
This sequence comes from Stenodema calcarata, assembly GCA_963920205.1. Classification (NCBI taxonomy): domain Eukaryota; kingdom Metazoa; phylum Arthropoda; class Insecta; order Hemiptera; family Miridae; genus Stenodema; species Stenodema calcarata. The sequence goes on from OY986054.1 coordinate 4,471,136, forward strand.
CGTCATACGCTCGTGCGTCATAGGCTCTGACGTACTTGTTGGCCTCCTGCCAGCCGTCTTACGTCATACGCTCGTGCGTCATAGGCTATGACGTACTTGTTGGCCTCTTGCCAGCCGTCTTACGTCATACGCTCGTGCGTCATAGGCTCTGACGTACTTGTTGGCCTCCTGCCAGCCGTCTTACGTCATACGCTCGTGCGTCATAGGCTCTGACGTACTTGTTGGCCTCCTGCCAGCCGTCTTACGTCATACGCTCGTGCGTCATAGACTCTGACGTACTTTTTGGCCTCCTGCCAGCCGTCTTACGTCATACGCTCGTGCGTCATAGGCTCTGACGTACTAGTTAGCCTCCTGCCAGCCGTCTTACGTCATACGCTCGTGCGTCATAGGCTCTGACGTAATGGCCCGCCGGTCGCTTGTGTTCTGACGTGATCTGAGGGAAAGGGTGAATCAAGGGAACAAATTTTTCCCGTTTCATTCATGTGCCAAAGCAAAGACATGAAAATGTCAAAAAAATATGTAAATAGGTACCTAAGCCCAACTGTAATGTCAATTTTCTGACAATGAGTTTTCGACTATTGTTTTCATACCTTTTTACTTAAGTACTTATTGCAATTTGAGACTGATAATGAGCTGTTTGCAAATAAAAAGTCTGATAACTACTTTATTACATCATATTAATCTATTTTCAAGTTCCGATTCACAGTTGAATGTATTTTATTTAGATGTCGTAAAATTCGAAAACGATGGAATGACGAAACCTGTCGACTACTGACTCAAGTGATACTGTCGACTTCTAACACATGTAGGTCGACTACTGAAGAAAATGTTGGTCACTGGTATCGACTACTACCTAGAGCATTGGGATTTTTTACAAAACTTGTTTTTCCCTTTTCAAACCATGTTGAATAATATTTCCCGCTGCCAGGTCTTTTAGGGAAGGATCGTGGGTACACAATGAACAGGTTTGCAATGAGAAATAGTTGATAATAATAATTAATCTAACATTTAGGATCTAGACATTTAGACCTAGTGATCTAGACAGAAGGGTGATCTGTGCAAAGAAGATAATGAACCGTCGTGTCAAGAATTTACAGATCACCCTTCTGTCTAGATCACTAGTTCTAAATGTCTAGATCCTAAAATTTAGATTAATTTAGATTAACATTTAATGTTAGATTAATTATTATTATGAATTATCACTAATTATTAATAAGTTTATCAAGTAGATACCTAGCAAAAATTATTATAATTTATTGTTAAATGTTAATAATTTGTATTTAATTAATACGATATAATTCTAGGGTTTTTAATACTTTTTAATTTTTCTATAAAAGAAGTATGTACCTACCTACCAACAAACATTCGAAATTACCTTCATTTCCGTAGCACGAAACGTACCTCAGAACAACAAACTCGACATCACTAAAACCATATGATGTTCTAAACAGCTAGTTAGTATGAAAATCGAGTCGACCTGTATTTAATCGACCTGTATTTCAACCGTTTGATTCAAGATCGCGTCGACAGGCTCAACCTTTGAGCCGTCATTGTGAACGAACGGCTGGTCGTACAAAGCCGCGGATGGTCTTAAAAAATTCTACGGAACAAACTCTATCTAAATATGAAATAAACCTACTGAAAATTATTATAATTTATTGTTAGGTATTGATAATTCGTATTTATTATTAATAATAATTATTAATAATTATGATTAATTAATACGATATAATTCTGGGGTTTTTAATACTACGTCGGTAATAATTTTTTTATAAAAGAAGTACCTACCAACAAACATTCGAAATTACCTTCATTTCCGTAGCACGAAACGCACCTCAGAACAACAAACTCGACATCACTTAAGCCATAATATGGAATTATTACAGCACTTGGTCAGTTTTACCTTTCAGCCCACGATATTATGATGTTCCAAAGAGCTTGTTAGTATGAAAATGGACCTGTATTTCAACAGTTTGATTCACGATCGGGTTGTGAGGCACAATCTTTGAGCCGTCATTGTGAACGAACGGCTGGTCGTACAAAGCTGCAGATGGTCTTAAAAAATTCTACGGAACAAACTCTATCTAAATATGAAATAAAAAACATACCGTTTGATGGGAATTTTTCGAGATATGGAATTTTCAACATTTCAAAATTCGTTTTGAACCCCTTCCCCTTGACCTAGGGTTATGAAAAGTTTCGTGGATCATTGTGGGGCTGGTCCAAACCCAGAAACCAAATTTCGTAATTTTAACTCAACGCTAACTGGGCAAAGTGCCTCGGACGGCGGACGGCGTACGGCGGACGGCGTACGGCGGACGGACGGATTTTTTTTTATTCGATTTTCTGAATCTACGTATCTTGAAACGTAAACCAACAAATTTTGAGGGGGGGGTTAAAATTTTTTTTTCTTTGGGCGATTCCAATGGTTCATTATCGAAGATAATAAACCAAAAAGTGGTAGAGATGGACCGATCACGACCCAATACGATTTACATAGTACCTATTATCTTGTATTCACTAACTCAAGTATTGCTTTGTTACTGACGATGGTTTAATTACACTGTACTCATATTCTACTCATGTCTTTTAGCAAATTTTCGAAGAAAAGGAAGCTATTGTTCTCGGTCCAAAATTGTATGCCAACGTTTTTATACCGAAATCCGTTTCAGACCATCCTGAATTCACTGCATTCATTCATATAGGTATGTGCCATTCCAGACAATAACTGTAGATAGAATTGAGATGAAAAGTTGAAATTTGCACCAAAACTTTCCCGGTAATCGGGAGGCTAACATCGAAGATGGGCAGAATCGGGCCACTCTGAGGGGTGTTTAGGGAAGTTTTAAGGGGTTGCGGGGGGGGGGGGGGGGAGAATACCCATCTTCATCCATGTTAAAACAGAAGTGTGATCAACAGATAGAACTAACCAACTGTTGACAGCCTGCCAGAGCTGCCAATAAATCTTAGCTAAATTTCTGTGTTACCACTCTTATAATATAAATATATATTATATAAACTTCATATATGGACTGCCTTTTATTTATCAATTATATTTATTACCGTTTACTGTGTGTTAAGACCGTCGTTCAATGTTAATTTATAATTCTTTCAGTATTGTCAGTTACAGGGTAATTATCTGTATATCCAAGTGCAAGTGTGTAGTTACCTTTACCACTAACAAGTGTTCTCACCACAGTGGCTATCTGAAGAAAGCGCAGGGCTCATTAGTTATCAAGCAGCCATATTGAGCACCACATTGTTCTTGCCCAACTGGATACGTCATCCTGGTTCATCCTTCTAGGAAAACCATTTAGGTCTGGGATACTAGTGTACACGTTATCTCTGAGTGGCTCCAGTTCCTTGTAACGCTACCTGTGATATCCAAAATCCGGCCACACTCCGTCTGCCTAGGGCTCCAGCATAGTGTACACCTGTATGCTGAGATCTCCAGCACAGGATCCAGAGATCTCCAGATCCTGAGATCTCCAGCACAGGATCCAGATCCACCTGTTATCTTGTAACTGTTCATTTGTGGGCACCTTCTCCTACCTACCATCTTCAGTACCTACATCTGCCTATTGCTGTGGGCACAACTTAGGTTCGCTGCTAGACACTAAGTACCTGTTCATTTTAAGTCTGTGTTAAATCTTTGTACCTATTAAATCTATATTTGTGTCTGTTATACTCGTATATCTCATTGCATGTTTAGTGGCCACTGTTAGGTTGGGAGATCTACTTATAAAACCATTGTCCCTGGTTACCATTAATGAACTAGGAAATCTTATTTGTGGTTGTGTTATTTATGTTTATTCCAACGTTTATTCCTACTTTACACATAATTTAGTCATTGGATATAACTCCAAGTGGTATTGGCCTTCCCTATGAAATCACATTCCACTATAATACCTATCTTGTACCCTGTTAGTTTAGGGTTGAGACTTTCGCCCCTTACACTTCCTTGCATTTCTTGGCCTACTGGCTTTACTAAGCTACTGCCAGCTGAAGTGAATGAGAGTTAACTCTAGTCTCTGCGGGTTATGATGGAATAGCTCCACCAACAATCGAAGAAATAAACAAGAGAATTATCGTTTCTCGCACTAAGTTGGTAATTATGAGTCAAGAGGAATTTTTCCAACAGCCTTGAGTTCGCTTCGCTATTGTCGTACTGCTGTTTAAAACAGGTACTACTGAGGCTGGTAACTACAGGCCAATTTCGCTAATGAGCGTAATTGGTGAAATCATAAAAGAATGTGCAACAATTCAGCGAGATGATTTCATTAAAAGTAACTCCAGTCAAAGTGGCTGTTAATTTGGTTTCCACCACAAAAGAGCCAGACCGTTTTGAAATTAATAACAACCTGTTGTTGTGAAATAAGGCGGTCTATCTTCATGAGCCTTATCGAAAGCTGTTGATACTGTGACTCACCGGGTATCGTAGTTATTTTCATGCAGGAAACGATCGGTGAAGCTAAATGGCGTACTGAGCGATCTAGAGCTAAATGGCGTACTGAGCGATCTAGAGCTAAACAGTTGCTACGTAGTTCCTCAAGGAACAGTTATGGGACCAATTTTATTTTTCCTGTACGTAGATGATATCGCGCACTAGTATTTTCAGGCAGGACTCCTGGCAGGAAACATACCAAACAGATTAGACTTAGGCAAAATAATAGATACCCTGAGTTGAAATACATACGGCATAAGTTGAAATACATACGGCATCGAATCCTATTTCATCGAAGTGGATTCGTAACTGGACCAAGGCAATGATTGTTGCGAAGGTGTGATGGGAGGTCAAAATCAACTTAGGATAAAGAAGAAGAAGGACTTCCATAGAAGTCTTGGGTTTCTTCCTGATTTAGTGGCCATTGCAGCATCCTGATGGATGATTTCGATAAGCTACCTGCTAAAAATTATTTCACGAAATTTGTGATTTCTTGATTTAATCAAGAAATGACGATTTCAGAATCATTCAAATTAAAATATCAAAAACCAGATCTAGGGTTGTTGAGTATAGTTTCACAGAGGAGAAAGGATCGTTGCGAAAGTCGGAATTCCTTCATTTAACTCCATCAATCGCCTCTGAATACTTATACTCTGAATGACTTATTGGTCATATTATGACCAATAATATGGTCATATTATTAATAAGTGGTTTGGTAAAATATTGGCGTCCACAGTCATCGATACGTAGAAAACGGTTCATCGACGAAGAAATTCTCCATTTTAAGATAGAACTGAGATAAACTAAACGAATCGAAAGGATAAAATCGTAGATGGCAGAATCGGCCAACTCTAAGGGGGGTTTTGGGGAGTCTTAGGGGGAAAATTACCTTAATAAGTGGCAAAATACGAATTAGCTAGGATTTTCAAGAAAGAAAATTCGCATGAACAAACGGCGGGGGGGGGGGGGGGAGAAGGTGAGTCACGTAGCGCATAACCCAACCAGCGAGTGAATAGAGGGTGTATCGCAAGTAGGTAGATGACAGTACGCAAGATGGGGAAACTAAATAAAAAATATAGTTTAAATGTAGGAACTAGATTAAAAAAATTAGCGACAAGATGAAGGATTTTTTAACGTGAAGCAAAATGAAGGCGCGGAATTCCAGAGGCTTATTAAAACCCGATCACCTAGCCAGCCAGCCCTCTGACGTCATAGGCTCTTACGGCATAGGCTGTGACGTTCTAGCTGGCCTCCGGCCAGCCGTCTGACGTCATAGGCTTGTGCGTCATAGGTGCGTCTGACGTAGTGGCCCGCCTGTCGCTTGTGTTCTGACGTGATCTGAGGGAAAGGGTGAATCAAGGAAACTAATTTTTCCCGTTTCAGTTTATGTGCCAAAGCAAAGACATGAAAATGTCAAAAGAATGTCAACTCCATCCTGTTGTTGATACAGTCGAGAATTAAATGCTTGCATACGAGTCTGCAACACATTGGGACATTTTATGTCTTTAAAGAAGTGATTCAAGAACCTTCGAACAATGCTACATCACCTACCCCAGTAGCGTAGTTGTTATACTTAATTGTAGGGTTCATCATAAATTATGAAGCTTCGTATAGACAATATAAATTATTGAGAATGATCACCTGTGTGTAAACAATTATTTAAACAATCACGCTCATACCGCAGCTTGTCGGCCACGCACTCCGCAGTGGTTAACGTAATATGGTTAGGTAAATCGAGAGCTATCCAACGAGTGGTGAACGATTTTTGTACGATGATAACTGGCGAAGATAATGTTCCGTAGCAACGAATCGGTTGTAAGCGAAAATCATCAGAAATTTTCGTGACGATTTCGTGTGACGCTTTTGTGTAACTTTTTTGTGTGACGTTTTTCGAGTTATGTGCCAGAGTAAAGACATAAAACGTCAAAATTACAAAAATGAAACAGTCTGATGTTCTCCGCTGTTCATCTGCTCTAATCTGATAATTGTATCATCGCAATTCTGACTTCACAATCGTGTTATTCGTTGAAAAATCTATAAACTGAGGCGTTACTTGCTAAAATGGAGACAAAATGTTTTTATAACACCAGTAAAATAGAGGGAGACATTTTGCATAAAACTAGTCATTTCTTCGGAAATTCGCTCTTATACTCAATAGTTGTCGCTCAATCTATTTTTTTTTTTTTTTTTTTTTTTTGCTCAATCTTATTTTTTAAACGTGAAGTAGTAGATACATTTTCATGTTTGATGTTTTTTAAATATCTAAGAGCAAAAGTACCAAAACAATTATCAGCTGGGTAGGTCCTTGTTCTTGGGTGGACCACAGTAGGTGGGGTTTTCTGATGTTATTTAGACATCGATATTTGTAGTAAATAAAACATCGATGTTTTTTCAACCCGATAACCTACAAGTACCACGGACGGATTTTTTAATTCCGTTTTTGGAATATACGTATCTTGAAATGAAAATCCTTAAATTTACTTTTTCTTGGGCGATTCCAAAGGTTCATTACTGAAGATAATGAACCAAAAGCAGGATCATATTACGTACCTTTTGTAACGAAAAATAACGTTCGTGTAACCAGATTTACAGAATAATTTGAGAGTGAGTCTGAAGAGTGGGAAAAAAAGTCAAGCGTTCGTTTGTTGGAATGTGCCATATCGCCATTCGAGTCACTTGTTTTCCTCGTTTCATTTTTATTTTTTTCCCCCTTTTCGCTCGACAACCTGTACTCGTATGTCCTCGTCAGAGTTTATTAAGCCACTAACTCGCCGGTCTTTCAATTGTTAATTCTCCTCTTGCGCCGGTCCGGTAACAATGTTCGCGGGAGGCCGTCTCATTTTACAAGAAAGGTCTGGCGCCACTCGGATCGGGAACCTCCGCTAGCGGGCGGGTAATGGCTTGTCCTCGTTGTCCTAGAACCGCAAGGACCTCGAGACGTGATTCTACTCGAGCTGACTTCATTTATTACGCTGTAAAACCCCGCGGGGAGAAAAAGAAAAGGCCTGGGATTTGAAGGGGGTCGAGAAATTCGGGGATGACATCGCGAGAAATACGTCGTAACACAGCGACTGCGCTTATTGCAATACTTTGGTTTATTGTTCGGGTTCCTTGTAAAACCACCGCAAATCAAACGAGGAAAATCCTTAAGCCGCAGAGTCGTCGCAGGATCTTGAATTGGGCCTCAAGGGCGATCTCAGAGACTTTACCAATTAAATTCAGTACCGGTATTTCTCGTATGGAGTGGAAAATAACTAAATTCTTGCTTACGGTCATCGTCTGATTGCCAACTATGTGACGCCTGAATATATTATTCGGTACATAACATTTTCAGCATCCACAACTTCAGATGAGCCTTGCAAAAAGATCCCGCCAACAGCATTGAAAGAAGCGAAATGCTCCCTGCAGGTGCAACAGAGGAAACAGAGGAGGGTGAAAATGGGGTTGTGGGAAAGAGACAGGGAACAGGAAAACATTGGTGGTGGTGGTTAGGGGTAGGAGGATCAGGTTTCTATATGCACACTCAACAGCGAGGTGCGAAGCACCGAGCATCCTTCATACGTGATTGGCGGGCAAAATGGCTATCATTCCTTTTAGCGGCTGCGGAATTTTTACAACAGAGTTGTTTTTGGGGGGATTGATTTCACAAATCTCAAGATCAAAATTTGATCTTGAGATTTGTGAAGTCAATCCCTATGCTGCCGTTTCAAGGAAAATCTTATCTGCAACAATTTCGACGCCCAAAACATGCCTCTAGGTTTTGCTGCTGGCCCCTACATTGCTCGACTCCAGTTTAGAGTTACGAATCCGTACGGCGGCTTGATGTCAACGTTAGGTCCTATCCATCATGCTGATATCGATGAAATATCGATAACATCCAATCGTTTCGATTAATCGTAGTTATGTTGTTCTTCCCCTCCGATAATGTAAAACCATTGAGCTGTTCCCTTGAGGAAGGATGCTCCTGCCAGCAGGCCTGCTCAGAGCAATAGAAATGTCTTCCAACGCTTCCAAATGGTGGACATTCTGTATTTTGTGAATTTCTTACTTTGTACAAAGCTTACAAGCCGACACCCAAATCGACATTGCGTAACAATGTTGAACAATCCGCGGATTGTTAAACAAAAATGTTGTGCAATGTCGGACGTTTCGGGATTTCAACTGAAAATAATATTTATGAATAAATAAATAATAAATAATATCGGTACAATGAGCGGTATGAACATATTATGTTCATACCGCTCATTGTACCGATATTCCTAAGAGAGGTAGTACAATTTCTGAATTGGCACGTAACATCTGTATATTTCATTGTTGATGAAGATTTCCGTTTTCTTCGACATAAAATACTGAGCAACATGGAATACTATCTTAATCTTCTTTGTGCTTGGTGATTGCTTTTGTGGAATGAACCACTGAAGAAGATCCATGTTCTTGAACCATGAATAGTTGCATTAGAAGAGTTCTGTTAAAAATTTAAATTGATTGCTATTCTGTTCGAATTAGACGTTCAAACCCCGAAAGAAATGAACGGAGGAACGCGTAAGAGTGGAGGACGGTTGAAATTCACAACATGAATTTCTTTATCCACGAACTTAGCTTCTTTAGCTCCAGTTTCCTATTTATGATGCGTAGAGAGCGGTGAGAAGAGCTGGTATTATCGTTGCGTGAGAGCTTTAGTCACATCAACTATGGACGATGAGTTTGACAATAGATTCATTACTTAATACACTCAAATTTATTATATTTGTCCAGCCCATACAATTATCTCTCATCGTGCTCGGAACTGATCAATTTATGAGGTCTCCCGACGTCGAAACAGTAAATATTTACCGTCGGCTCGACGTTGATGGGAAGACGGAGACTTGAGGCGAGGCAGTGGAGCTGTGTGTGTGAGTTCATACATAACCATCGCGTGATTTCCATTATAACATCACTTGTTTTATGCTTCACTTGCGGTTTTGTGCCCCTTCAGAACCCGCTGCACTCACCCTTCGGCCTCCTGCGTCTTACATATTAAGGAACGGCAACAGCTGCTTCGTAACCCCAAGTGTTTTCCCTTCTGCTTCTCAATTAATGCTTCCACCTTCCACTCGAGGTCCGCAGTGGTTTACGCACTTACAAGATACATCGAAATATCACTTCCGACGAACTTTCAGGTGTCTCAAAGACGAGAGAGAGAGATTGATCGATTCTGCTCAGAAATGGGAATAGAATGGTTTTTAGAGTAGGTAGTTGTTTGAACAAAGTAGAGTATGATTCAGAGAATTTTTTTTGAGAATTTCCCAATGAGGCTCAAAGGTAAAGCCAATAAAAAACTGTTAACATGAGCTTGAATCAACCGGTGCTCCCTCAGGCCAGTTTTCATACTGGGAAGCAGCACCTCAAACAACGCGTGGTTTTGTAATGTTGAGTTTTTTTGTTCTGAGACTACTTTTGTGTCCCAAAAAATAAGGTTATTTCTGATTTTTATCTAGAAACTTCTTAATAAATTATTGCTGACGTAGGATTGTGTACTGAATAGTGATCTTCACAGAAAGAAGATCCTTTGTGCAAAGTGGACTTTCGTGGAATAATTTGCAGCGTTTTCCTATTTCGATATCAGTCATCAGACGGTAGTAGTACCCTATAAGTATACAGGGTGTAAAAGAAAAATTGGGTAAAAGTAGACTGCAAACTGCAAAAAATTTTGAAAATACTTGTATGTTAACTGCATTTCCAAAAAACATGCTGGAAGCTAGAAAATCTCAGGAAAACTTGCAAATTTAATCTGCTTCATAATAGTATGGTCAACTTTGCGATTCCTTATCGATTTCATGGGTAAATTCAAGTTTGAAGTCTGAAAAACAGTAGGCACCTACAAAAATATGAAAAATGGTTATAATCAATTCTAATTGACGAAGAAAGTTGAGAAAATACTGAAATTCATTAGAACAACCTCAGACTTACAACGAGGATTTCATTTTGCCCTGATTTCCTAGAAATTATCAATCTGAATCATATCAGTAAAACGACAAACACAAAAAAATTGAGAATCCGTTTGTCAATTTTCTGGTAAGTAGGTGCTACTCGTATTTTTGTAGGGGCCTACAAAACACTTTCCAAATAATACCTAAAAACTGTCCGATTTCCAATTTTTTCGCCTTTCTATCCCGACCACTGTAACAATGCATCGTTCAAAGTTGTATTCATCGTTGAGCACTACGAAAGACTTAACAGGTCATACTAGGTATGTAGGCACGGTAATAATATGATATCATCAGTTCTCACAAGAGGTCGATGCAGTTGGACCACGGACCATCATTGTGTTAGGCCAGTTTCACACTTCACCGTTTCAAGCGGTACTATACATCGGTTGAGTGGTGGAATACACTGATCCAATATGTCGTCTTATATTCTTCTCCATATCCTCCGTATCCTAATATAAAGTTGGATTTTTTCCGTTGACTGGGTGATCGGTAGGTATCCGATAGTATGTTTATTGTACCATCCTGGAGTCTATTTAGTATCTCATCGGACTGAACACGAGGGAGGAACACTTAAGGTATGTATTCACTGCTTGGCAGCAGAACCTACACGAAATGCGACTGCTGACGTCGGAGGAGATATAATCGGGAAAAGGGAATGAGGAAATGGACTGAGCGCCAAGGAAAGTGTTTGCTCTCGGCGATTGTTCTCTTGGTGCATTATTCATGCTATGGAGATTTCAGACGCTACGCCCATACATATAATTACTATTACCATGTTAAAATGTGGGTCTAGGCTGGTCGTGGGCCAAGTCCCCTCAGCTCCCTTCCACAGCTAAAGGTTAAGTCGAGATCGGGATGTATTCGGAGATTTCTCACTCCTCAAAGGCGATTAACGGTTAAATTGATTTTGCATGTAATGCCCGAGTGTCGGTTGATATAAATCATAAGAGAGCACTCTGCATATTGCACTCCCACTGCATTAAAAGTAACTCCACTCCTTTTCGAGAGGCACTGAAATGACGTTGAGTAATTACAACAAAACATATTGTCTGTTGATACTGTAGCGAGCCTTGAGGCGATGCTGACGTGAACGGAGGGACGGGAAGACCTACTGATTCAGCAATATCCGAGAGGGGGGCAATTCTCTAACAAGGGTGGTTAGTGGCGGGCGGGGGAAGGGCCTTACCAGCTGCTAACCTCAGCATAATATCAGTCAGTCGCTCGGTCGAGCTCATCGTTGTGCATTACGAAATTGAACCCATTCAAATTAAACGTTTTGCATTAACATACTGCAGTCGAGACGTTATTCCTCCTCACTTTCGCTCAATTCCGTGGAACCGGTGTACCCTGAACGAAACCAAATATTAATTGGCAGGTTTATATTTGTCGACGAATTCCCTACACCTCATATCTACTACACCGTCATGAAAAAACCGAGAAATTGTTTTTTCCCTTGAAAGAACGCACAAATAAATATAAAATACCCACAGGAGTAGGGCCAAAAAAAGTATGTAACAATTTATTCATTGCTCAATTAGTCAGCTCAGTCAATCCGACCCAATTTTAATAAGAAATGTTTTCAACAGATCGCACCACTATCGGCGAAGGAGTATATTAAAACACTTTCTTCGCGAAATGTATCGAGAGATAATGTACAATTAAATCTCCGTTCTCAAAGAGTGCAGTGTCGTTTTCAAAGTTAAAATTGACCTGAGAACGAAAACGTTTAAATGCACATTTTGCTCATCATGAATCGGCTCGGACCCATTGGAACTGTCAACTTTCCTACCCAATAAAAACCACAGTCACTAACTGGTACCATCAGTTGAATAATTTCTATGTTTTTCTATGGATGTGATCCGAAAGGCAATAAAGACTCATCTATCTATCTACGAGGGACGTCCGGAAAAAAAGGGGACAAATGCTGTTAAAAATAGAAAAATGCATATATTTTAATGAAATTTTCAGGATATGTTCAAAATTTAGTCCTTTATTTTTCAACATAGTCCCCAGCAAGTTCCACGCACTTCTGCATCCTAGGCACGAGCTTTTTTATGCCTTCGTCATAGACGCTCCGCTCCACCTCGAACAGCCACTTCTCCACAGCTACGTTCCCGCACTCAACAGAAGCGTTCCTGGACTCAATAGTGACTGGGGACGAGACTTGGGTATGCCACTATACCCCTGAGTCCAAACGACAGTCCCTACAGTGGCGCCATACCCACTCCCCCACTGCCAAAAAATTCAAGGTGCAATTTTCAGAACGCAAAATCATGGCATCTGTGTTCTGGGACAGGAAGGGAGTGTTATTGGTTGATTTCATGGTCAGAGGGACCACCATCAACGCCGATGCCTATTGTGAAACCTTGAAAAAATTGAAGAAAAAAATTAAGGACAAAAGGAGGGGAATGCTGACTCGAGGCGTGACTCTCCTTCACGACAACGCCAGGCCCCACACCGCATGTGTGACCCAGGACCTCCTTGTGAGATTTGGATGGGATATCATTAACCACCCACCATATTCCCCTGACCTGGCGCCCTCGGATTTTCATCTCTTCACAAAACTGAAGGAGTTCCTGGGTGGAAAACGGTTTTCCAGCGACGAGGAGGTCAAGGAGTCTGTGGAGAAGTGGCTGTTCGAGGTGGAGCGGAGCGTCTATGACGAAGGCATAAAAAAGCTCGTGCCTAGGATGCAGAAGTGCGTGGAACTTGCTGGGGACTATGTTGAAAAATAAAGGACTAAATTTTGAACATATCCTGAAAATTTCATTAAAATATATGCATTTTTCTATTTTTAACAGCATTTGTCCCCTTTTTTTCCGGACGTCCCTAACATAAAAATGGCACTGATTGCCCACTGTGCACTGGCACGTTGAATCTGGGGAAACCCCTAGTGATATGAGCTCAAGCTCAAACCCTTTGATGGAGCGCATGCTTTACACGTTGTATTTCGGAGACGCCAGAACCATATAATAATATTATATTTGATATCAAGTAGGTAGTAATATCGTATCGATGATGACACGATCAATATTCCAGAGATGACCCGCTGTTGTGCTACATTCACTCAAATCTTCTCAACGGGCACCTGGCGTATGACTGTTACGCAAACGACAGTAAAATCGGAGATTTATTGAAAACGTTTTAGTATTCAATTCTCCCTCTAATAATTTGAATAAACTTCATCTGTTTTTGTTGTTGAGGGTTCGGAAAAAAGAGGTTTTTCTCCTTCCACGCGCCCGTTTGGACCGCGCAGAGGGAAGAACTTGGTCTTCGTCGCGGGGGCCCGCCCTTGAGGTGCTTTCTTTATGCATAATATATGGCGCTAAGGGAAACGCACGGCTTATGCAAATCCCAACTGTGAATAAAGAGTGAGTCTGAGAACCATCTTGTTCCCTCCCACGTTTGAAAACCTATGTTTGCGCCTGGCATCGCCTTATTTATTATACATGTTGCTCCTCTCCCCCCGCATCCTTTCCCTCTCCATCGCGATTGTAAGTGAACTCAACCGGGGCCCGATAAACAATTTCAAGACGCGGCTGGTTGTCGTTTCAGTGACAAACCGCCGGACGGGGAGCGTGAAAACCTAAACTGAAACCGCCGCTAAGGACTTGGAGTTCGCGGGAGGCCCTTCCAGAGAAAACGCAACAGAAAGTGTCGCCACCGTGGGGGCTCCAAAGAAACGGAACATATTTCAAGTATGCAATGCTTCCACTCCAACGAAATTGTTGAATTGTATCATTCTGTTAGTGGTGCAAGCGCCTGGACCAAAAACAGGCACCACAAAATCTACTAAAATCTACGAAAATCTACTCGTACTTCACGAACAAGAAAACAACAAGTTATGATGAACGAACAAAATATTCCTACACTAATACAGCAAAGTATATAGGGATGTCTATTGAAGCCAAATTAAGATGGAAAGAGCATGTAATTAAACAGTCATGCAGTTATTATAAAACCAGAAAAATTGAGACATTTTACAAAAAACCAATTCATTCTTTGAAAATTCGCTCTTATAGCCATGCTGCATGACTGTAGATTTTAGCGAATTTTTGAAGAAAATGTATGTGTGTTTGTGTTGTGTATGTGTTATATTTATATATTTATGTATGTGTCATTCCAGACGATAACTCTCGATAGAATTGAGATAAAAAGTTGCAATATCTCATGCCGTTCTCAAACTGGAGCACTATGAAGATAAAGAAACGTGGTTGTTACTAAAAGTTCAAATTTGCAATCAAAAGGCTAAGTGCGTAGATGGGCAGAATCGGGTCACTCTAAGGGGGTTTGGGGGGGGGGGGGGGAATTCCTCATACATTCCCAAAATGAAACATTCTGACAAGTGACACCTCATTTTGAAGGTTTTTACACGCTCAATACACTTTTTACACTTCGTGAAGTCAGAACAATTATTGCGATACCTTATTTCGTTCTCACACTTGAATACGTTTTTCATGGTTAGTCTGCTCCAATCTGAAGACGGAATGCGATATCGCAATTCTGTCTTTTCCGTCTTGTTCAGCGTTGAAATGTCCAAAAGCTGAGTGGGGTTTTGGGGAATGTTTGGTGATTGGAGGGGGGGGGGGGGGGGAGAGAGGTTCACCCATAAATTCCAAAAATGAAACGGTCTGTCAAGTGACACCTCATTTTAAAGGTTTTTACACGCTGAATAAAATGTGGAAGTCATTTAATTTAGTGTGACTTTATGCTGCAGTCGATGCGTTACGGAAAAGTGACGAGGTGGCAGTAGCAGTAGTTGTACCTGGAACATGTATCAGTTCCAGTGACTGTCGACGGTCTTCGGGGTAGAAGGCGAAACGAGGGTGACAAACGGCGGACGGACCACAGCTGACTGACAAGGCAGCCGACAATGGGAGGAAACTGTAGATCTGCCCGGATCTGTTCTCCGACTGCCGCTGAAAACCTTCTTTTTGTCCGCCAGACAATGGGGCAACTCCCGAGCTCCGATTATGGACGAGGCCGCGGGCTTCCGCTACTTTGATGAAATGCCGGGAGATACGTCACGTCGATCGGATACATCAGACTGTATGGTCGATCCGATGAGGATATACAAACGATAAAAGGGTTCTTCGAGGTGCCTGATGCGGCCTCAAACCCATTGACTTGCCGATCTCAGGGTTAGTCTATAAATTGACTTTGCCACATTGGAACATTCCACTAACTACTGAGCAAAAACCGTGGTTTGATACCTCCCAAGCGGTAGAATCTGTTTCTGCAGAACCTCCACAACTTAGCCCAAGCAGCACAATTGGTCGGATTTCACGACTTGCTACCTAATCTGTAGTATATCCGACGTCAGAAATCTGTATGTCAAATATTAACGTCATCACGACGTCGGTACGACGTAGAGATTTCTGTACGCAACTGCTATTGGTTGCCACGCCGTCGGAAATCTATAGTACAGATAGACGAGGTCGCCACGACGTCGGATATTTGTATTACAGGTTGACGAGGTGGCCACAACGTCGTATATCTGTACTACATAACGCTGAGGTCGCCGCGACGTCGGATATCTGTAGCAAAGATAGACGAGGTCGCCACAACGTCGGATATCTATAGTGAAATGGCGATGGCGATAACACGCAGGTGGGACGCTACAGGCGCTCATTCTGTTGTACCGTTTGGGAACTACGTTACTATAGATTTCTGTACATGTTTTGTACATCAGCCGACGAGAGGTAGACTTCTGGTCGGCGCCACTACAGAGATATGTACAAACAGTTCGATCCCTAGTTCGCCATCTTTTTCCATCTTCCATTACAGGTTAGGTTGAGGTTAGATATTAATTTAAATAATTTTCCAATATATTCATTTCTGAAATTCAAATTTAGTAATAACTCTGATAGTTACCAAGGAAATACAGCAGGTTAATAGTGAAACCAGCAAAATAATAAGTCGTCATAACATTTTCACAATAGTTACCAAATTGAAAAAAATATTTACAACGTCTCAAATTCGGAGGGCACTGGTTTTTGAGAGACAGAATCGAGGATTTCACGTTAAATTTTTCTCCGCGGATGATTTGAAGAGACTAGAAATTACATACAGGAGTTGGTAGGTACCGTTTAATATTCACACCAAGTATTTCACCATCCACCATCTTCATGATTTCCGTGGAGAGAGATAACCTTCCTTGTCGGAAGATGTAGGTTTTGTATTGAGACAGTTGAGGTCGGGCGGCGACGTCGGTACAACCAAGAAATCATTCCCCACATTGGTCGGCATTTGGTCGTGGTGAGGTCGGTACGACGTCGTCGCCCGACCTGAGGTCGGGCGGCGACGTCGGTACAACCAAGAAATCATTCCCCAAATTGGTCGGCATTTGGTCGTGGTGAGGTCGGTACGACGTCGTCGCCCGACGTCAGGTCGGATTTCCCGACCTCTTACGACGTCAGACCGACGTCGTTGTGCTGCTTGGGAGCGAAATGGACATCAAGTTCTCACGAAGGTACACAATCTCAAAAGTCCTTAAAAGTGATTCTGAGAAACGTTTTTGGTGTGAAAATTTTCAGGGAAATACGCACATGACTAGTATACAACCAGACAATTCAATGAAGTGTCTGTTTGTATAATGATCATGTGCGTAATGTGATCCTGAACATTTTCATACCAAACACGTATTTGCAAAAAAATGTGCCATTTTTCTTCTAAACCATCCACTGCAAGGGAAAAATGTTGTATTCAATGTGAAAAAGGTTGAATTCATTTTGAAAAAGGTTGAATTAGATACAAAAATACCAAATAACAACTAAATTCTTAGCCTGCAACATGAGCGAGAATCAAACTGTAGAACGTCAGGCCATTTTGTATGCTGGTATGGGGAAAGCTGATTTTTAAAAAACGCATCGTTCGGTGATATCGAATTTCGAGTTCATAGAGACTTTCCGTGGTTTTTTATTCGGACAGTTTCGCGATTCGGCGAGTTTACCGCTCGGACATACACCGACGCCCTGTGTCGTACAAGACCCATAAACACGAGCGCGGCAGGAGCCACGCAAACATCTGCCCCTACAAAACAGATAACAATCTTCCTTGGCACCTGCTCCATTTACCTTGTTCTCAAGTACCTTCTTTAACTCGCTTGTTTCATTCCTTTCGGGAGATGACTTATCTGCAATTTCCAAGGATATTGAAATGTTTCGTAATTGGCAAATAACGCCCCTCCGCCGTCTTGCCAGACCGTGAACTCCTCTTCGACTGACATCCAATTTGTTGTCGCCTCGACAAAACACTTCCGTTCAATTAGAGGTCGTCAAAATCTTGATAGCTCGCAACAGAAAATGAGATCATCAGACATTTCATTTATTTAGACCCAATTCGACCGCAGACTGATGTTCTCGGAAATTAAAATTCGCTTCATTCAAACGTTTTGGTTTTTCTTAAAACTAGGAAAGTGACAACCACTAACTACTACAATTACTCTCATATAAAATCAACTCACGCTTTTGAGACAGCAAATTCTAGGACCCTCAAAACCTCTCAAGACCCAGTCCATTGTCCGTTTAGCAGCAACATTACAAATAGACCACTTGGATTCTCTTAGGTTGTAACAAAAATAATTACTGGAGAAAAAGTACTGGCTCTAGGTTTAGTACATTAATTGGTAAAAACAGAAGTGTAAATGAGAAGAAAAAAATAATACAATAGGTGTTCAAAACTTTGGGGTTAAGGTGATGGTGAAAAAGTGAGGTTGCGAATGCGAGAAAAAAAATTATATATAAAAAGGAAATTCCGGTTGAATCAACTAACAACTCTAATATTCTTGGGGTATATTTGAAATAAGGAAACTCGGATTTGACTTTTCATTTTCATCGAACATTTGTCATTTTCGAGCTCTTGCTTGTTGAGTTCATCCGAACTTGGCCAAATTTGAGGTTGTTTCTTTTACAAATTGATATGCTGATTCGTATCAAACGTTATTCCCGAAAACATTTTGTGAAAAATATCTACCTAAGCCATTTCAGAAGCATTTCGACACCGAAAATTTGCTAGTTTTAGCCCATTTCATCAAAATGTCAAAAATCACAAAAGTAACGAACCCTACAGATAAGACCTAGAAGAAATAGATGGATGACAAAAGATGGGTTGAATTTACCAACCTTCAAAGTCATTCGGACATTTTGACAGTTTGCACTGGGGTCTGTGGCAAATATTTTACCCAAATTCCAACTCGTAGTACAGGGTACTTTGGCGAAATACCCTGTACTTGTTACTCACTCTCCAGCATTATGATTGTGGTTGGTTTTATCCCTATAGATACGTGTTAGTCCAACAGTAATGATTCAATGTTTTTTCAACCACCATGGTGTAGGCTAGAACGAGGGCTAGAATGGTCCGCTTGTTCACGCTCGTCCAAGGTAGGTGCCATTTTTGGTAAACCGAAAATAATGCAAGGCGGAGATGTGCTTCTGAAATGTGTACATCAGTTGTGCGCACTCAATGCAAAAAGTGCAAAGTTGGCCTCTGCATACAATGCAATTTTGCAATTTTCCATGAATTGAAATTCTCAGGAGCCCATCCATGTTTTGAATTGTTTAATATCCTAGTTTTGATATTTCGTTTTAGTTCTGTTTAATGTGTTATAAATAAAAAAATGTTGCGCTATAGTAATTTATAATTATTCCCAAACCCTCTCCCAATCTGAAAGACGAGCGTGACCGCACGGATACGTCAGACTTTAGGTACTTGGGCCCATATGTGAGTATGGCGACTATTTTTGCAGTGATTCCTGATAGCTATACTAGGTAGCTTGATTCCTAAAGAGAGAACGCAATTCAGGTTGGATTTTTAAAATTTCGAATTCTCGTCTCTGAAGGGTTGATGTAGATTACGTGGTATTTGAAAAAATCGTTTGATCGATTGTTTATGGCGAATATTATTGGCAGCTATAGACAATCGGCCAGTTGCCACGGCGGAAGCCACTCAGTAATACCGCTTTTAAACGTATCCCGGACCGGAAAGCGTACGACTGTATTTTTCTTGGATTCAATGCAGTTGTAAGTACTGACAATGAACGGATGGACTGAATTACAAATGTTTACGTGTAGAAAAATCGATTATCCGGCGATGTGGGGCCGGCTGGTGGAAGACCCCGTTCCTTCTAAAATGCGACTTCGTCCACGTCGTTTCTCATCGGAGCCCGTATTTTGTTGCTTGTATCAATATTATCAACCTGTTCTAGGTGGCATTCTGCCCTTATATCCCGCCTATCGACAAGTTCTTACGTGCCGGGCCCCCTCAACGGGGAATTGATGTGGCCTTTTAAGACTCGCCCATGCGGGCCAGAACACGGAAAGAATCGTTTCTTAGAGAGAGGGAGAAGAAAAATGTAACTGTGGAGCGAAAACTTACTACCCCAACGGTGACAACGTTATGATCCTATTATAAGCCCATTTAAAATTATAATGAGATTTCAAAATCCATTACTTCCTGGTCGACGAGAGGGTTAATCGGATATTCATAAGGATGCGGGTCGGTTCGTCTAATGATTCAATCACAATGTGTTGGTTTACACGGAAACCATGAACCGTGTGAATTAAAGTGTTTTATTTGCCCTCATCGCGGATTCACCTGTGAATCAGTTACATTTTCACGAATATCTCAGACGAACAAGTTATTCTCGTTCTGCAACATCGATATTTTTCTATCGAACTTTGCTGTTTGCATGTTTTTGCATACAATGCAATACAATGCAATATTTGAATATTCATCTCAAAAAACAGTATGAGGTAATTGGAAACTAGCTCAGCGACGGTCTAGTAAATTTTCCAAATGAATGCTGGGACGCCCTAAAGTAGGAGAAAAAGGAGAATAATATTATGGCAACTCAAGGCTTTAAAATGGCCAAACTATCGTAATACATATAGTTCGTACAATTGGTTGGTACCTGATTTTATAGAAGGACAATGTAGACTTATAAGCATAGCTTGTGATGGCCAACATGAGTCGATGTTCAGTCTAATTCACTTTATGTTATGCACATAATTAAACATAATATAATATTATCTTTTATCTACTTTTATTACAAAAACTATATTAATTATTTTTACTGGATACTTTTAAGTCCTGAACCTTTATACCATTTAATTTCATACATTTTACAATTTTTATACATTTCTATAATTTTTGTTCTTTGTGACCTCTCTGCATTAGGTATATATTTCACTGTGTCTGGGGTGGAACAATTTAGTGTATACGTGGGACATCATCCAGAGACTGTGTTCATTTCAAAAGGGAAAACAGCGGGATGGTTAGTTGGTCCATCACCTCAAAATGCCGCAGGGGTTAAGTTGTTGTTGTGTGAAAAACATTGGTTCTGTAATAATAATTCCCTTCGAACTTCCGAGTGGTGGTCCCTCTCAATCCTTTAACTCTACATAAGAATTTGAATTGACTTTCATAGTCGCTCCAACATTCGTCTTAGTTGAACGGTGTTGCTTAAAACCGCACAATATTTGTTTCCACGTCCTTTCCAACTCCATCCTTCCCAGTGTTGTCCATGCTGCTCTGGCCTGTCGAACCATTTCCTGTGGTCTTCTCCATTTCGTCGCCAATGATAAATGAATGAATCCCTCATGAATCATAACCATAAAACTAACTTTTATTAACCAAATAACAACCTACTAGAACTCTCAATAAACATAATATGTTTATATTATGACCATATTATGTTCATCGCATTCATAATAATTATTTCTGTATCCTATACTTCATACTAATTCTTACATCGCTCATGGGTCGACGAAGAGGCAAAATTCATTTTAATTTCAGAGTAAACGTTTGAAAAATGGAGCTTCCAAACTGTTCCTCCGTTGTCATCATCGGCGTTTCAACGGTTCCTCCGAGGGCCGTAATAAGAGTTATTAAATGTTTTCGGAACTTCACTAAAGGCCTTACGGGAGTAATGAGTTATTAGTTCCGAAGTAACCTAAGGAAACTGACCGTCAGGAGCAGGTGAAGAGCACCGCCTTCAGCGCACCTTGCTTCCTCTCCAATTATCCATCTTCGACTCCTTTTTATGGATATCCAACGTGGAGTCGGTGCAAGGACGACGGGTATCGTATGACAACGGATATCTCGCCGCTTCATCTCCAAGGTTTCCCGTGTTGGAACAATCCACTCCAACATGTGAGAACAATTCATTAGGCAGAAATATACTCGGTATCGCCGTCGCATCTCGCTATCGTCGAGTTGACCCGTGTCATCATCGCCACTAGTCACTCCGACATTTTTACTGTAGGGAAATAATTGTTTTTGGTGTTTTCTCTCTTCACGAGGTAATTGGTGTAAACATGCTCCTGTCTAGCGACAAAAACGTGTTAACTAAAAGAGCAACCTTTTGTTTCAGGTCTGTTTGACACGAGGAGCGTTTGACGCCCTGATGTAACGCCAAAGATACACGAGAGGGTCACGAACGTCAGAAAACCACGAAACAAATCCAAGATGGACCTCATCAATGAGTAATCAACATCTTCGAACTTCCAGACTTCAAATACAATACGATAGTACAATGTACTAGCTATTCGGCAAAAATAGATGCCAAGTGTTATTTTAACGGTACAGTCGTTTGTCACCAGAACTGAAAAGTACCCGAATCCGAAGTACTATAAGGAAAACATGATTGATTTTATTGATTGACATGTACAATTGTTTACTAGACAATTTAGAACTATAAAGTCGACTCTTATAATTATACAGAAAAATACAGTCGTAGCATACCCAGGCCTAACAAACCGAGTTTCCTGAGGAGCCAGGAGTCGGCGAAGCAAGAATAATGAATAAATAAGAATAAATTATTACAATAAATAAATATTTCAATAACCAAAGAGGTAGAGACTTCATGGGTGAGGTTATTTTGACTTTAGTACGTACTGTAATTCACACTATTTCGCGTGATTCACCGTTGGCGCTTTTGCGCTACATTCACTAGAGCACAACTCAATTTATACCTATAGAAATTTGTCTCTATGAATGATTCGGAAATAGAAGAACCCTGTCAAAATTTCCTGGTGATGTATCAGAGAAAGTAGTAACTAGCTGCTGAGCTTAAACACAGGAGAAATGTTAGTGAGGTCCTTGGAGTCACCCTCTGATAAATTGTTAAATTAAATCTGCAAGAAAAAGTTGGAAGCGTCACTTCTGAATATTTGTATAGGCCTAAGAATTTTGTGTACTTTGCCGGTTTTGGTTGCACCGGGAGAACGGTCATTCAGCGTACTTTCTCGTATCAAGAACTTCTACCACTCACGTTCCACGCAGATTCTTAGGCTTCCTAAATGTCCAAACTCGAGTAGGAGTAAAAAAAGTAACTGTGGGACATGTAAGTGATGACTTGAAAGGTCTTGCAGTACTCCAATTAGAAATTGTATTTTAACCAAACAGTGGAGAATTGACTCTAAAGTACTACAATATACAGGGTGTACCGCAAGTAATATGCAAGATGTTAATATTTAGGTCTAATGTATAGTTCAAGCAACTAATAAAATTATATTCTACAGAAATAAGTTGTCATTCAAACCCATCCTCGGTTGAACTGCTTAAGGTTTCAGACGTTGTGGTAGATAGCTGATTTGCCTGTGAACGGGTTTTATTGTTAGTACATATTGAGTTTTAGAGATGGCACAATGTTTTCAAATATTTATACAATTGACAATTAGAATAGTAAGACAACGACGCGGTAAGTAGCTGGTACCAGGCTTTGGGTGCCCAGTGCAGTTTACGACCGGAAATAAACCTCTTGAGATCAAGGTATCCTTTACAAGCGTCACAAACCACCATCTATCATACATCTTAGTACGTCACCAGTTGCAGTTGGATAGTCCTTGAAACTTTTCATAACCCTGAGGTACTCCCAAAGTCAATAGAAAGGGGTGGAAAATTGGGGTTAATAATTTTTTATTATAATATAATTTAACATAAGTAATATATTATATTACGTTGGAACAGTATAATTTTATTTTATTAATCCATTCAGTAGACTTTGATTCCAAGAATTCTTGAAGACCACCCGGAGCGTTGTAGGACGATGAGGGCTCAAAGGGAGACGATATGATTCAAGGCGAAACCGTCAACATGAACGCGAATCAATTGGTAGTATTTCGAGCAAATTTTCATACTGAGGAGCAGCAAATTTGAACAGCACATGGTTTTATAATGAAGAACGTCTTGTTCTGAGGAACTTCTCGTGTCCACGTAAAGAAGGTAATTTTAAATACATGCAAGGTACTTCTAGATATAAATTACTGACGATATACGTACCTAGATTTAAGCAAAAGGTCATGCGCCATATGTATACAAATAAAGTATGTGCTTATTTTTATGTATAATCCAAGTAAAGTTTACTTGCATTTACTTGCATCAATTATTGATGCAAATAAATGAAATATTACTCGGTTGGAATGAAGTTGAAAAGTGAACCCAAATTGGGGGTTCCATCACCCTATTGGTTCTCCCGTACTATGTAGGGTAGAGTTATGTACCTAGTGACTTTTTTTTTTTTTTTTTCAATATTAAATTTGCCCACCGAAAAACGTGATTATGGCCAGATTTCGCATACACTTGTTAGGACAGCTCATTGGCTCCACACCCATGGTGTCCTTATATTTTTAGGAACTCATAACGCTGGGTAACAGCAAATTAAGAAAAAATTGAATTGTCCCTAGGTGCAATACTTGCATATACCTAGGGACTTTATGAATTGAACCTGGGGACACCCTATCAGAGATATGGAGAACTCCATTTTCACGGTAATAAATATATTTTCAATACAAAATACTCGTACCTATATAGAGGGTCCGCAACACATCACATTTCAACACATCACATTTTTCATTTTCTACCTCCAATTTGGTAGGTAATCATGGAAAAAATAATGACTTAGGAGGTAATATTAATAACTTGGAAATACAATTGAAATGTGTCACGAAATAGTTTCCAAACACGTAAATCACAAAAATTACAAAAGGAAAAATACACAAAAACACAAAAAACCGAAATACAAACCAGAAACGATAAGAACCCACATTTCAAGAAAAGAAAGGTCAAAAGCGTTACAACCATTCTGCCCCTGGAATCGTATGAGGAACTTCATTTCACCCCCAAAAAAATTCCAAAAATTTCCTTCCTCTGATGCCAACTGATGCAGCTTTTTCCGCAGCTCGTCGAAAAGTTACGAAAGCTACGGGCATATGAGTTGAAGACGTGTTAGATATATCTTGTAGCTTTCGTTTATATATCTCTTAAGATATAACATTTGAATGCCTCGTGCCGAGTATGACCTTGCTCGGAACGAGGCAGGTGGGCTTCAGAGGAGCTCGAAGTGAACTGTTAATTTTTACTGTCCCCTTCCCTCTGCTCCATAACATGATCAGCAAGATGTCATTTTCACCCCGACGTGGAAACCCGTTAACGGAAACGATCCCAGCAACAGCTGATCTATAAAAGAAAGAAAAAAATTAAAAAAGTCGGAAAAAACTGTGTCTTCCCTCCCACATTATACATACAAATGAGGGCATAGAGTCCGGCGCTTATGAATTATTGATGATTTTTTAATTCCCCTTTCTGGAAAAAGACGGGGTTGCGTCCGCCGTAAAAGTATTTTTACCGAGAACGATAATTGGGGTAAAACGATGTGGATAGAGAAGGCGAACGGCGAAGAGGGGGGTCAGTGACAGTCACAGTAGCGTGTTGTGTACTCAGATATCCGCCTAAGATTAACATTCATTTGCATCGAGACATTTGGCAGGGGACTTCTCGAAGAAAAACTGCATCTGATTAAGTGGTCCGCCGTTACAAGGCCTACCGGGGACACGGCCTACGGCCAACATGTTCTTCCAAGTCCACCGAAAACCTTGTGGAAGAGGCAACTGTGAGTAAATCAATGAGTAATTAAGGCGTTTGGCCGCCGAAACGAAACAAGGAGCCCGGACCGTGTTCGGGGTTCTATCACTTGACTCCTAAGACTGGACAATATAATTAATGGGCGTTTGGGGTGACTTCCAAGATGTTTCACCGTCAACGAACAACCCATAAATTCGAAAGGGGGTACAACGAAGTGGGTACTACAGCACTACAAACGGTTCTACGAATTCGGGTATTGCGAATTTCATAATTGGACTGCGGCAAAAGCGACAGTTAACATTGAATGGAAAATCGCAAAAAATAAAAGATTTTGACCTCGTTTGGACCAAATACACCAGATCCATCAGTCTTTCCGCAGCCCCAGCCTGATAAAGCCTTGATGAGGATAGATCAAGGTTTTTGATGTTCAATATCCAAGGTACCCTCGGAATCTGCTTGACAAAATTTGACTGTTTACGTTATGAAGTACGTGGAGGTCAAAATAGAATTCAAGAAAATGGAATTCCACCTCAATAGTCAATTACCTACTTCCTGTCTAGATTGCTGTTCTTTATGCAATATTCTTACGAGTCTCATAGCGCCTCGAAATAATTGGAGCAAGTCATGAGGTAAAATATTATGAGTTCGTTCTAGAAGGAGACCAGAAGCATATTCCATACAAGAACAAGTCAGCAGTTAACAAATTTTACACTACAAAAACTTGAAATGCACAGCGTGGATGTACCAGTGCGAAAAATTGACAATAATAATTATTGTCTACAGAACAATTATTGTTCTGGGAAAGATACAAGTGTAGCGGCGATATTGGATTGATTAAATGATGAATACGTTTGACATTCTAACCTTATATTACAATATACATACCATATTAATTGTGCACACAGTAAGGTACCTAGTTTAGTAGTCAGTATGAATACGCTCTATTTGACACCTAGTCTGATCCTCTCCAATTTGGCAATAAGAGCGAGGAAAACGTTGATTAATTTTGAAATTCATTGCATTTTCAGACTTTTTTGAACTTGTAAGAAGGATTCCGTGTAAGTAATGCCCACCAATTTTGTGTTGTCAACCCGACCGGCCAAAGTTTCAAGACTCCCTTCATACTTGTCATTTATAGGTACATCATTTCCATACAAAACATACAAACATAGTTTCCTTCAAATATTTGCTTGGACTTCACATGGAGAAAAACTATAATTAGGAGCAACAGAAAATGCATGTTCCTTGTACACTGCTCTCACTTCTCTAAGCTACTTTAAAATGCCTCTTTGGGGTTGTTTGGGGACAATTTAACTTCATAGCTGATTCTAGACGTTGAAATGATCCGGAAAAATTAAGTTGTTTGTTTTGTTTGGTCGCACCTGTAGAAACTCAGAAGTACAAGTGGGAGACTTCAACTGGCAGCAGTCAGATAAAATGTTTTCATATTAAAACTGTTGTGGGGTTCCTACACAATCTTCGGGTGGTCTCTCCTGTAACCCGCGTCAACATACAAACTTACTCAAATCCACGTTTTTGGCGGAAAAGATAAAACAAACGGCAGTCCCAAGTAAACAACCGAGGAAAATCCCCGTGTCACATCGGAGACCGTTCCATCACAGCATTATTCTGATCCCTTTTCCCTCTCTTGGAGGTGAAGGAAACTCTTGGACGGAGCCTCGGTAAGTACAAGTAGAGTTGGGAAGGACGAGGTTTGCGTGAGCGAAGGATGGGGGCAGGTACTGCAAACACATTATGATGGATGCCCCGTCTCCAGAGGGAGATTTATGGGGTCGATCCATCTTCGGGGCCGCTGCCCAGTGGACACTCATCCGCCGAGGAGTGTTGCACAAGTACTTCTCTTGCTAAATTACCTTCGGCAAACCTACCCCAGTTTAAGGGGGTTACTTTCAATGGGAAGATAACGTTGATGTTTCGAGTAGCGAAAGGGGGCTCATCCTTCAAGATGACCAGAGGCGTATTAGCATATGATATCCCTTTTCTTGGAGCTTGAGTGATCCCTTTGGAGGAGGATCATGGAGTGAGACGCAGATGAGAAACGAATAAGCAACGACTCAACACCGTTGGAAGTGCCTCCGCTTATCTGCTGGGATTGCTGTCATTCAGGTCAACAACAAAACTCCTGTCGTCTAAAATTTAACGGATTTCCGAAGAATAATAAAAGTTGTTGCCATGGGCGGTTGTAAACTGGACACAAATCCTCACAGTCGTACGCAAACTGGACAAGTAATCGCTCGTTCAAGTGTAGGTATATTCGGTCCATCACGTGATCGGAGCCTGAACACCATTTACCTGGATTTTCAGTGATTGATACCAACATTTGGTAATAGGTACCTTATGAATATGAACGAACGGGAACATCTTTGTTGTAAGAACAAAGGTAATATTAACATCGTTTGTTCAATATGAAATTAGTTGGATGGATGATGGAAATGATAGGCAAAGTAAAGTAAAAGCTAAGTAAAGCAAAGTAAAGCAAAAGCTAAGTAAAGCAAAGTAAAGCAAAGTAAAGCAAAGTAAAGCAAAGTAAAGTAAAAGCTAAGTAACATGTGGACATAAGCGGCAATGAAAAAGCGGACAAAGCAGCAAAATACGGCTCGACGCAACCTACGGCGGATGGAATTTTCGACATTCCCCTGAGCGACGCCTTCTTAGTATTCAAGAAAGAAACAACACTCGAATGGCAGACGAACTATGAGGCTTCATCACTAGAGAAGGGACACTACCACTAGTCCAGCTAGTAAGGATGAGGACTGGACACGGCCAAACAAATAGATCACTGTACAAAATACATGTAGCCGACTCACCTGAATGCGACCACTGCAACGGGGTAGAAGATGACGTCGAGCACAGGATTGTCGAATGCCCATTTTACGAGGAAGAAAGGAGGACCTACAGCGAATTCTTTGGCGAAAGTGGTCTCAAACACATACTGAAGAAAGGAACAACAGAACAACTAAAAAAAATACTGAAATTTATTAGAGAAGCGGGGATTCATTTATAAGATCTTTGAATTTTCATTTTATCTATTATCAATTTTATATATTATTCAATTATAACATTATTCAACAACTAATTTAACTGGCGATATGTATTCATGACATATGTAATACACAGTCTATAAATAAATAAATAAAAAAAAAAAAAAAAAAAAAGCTAAGTAACCCCCATTGCGTTGGCTAGACGTCTCGACCGCCCTGTCAGCGTTGCTCAAAGCTGATTAGCTGTCCTCTGATGAGAATCAATATCTGCGAAAGTACAGTTATGATAGAATGAATGGCTGAAATAAACAGGAATGTTTGGGTGTTCAGTCACACAGGTTGGCTGAACGGATTTCATGGCAGGTTTAGCCGTTATTTTGTGTACCTAGGCCAGATGCGTAATCGGTCACTGTGCATAGTAAGAGTCACCTGCTTTGCCAAAACCATTCAAAAGGGGCTCACGCTTTCCAGCTGTAGCAGTGTTCCTGGTGACGTTGACTTGGATTTTTTTTTACTTTTACAAATCTACGCTAGTATTCAGTTAACCTTAAATTTTCAAATTTTTAAACGAGTTTTTAGGTTCAATAGGCGACGAGGGGAAGGACAAATCGACAGTTGACAATGTGTTGGGGAAACTCAAATTTTACAGGAGGCGAAAAAACATGCTCAATATCGTTAGGTATTGTGCTTCATATTTTTCGCGTTGTTTAGGTTAGTCCTCCGGCCCTCGTCCCCCAGAAGTCCCAAAGTGGTTGGAATTCGCACCAAGGTGCTGTCCAAGCGGTGACAATCCAGTCCAATTAGAAGAAGTTCCAAAAGTGCGATGCTAATATGAATCCAGAGCAAGACTTTTGGTCGTAACTGTTCTAGGGTGCTTGGTGAAGCAGAACTATACACTTGGAACACTGGAAGCACAAATTAAGTCTGATAACTCTGGTAGTAAAATTCTTGGAACAAAGGGACCAATTGTTGATGAACGGTTAGAAGTGGTAATGATGTAGGTGGCAGCAATGACAATAATATTATGATTGTTGTGCTTTACATGGTCCAAAAATGATGTGAGAATATAGTGGAGGGTACAGTGGAATTTGATATATTTGAATTTGCCAGTTTACACAAGTTCCTTTGAACTTTTTAACTGGCAGGCGTATGTTTATTTTACAAGTGTTTGTATTTCTTTTCTTATATATTTTTTTCATATGCCAATAAATAAAAAAAAACAAAAAAAAAACAAAAAAACAAATAGTAGTACTAATACATAGAATAATTGGGTAGATAAATAGATACGAAATTAAACATGGAATAACACAAACCTATAACGTTACATGGAGGATTCACAACAGTATAAATACCGATATTGTTTCAATTGTCATGCTATAAACACTGAAAGCATGATAAGTAGCGACAAGCTGTGGTTTTATGATGTTCAGCCAATATTTGGCGAATATTTGGTAGTATTTTAATGATATTACGTTAGGTAATTACTTGATATGGAATGTCGAAAATAAGGTAAGCGCAAACGAGTGAACTCTTTACGACTTTAACTTGACGCTGCCCAGGCCCCGGATCAGCTGATCGCTAATTTCTATGCTATTCACAAGATGAAGCGGTAATTTGGTATGTAGCCTCATTAGGACATGTAAGTTTACACTTTAGGCAACATATGCCCAGGATCAGCTGAGTGACTTCCAAAGCTAATGTATATGCTAAACGGAGCTAAAAACATGTTCCATACTTATAGAATTTAGCCGTAAGGCTCAAAACGAAAGAAGAAAGGGGGGTCCAAAGCGGATGCAGAACCCCTTGGCGAGGCCAGCAGGGCCGATCCTCCGAAAAAATATCTACTTACGAGGTATTGCATCTTGACTGTTGGTATTTGACGAAGATACAACAGGTAGCTGGTAGGTGACTCAATTCATGAGAGACATCTTCCCGCCAATGACCTTTCGAATTTCTGACTTCCTCATTTCCATTCTCACGTGAGTCGCCCAAAGGTTTGCCTGCTCCGGAATGACCGCGATATCCCGTGCGAATCTTCTCCGAACTTCCACCAGTTTCCTTCGCCGTCGAAGCAGCCCAAGTCGCTGCGGTGGGTCGCCGTCCTCCATGAACGGACGGATTCGGCGTGGGAAGGCAATCCAGATCCAGAGCAAGCGGTCGAGGGTGGCAACAATAATTAGGGAAGACCAAAAACAGTTGGCGGTTTAATAAATAACCTCCCGTGCAGTGGCGAGGCACCAGTCCCTGTTTCCTTCCATAGCCGACAGAAAATTTGCATAGATAAGGGACGAGCTGAGGACTTCCTCCGCTTCGCTCTCTGCTCCGTCCTTCTGCATTTCCATATATTACTCACTCTCCCTTGACGACCGAAATTTTCTTTTTATTGCCTTGTAATTGGTCGACAAGTATCCTGGCTACTTGTTTTCACATTGACTGCTGTTTCCCTCGAAGCCGTCCAGCCTCTCCCATGTACCTATCACTCGAAATGAGAGAGCGCAATGAGCCGGTAAACCGGTTAATCTACTTATATATCATCTTCATTTCTTTCTGGCCTCAATCACGATATTTTCAACGCTTGTTTACTGTGTATCTCAATACGAAAAAAGGCTGAAGAGCTTGCGTAGAGAATTTTGTGTGACTGGAACATGTTGGTACAGTGTTGTCTTGAAAAATCCTGTCGATAGCCAACAAGGCCTCCAAACACCTCCACATAGCGTATTTTGACAATCACTACGCCTATTTTCTACGAAATTACGTCTATTTCACTGAAATTTGACTGTTAGACTGGTTTCGGTGATTGAACCACTATCAGTAACAAAAACATTCTATTTGTACAAAACTGGAATTTTTTTATAACTTACATAGTTTAATCATCGAAACCGGTCTAACAGTGTTCTCATATTTCACTGGAAATAGACGATTTCTAATGATAATCTTGTTTTTCTACATACCTAACAAAGGTTTCCACGATTTCGTCGCGAGTGATTTAGTTCGTATCAGTTTACAGAATTACAATTATTTCGTAGTGGGATAGCGAGGATATCAGGATCATACAAGAAAATCTAAAACTACGCGCAATGTGCAACAAAATCCATCACATAACAGTCAAAACTGTCCAAAATTGGCGGTGTTGATTCTCTTTCACAATAATTGTGAAAAATTACTAGAAAAAATCACTACTTCTAATATTAGAAGCACCTAGTGTGAATGTTTCCTTCCAAATTCCGTATTATATCTGTTGAATTTATTATTTCTAAGGGGGTTAGTGGCTTGAAAACCGGCCCGCACCACCAACTTAGAGTAATAAGGGGTTTAACTACAATGAGTTTCGCTGATTTGAAAACGGCTGAACCGGAAGTGAGGGCACAACTCCAATCGCCATGCAGCAAAGGAAGCCCGACAGGAATCAATGCAATACGGCTTACCTGATGCTGTGCTGCTCACCACGTTCAGCGTAGGATGGAGATGCGACGGGGAACTTGGGGCACCAACGAGGGCTGAAAACTCGCGTGAATTCCGATGGTTTGTGGGGAGGAAGGGACCCTGAAAGAATGATTGGTCAATATGGGGGCCTGCAGGCACCCTTACTGGGAGAATGAAGGAATTATTGGCAATACTGGCCAGAAAATAGGAAAAACCGCGTAGTCAAACTGGACGTACCGGCTGCCAAAAGGGGACTGGCGCAACGTGGATTCTCCCACTAGAGCGCGTTTCATCAGCTGGTCCATTTACGGACAAGGTACACCGATTACAATAAAACATACCGAGCCACCATCACCACATGACAACATAGAGCTGCGCCTCCTTCACTTACCGGGGAATAAAGCCGGAAGATTGAGGAAAATGAAATATTAGGGAATCTTGTAAGGGATATATTATAGTGGAAAAATAAGAAACTTTATGATCTATTAAAGAAAACAAAAGAGAAAATACTGAGGGGAAAAAAAATGAGGACACGACGAAATTTCCCCGAACATTCCGCCGACCTAAAATGAATATTTTATTGGGATGGTAATGGGCAGAGCCTAACCACCGATCGAGTAATTAGACCCTTGGCTGTCTTGAGTGTTGCCACCCGAACAACGCCATCTGGGCCAGGGTGAATTTCTACCACACGACCCAGGGGCCACGCTAAGGGAGGCATAGATTCTTGGCGGATTAGTGCCATGGTACCTACTGAAATGGGGGGTTGGTCTCTGTTCCACTTATACCGCTGCTGGAGTTGATTCAAGTATTCCACGTGCCACCGCTTCCAATAATTCACCAAGATCTGATTAATCAGGTTCCATCTAGCAAGATGGGTGAGTGGACGGTCACTATCACCTCTCATGGGAGGGGCAGTCAAAGGCTTCAACACTAAAAAATGCCCAGGTGTCAGAGGAATCAGATCCTCAGGTGAACTGGACAAGGGGCTTAAGGGGCGGGAATTCAACACTGCCTCTACCCGAGTCAACACCGTGTTCAGCTCCTCATAGCTTAGAACTTGAGTCCCAATCGTTTTGAGGAGCAAAATTTTTGCTGAGCGTACTCCACTTTCCCAAATCCCTCCCCAGTGTGGGGATGCTACTGGGATGAAATGCCAAAAAACTCCACGCTCCGATAAATTGTTTTGGATGGAAGTTATAGTGCCTTTCTCTTGTAAGAAACCTGCTAAGCGCTGACAGCCAACAAAGTTGGTCCCATGGTCACTGTACATATTTAATGGAAGGCCTCTCCGGCTGATAAATCGTTGGAAGGCCGCTACAAAGCATGAAGTGGACAACTCAGAGGCCAGTTCTAAATGTATAGCTTTGGTAGCCAGACATACGAATAGACAGATGTAAGCATTCGTCGCTCTAACCCCACGATGTCTAGTAAGTACTACTCGGAGGGGACCAGCGAAATCAACTCCGCTATTATGGAAAGGAGTCACTACTTGTTGCACTCTAGTAGCAGGAAGGTTACCCATAAGGGGAGCACGAGAGGTGGGAGCCGCACGAAAGCAATGATTGCAATCCCGAACCAAAGACTTCACTAAGGCTGTCCCAGAAACCACCCAGAACTGTTGTCTGAGGAGGTTAGTGGTGGCCAAAGGACCAACATGAAGGTTCGACTCATGAACGTGGCGAATAATGAGATGGGTCAGATTGGACTGCTTTGGGAGCAGCATGGGGTGTTTAGTGTCATACGGTAGGTCTGAATGTACCAATCGACCGCCGACCCTGATGACACCTACCTCAGGAATACCACTATAGAGATCGATAAACGGGCGTAACTGTTGGAACGAATGAGGTTTTTTACTTTCAATTTTATGACGGAGGTCTGAAAAATATCGAAGCTGTTCAATGGATATTAGGCGGTGTAATGATATCGTGCGCTCAGCTGGTGTTATAAACCCTTGGCGTTGGTCGGACGAATTTCTAAAATTGTAAACGATTCGAAGAATCAAACTACAGACGTTTAACAATTGAAAGTAATTAGAAAATCGGTCAACGATATCAAATTCTAAAATAGGGTTTCTTATGGAAACCACTAGAGAAACGGATTTGACGGCCTCAGCTTGCACTAAATCTGAATCGTGGGGGATTTTCGAGTCAAACTGGTAACTATGAGTCGAATCTCTAAGGAATGGAGGTCCTAACCACCATTCTTCATTATTGAGAAGCTGAGAAGGAGTTGAACCTCGTGAAACTATGTCCGCAACATTATGCTCAGTGGGTATATACAACCATTTTAAGCTAGGAAGGGAACTTCGTATTTCACTAACCCTATTTCCAACGAAAGTCTTCCACCTATAAGAGGGCTCCGTGATCCAAGTAAGACATACCTGAGAATCAGACCACCCATACATCCTCGTCACAACAAGCTCCTCATCTAGTGAAGTTAATACATGATTGATTAATCGGGTCAAAAGAAGGCAGGCACATAGCTCTAAGCGGGGTATCGATAAACGTTGGAGAGGGGCTACTTTGGATTTGGCTGAGATCAAGTGGACGCGTATATTGGTTTCTGATATTAATTTGAAGTATACCACAGCACCATACGCTTCACTCGAACTATCACAAAATCCATGCAGCTCTACCTGATACTTTTCAACTGAATCCCAGACTTTTCGAGGTACTGACACATTGGCTAACAATGGGAGTTCAGACTTGAACAACCGCCATTTATCTAAAATACTGCGTGAGGGAACGTCATCCCAGCCCAATTTTGCCACCCACAATCGTTGCATCAGAATTTTGAGGAAGGCCGTGACTGGGGCTAAAAACCCTAAGGGGTCAAATAAACGAGCGATATCGGACAATAAAGAGCGTTTTGTTTCAGTAGGTGACGGAGTGAGGACACTGTACGTGAAAATATCCAAAGTCGGGACATATCTGAGTCCTAACACAGGTACAGATTGTATAGTGTCATTATCTTTACAAGCAAATGAGATATCCGATATATTTTTGTCTCTGTCAACCCGTTGGAGTAATTCAGAGCAGTTGGTAGCCCATTTATGCAATAAAAATCCACCCTTTCCTAACAAATCAACCAGCTCATCAACTAGATTCTGGCCATCTTCTATCCCTTGACATGATTTAATTATATCATCGATATATGAGTTGCGAAGAATAGTTTCACTTGCGTTGGGATGAGAGGCCTGATAATCACAACAAAGTTGACGTAATGTACGAAGGCATAAAAAGGGGGCACTGGTGGTCCCGTACGTGAGAGTGTTCAACTGGTAAACTTGAACTTTATCAGATTGATCAAAACGCCAAAGTATTTTTGTCAAAGGCAGATCACTTTCATTTATTAGAATCTGTCGATAAGCCTGCTTGATATCGCAAACAAAAACATAATTATGTAATCGAAAACGCAAAAGGAGTGTTGACAAACTGGGCTGAAGCTTTGGACCCGAATATAAGACATTGTTCAATGAAACACCATTTACTGACGGACTACTAGCATTGAACACTACTCTTATACTCATTGAATTTTGATCACCTGGTATTTTATATTTTATGACTGGGTGGTGTGGAATGTAATACGAGCCCTCTTCAAAGTCCTTTGACACTAGACTCATATGATTTTGAGCTAAATAGTCCATCATAAACTCCCGATATTTCAACTTGAGCATAGGATTTTGATTGAGACGATGTTCCAACGATTTTAATCGCTTCAATGCAATTGATTTGGAGCTGCTTAGGGGCATTCTAGAAGGGTTTAATAATAAGGGAACTTTGTACCTACCGCTTTCGATTCGGGAATAATTGGCAACGTAAATATTTTCCGCCTCTTGTTCCTCCTGGCCTATCAATGAGACATCAGGAACATTTTCGATCTCCCAAAATTTAGCCATTATATTTTCCACTGAGCAAACCTCATTTACAAAATATGACTGAATGGGGGCCGCTACAGTTTGAGTTGTTGGTACCTTACCCAATAATACAAAGCCGAAGACAGATCCGAATGCGGAAGCAGTCCCGTCTGGACCGGTAATTTTTTGGCCAGTCAAAATTTGGGACACAATATCTGCCCCACATAAAATGTCTATTTCGGATTTGAAGAAAAACTGGGGATCGGCTAACTCAATCCCTTTCAAGTGGCTCCATTGAGGTGGCTCAAAAGTGCAAGACGGTACACACGAAGTTATTTTCGGAATAACCATGGCTTCAATATTGAAGGCAAGGTTCGAAATAGCTCGTGATGCAATGGTACAATTTATTTTGAATTTGCTAGAAGGAAGAGCAGTATGAGACAACCCATCTACTTTTGTGACACATTTAATTTTGGGTACACCAAGACGGGTAACAAGGGATTCAGAGATGAAATTCCCCATGCTCCCAGTGTCTAGTAATACCCTAGCTCGAACAAAATTCCCATACACGTCCTTTACGTTCACAACAGCAGTGCTGAGAAGAATATGATGAGACGGAGTTGTAACAGCCACAGAGTAATTAGAAGTCACTTGGTTCGCAATAGCATCACCTGACTGGGCACCTGTACTACCACCTGCACTATCCCCTACTTGGGAACCGAAACATAGGGAGGTGTGATGTGACTTAGTGCACCTAGAGCATTTTGGAGCTTCACACTCCCTAGCGGAGTGGGTTTTAGTTATGCACAAAGTACACAACTTCAGGTTTTTAATGATTCTGTATCTTTCCTGAGGAGATTTTTCTAAAAATGTATTACATTTTGCCAGACGATGGGAGGATTTACATAGGGGGCAGATCACTTCAGAGTGTGGAGCAGAGTTTCCTTTCGCGACGGAAAGGAAGTTCGATCTTTTTAGAGCCCTTGAGGAGGATGATTTTGGGACATATGTACCCGAAGGGACCTTTTGCTTGGAGGTACTTGGTGCGTATAGACTCGCAACCTCAAAAGCCTGGGCCCGATGTTCAAGAAAATCAAGTACCTCCTCAATAGTAGGATTATTAGAGACGTCAGGGCGGGATATT
The DNA here is from genome assembly GCA_963920205.1 of Stenodema calcarata. Lineage (NCBI taxonomy): Eukaryota > Metazoa > Arthropoda > Insecta > Hemiptera > Miridae > Stenodema > Stenodema calcarata. The sequence goes on from OY986054.1 coordinate 4,507,839, forward strand.
TCAAATAGGCGTAGGGTACCTTCGTCTATTTTTTCGAGAACCATTGAAACCAAAAGCAAGCCCCACTGAGTGGTAGGGTACTTGAGTAATCGGAGTGCCTCAAGATTAGATCTAAGGGAATCTACAAAATGTCTCAGGGCCTTACTATTATTACCATTAATGTTGGGCAAATGTTTTATATAGTCAATATGATTCATTGCAATCTGACGAGTATTATCATATCGGTGTAATAACAACTTATACGCAGGTTGATAATTACAAACAGATAATGGCAAATGTTTCACTAAGTCCAGGGGCTCTCCCTTCAAATGAGATAATAATACTTGGTATTTATACAAATCAGAAAGGTCAGTACGGCTATGAATTACGGATGCATATAACGTATGAAACGCATACCATTCAGATTGAGTGCCATCAAATATCCCTAATTTGATTTTGGGAGTATCAGCAAGTTCGACGGGAGCGGGAACAACAGGCGTACTCGCGGGCGAGGCAGGTGGAGGGACGGGGTTTTGTTGATCCGATTTCAACTGGGTTTCGATTTCCAGGGCATAAGGATGTGCTTTGATCGAAAATACATATTCAAAAAACTTATCCTCCACAACATAATGAGTTTTAATGACGGATTCATTCAAAGTTGACTTACGCGAAGTGATTTCCGCTTGAGATGAATCACCACCCGAAGCGCTCTCTTCTTCTTCATCAGGGCACACAATATCGAAAATACCGGCCTGAATTTCCTTGAATTCATCAATGAAGTTAGGTAATTCTAGGTAACGCACCATGAAACCGGACTTTCTAACCGGTGTAGCCACATCTTTACCGTAAGCATAAATCTTTTGAACATTTCTTAAGCAACATTCACGCCTATGAACAAGAGCAGATAACGTCTGACTCGTTGGAACTGACATCGCGCCGCCTTTCGATCTGAGCGCATGCTTCGCCATTCAAACTCGCGAACAACTGGCCCTGCGGATGTTTATCTGATGTCAATAAGACCTCGATCGGATCACAAGAATATTCCTGAACAGGTCAAGAGGACGCCAGCAATTCTACGCCTCAAGGGGCAAGAAAAGGTGAACTTGACGGATCAAACAAATCAAAGGTGGAATAAATCAACTGTGACTTGGAACACGAGAATTCTTGTGGAACAAAGAGCAAGTATGAACACGATGAGCCCTTTCAAACGTAATTACAGTGAGTTTATGACTGAAACTTCGGTAAAAATTGTTTGAAATTGTTGGAAATGAAAATAGAGTACCCTAACTGCAATAATCCATCCAAGGCTAGAAGGACCAATGTTGAATTTATTATTTCTAAGGGGGTTAGTGGCTTGAAAACCGGCCCGCACCACCAACTTAGAGTAATAAGGGGTTTAACTACAATGAGTTTCGCTGATTTGAAAACGGCTGAACCGGAAGTGAGGGCACAACTCCAATCGCCATGCAGCAAAGGAAGCCCGACAGGAATCAATGCAATACGGCTTACCTGATGCTGTGCTGCTCACCACGTTCAGCGTAGGATGGAGATGCGACGGGGAACTTGGGGCACCAACGAGGGCTGAAAACTCGCGTGAATTCCGATGGTTTGTGGGGAGGAAGGGACCCTGAAAGAATGATTGGTCAATATGGGGGCCTGCAGGCACCCTTACTGGGAGAATGAAGGAATTATTGGCAATACTGGCCAGAAAATAGGAAAAACCGCGTAGTCAAACTGGACGTACCGGCTGCCAAAAGGGGACTGGCGCAACGTGGATTCTCCCACTAGAGCGCGTTTCATCAGCTGGTCCATTTACGGACAAGGTACACCGATTACAATAAAACATACCGAGCCACCATCACCACATGACAACATAGAGCTGCGCCTCCTTCACTTACCGGGGAATAAAGCCGGAAGATTGAGGAAAATGAAATATTAGGGAATCTTGTAAGGGATATATTATAGTGGAAAAATAAGAAACTTTATGATCTATTAAAGAAAACAAAAGAGAAAATACTGAGGGGAAAAAAAATGAGGACACGACGAAATTTCCCCGAACAATATCCGCATAATATAATCGTCGATGGACTTCCTTCCAGTTCGGATTATAATTTATTTTATTATTTATTTTCGGATTATAATTTTATTTATTATTTATTTTCTCATTAGTTCTAATATACACTATTATTAGAAATAGGAACCAACTCCTATACACATGTGGCAAAATAGGCTACACATCCCCATCCAGAGGGATCAATCCATAGGATGGTGGTATTCCAAGCTATTCTATGTAGTAAATTTATAGATAGGTACATTTAGTTCAGTAATTAGTACATTGTACTAATAACTGTACTAATTAATATAGAATCGTAGTAGAAACTATATTATAATTTCTTGAGTGATATTAGAAGTTATTCGGTATAGTCTCTGGTCAAATTAATGCTTAAAGCTGGTTGGTTTAACCATCTTTTGTCTAGTTGTCTCGTACCTAGAACTATAACTTTATCAACTGCTCTGATGTTGTATTCGTATTTATCATCGAAACCTAGCCTATTCGCCACACCATCAGATTTCATAATTTATAGATCCTGAAAAGGGGAATAGATTTCTTTGAGGAACTTCAAAATTCCAATATTGTGATCCAATGAAATCTGTCCATTTTGTCCAGATGCATCCGCATGCAGTGAGGTGTATGAGACAAATCTATTGAATTTATTGGACGATGGAAATCTTCCAAGAGGATTCCTAAGCCGGATTTGGACATTTCAACATGGCGGTCGTATCGTACTTCGAATTTGATGGAAAATAGGTGAAATTGCTGCTTTTTTCAACTTCGCCCATTTGTGAAGGAGTGAACAAATACTGGGGAAAAAAAATTAATATTAAATTGGTTGTTGATTCCTCTAGGAGGGACCTTCGATGTAGGTATGTTTTAAATAATAAATATGGCGGTTACGTCACAGTTTGACTATTATCAAACGATTGAGGGGCTCCTCCTGCTGTTTCTTTTGTGACGCTTAACATAAAATGTCTCCTACTCCCCTCGAATTTCTCAAAAAGTTCCGGTCTCTGGCAAAGTTGAGCTCGATATTTTCGGAAACCGGATACTCCCATGATATTCGTGACAGGAAACGGAAGACGGAAGGTAACATTTCATTTGATGGATAGCTGAAGAACAATCAATCCCAGTGGAAAACTCCATACAATCCGCCTGTTTCCTGCTGCTGTGACGGGGAAGGGATGAGGTGTGGATGGGGGGGGGGGTATCAGGATCGTAATAAAAGCCGGAAAGGGTTCGAAGTTTCAAACATATCTGAATCTGAGGATCTGTAGAGCTACAGCACCGACTCGTTTCCTGATAGACTCGATTTACATCGAAACGGCGGTAACGTGGCGTCAGCCCACTGAACGGCAGCTTTTATTGATCACGGATTGACTTACTCGAAACGTTCAATTTCAGTACCGCGAATCAGTTAGAGCTGAGTGATTCCGCCGTGAAGTTCATTTGGGTGGTGATTTCCAGCCGTTTGGCATGCAGTTCAAAAAGTTTCGATGGTTCAATAGGGTCCTTATGATTCATGTGTTGTACAATATGTGATAGACTTTTCAGAGTATCAAGAGTTTGATAATGAGTTAAACAATTTAGTACATGATGATGTATGTCACGTATGAAACAATTCATGCTTTGTCTGACATTTTATCCCTTTTAGTGTAGTATGGTTAGCGTACTCTCTCCAAATCAAAAAGTTGTTCGCATTTTTCGAAGTTTTTGAGACGAATTTTGGTTTTTCCGATGGGTTTTTCTAACTAAATTGAATTACAGTTTTCATCTCATATGAGGTCATCTCACACCTCGTTTTAATTAGAAATCACAATCAGAACTTTTTTCGACGTTTTTGAGTCTTCTCCAAGCTTTGAAGGTTTCATGTCAAATGAACACCTCGATTCAAATAGAAATAAAATTGTTATCGACGTTCTTGAGTCAAACATTGGTATTCACGAAGGCCTATTTCATCCCAAATAAACACCTCAATTTGACTAAAAATCCACTTTTTTCGAATTTTTTTGACCTTTTTGAGTATTTTTAAGTTTTCTCAAAGCATCAAAGGTTTCATCTCAAATGATCACCTCGATTTTATTAGAACTTTATCAATTAGAATCGATCAACTTTATTCGACGTTTTTTAGTCAAACATTGGTGGTGTTAATGAACAAAATTTTATCAAAACAGTTTTAACAAGGCCTTGTTAGGTTTAGGTAGGTACCCCATAATATTTTACAGACTTCACAATGTTTTTCCCTCATTATTTCTGTTAAATGTTCATCGCAGGCCATAAAGTCAAAGGAAGGTTGACATCTTCTCAAGTCTGTCTGAGAGACAATTGGAAACAAAAAGAGTGAAAAAATTCATAAAATATTGACATTGAACACTAAAAACCAAACTCACCTCCTTAGCTGTCCAGACTACTTATATGGTTCTGCAATAAGCTGACATAACCTCGCCACGGCAGTTACAATCGTTGAGAGAATTGTACGGAAAACTTAGCACAAGCTTATGTTTAAAATGGCGCCAAATTCAAACAATTTAGTGGTTCTAATCTCTTATTTTTAGGAGTCGAAATCGCAAGTGCCTTCTACTGGTGCAGTGTCATCTACTAGTGCAAGTACCCTATTAGACTTTCTATAATTAGTGTTCTACAATAATTGTAACACTAATTATTAGTGTTGAATAAAGTTTTTGTTGAATAAATCAATTGAATAGTAGGTACAACATCTTTCATTCGGAAGGACCCGCCGAAAACCTGCATAAGGCAAGTTTGGGGGCCGCTATCGATCCAAGAACCCCCCAGAAACCGTAATTTGGGTATCATCTAACGGCAGGAGCCTCTTTAATGAAGAAACGATTCATTCAAGAGGGCAGTTAAGAGAATAAGAAAAAGGCCCCAACGGAAAAGAAGAGAAAACGCAATCGTTAACGAGGCTGCAAAGGATCTTGACAAAATGTTGGAAGGCAGTTGAAATAAAAGAAGAAGAAAAAATGCCGGCGGAGAGAAGTAAGTCCACTGATTGGAGGGTTCGGGAGTAAAATATGTAGGCAACATTAAGGGCGAGAGAAAGGGAGATAAGGCATCTGTTATTTCACCGAAGGTGGCGAAACTGATGTTAATTTCTCGAAACAAGTCTCAGGTTGCAACTTCTTCTCTTTCCTTTCTTTACATTTGGAGTCGGCGTCATTAGACTTTTAAATTGTATTTTATTTTTATTCCTTCAACCCCTCCAACTCCACTTCTCACCACTAGTGCGAGTGCGAGCGCCGGTGGGTCTTTTTCCCGAATTAGTCGTGTTACCGGGGGATATTTAAATTTGTCGCCTTCTTTTCTCCCTTCCCCGTCTGTGAGGGTCCTCGAGCTGTACTGCTTCTGTGTGGTATTCTTTTTATTTATTTTTTCCCCCATGAAGGCTGTTACGGTGATTATCATATCCGCTGGTTTCGTTTTCAGTTCGGTATGGTTCGCTACATTCGCTTGTATTTTTTCAGTTTTAATGAAAAACATTAAATGTTGGCGTATTGATTTGTGTATCAAATTATGGCGTATTGAATTGTGTGGATGAGGAACACGAGCTGTGCATTCTGCCTTAATTTCTTTGAATTGCTTCGATTCCAAACTTAATGAAACTTTGAGGGCTTGTATGTATGCTTTAAAATACCGACTAATTTAAAGTGTCATTTGAAAATGTTTTTTGAATAAATCCCTGTCATACACCCATGGTTAGTTTTGACGAAGTTTTTCAACTGCCATTTGACTGACTTTACTTATAAGCTACATTATTTCCACAACCACATTATTCAGGAGTAATGATGATCTAAGGAAAGTTGACATTTTTTACTTGTGATATGGTGGTACTCCTTCAATCAGTTGTAGTAGGTAAAAAACGGCATTTAATCACTTTTACAACCAACCCAAATATATATACCTAATATATATTATTAATAATATTATTAATAAGTATTTTTTTTTCAAGTTGTAAATTTCGAATTTTGCCGTTGAACATGAGAAGTTTCTTTTAATCAGAACGAACGCATATGATGCATATTTTTATGTTTGAGTTTTGTAATAATTATAAGTAGTCGTTCCGAGGGAGGGAGTAAAGTAACCCATATGAAATACACCGTTCAGAATTATCCACCACACCGGCGAGCGCGATCCGATGCATTGACCAGCAAACCCGCTCCTTTGATTCCGATTAAGCCCCGTTTCGACAGGAGATGTAAGGGATATTTGAAACCCGCGGCGGCTGGTGGAATATTGCCGCCTTATAACGAATGCTCGGTCACGTCAGGGCCGCTAGAAAACAAGGGGTCTCATTAATGCTACAATGCATTCGCTTGTCACCTCCCGTCACACGAGGTCTCTTACGAAACGCCGTTGCGTTGCGAGGTAAAAAAAACAAAAAGGACGCTCTTGCGTGGAAAAAAACGGTAGAAAATAGACAACAACAAAAAAACACAGTATTTTTGTGATGCGTCCAAGGGTGGAAGTATTGCTACGATCTTCCCAATCTTCAGAAAACACAGCTGTAGTGCAGGCCCCTCGAACGAAAATGAAATTCAACAAAAAGTCGCTCTTGCAGTAACAATAAAAATAACACGTATGAAGTGAGAAGAACTGAGTAAAATAAACGAAGCGAACATGTATAAAACATACATTCACTAGCGGAACTATCGCACTCTGACTACCTACCAAAGTTCCGAATATCGAATAACAAAAACATTGCAAATATTTTTACGGCTGTTTAATATTTCCGTACGTTTCTTCTTCTTTATGTGCCTTATCCGGCTAACCGGACGTTGGCAATCACTGCGGCGAGAGCGTCGCGGTCCTCTGCAGTTCTGAAAAGCTCCTCCGCACGCTGTATACCCGTCCACTTCCTCAAGTTATTCAGCCAGGAGAGCCGTCTTCTTCCAGCACCGCGCCGACCCTCGATCTTCCCTTTCATAATCAACTGAAGTAGCCGATACTTTCCTCCCCCCAATATGTGTCCCAAGTATGCAATTTTACGGCATTTCACTGTAACCAGGAGCTTCCTCTGAACTTGAGCCCGCTGGAGAACTTCCTCGTTTGAAATGTGGGCTGTCCAAGGGATCCTAAACATCCTACGCAAGAGCCACATCTCAAAGGCTCCTATTCTGCTCAGGGTGGCAGCCTTTAGGGTCCAAGCCTCCGCTCCGTACAACAAGACAGACCATACATAACATTTTACCATTCTCCATCGGAGAGAGAAGTTGAGGTTCTTATCACAGAAAAGATTTCTCATTTTCAAGAATACGGAACGAGCCTTCTCAATTCTACACTTGACCTCCATGTCCGGATCCATAGATTCATTGATGAGGCAGCCCAAGTACTTGAATCTCCTTACTCGTTCAACTCGGCGGCCATTGAGTGTCAACACAGCATCATCATGAGAGGAACGACTGAAAACCATCCATTTGGTCTTCATAATATTGATTGTAAGACCCGCCCGTTGGCAAGCACTCGAGAGTCTATTCAAGAGAAGCTGAAGATCCTCCAGGCTCTCAGCCACCAGCACGGTATCATCAGCATATTTGATGGAGGTGATTCGCTCCCCGTTCACTCTGACCCCAACATCAAGATCTTCAACCGCTTCCTTATGTTTATGAAGTGTAAAACATGGCAATAGTCCGGAGTCGTGAGCGACAACAGCTTCCTAAGCGTCTGGTGAACCTCAAAGCAGGGATGGTGTTGCCAGTCCGGTTATCAGTGGAGCGAAATATGCATTCCGGCGTCTCCCACTCATTTCTGTTGCAGTACGAACACATTTCTGTACAACCTAAACCGTATTTGGCGCGTTTGGTGTAGAACTGCAGACGACCGGCGTACGCCAAGCGAAGCTGGGCAATCTCCCTCTCCACGTCCAACGACCTAATTCCCCCCAGGTAGGCCTCCGGCTCGCCAAACGTACGGTTAGTACGGAAGTAGGCAATATAGCTGGAGTTCAAATAGAGCTCAATGTCCACCGATACCCACTGTTTGCACCACTTCTCCATTATATTGGAAAGTTGAGCATAGGGGGTCAACCTCCTTCAGGCCTGCAACCTCCACCTCACCAACCACCTGCAGCAGCCAACGCAGGTGAGTAACCAGCTCATCTGTGGAAGGTTACACGAGGAACCATCCAGGTCCTGCAACACCTCCAAGCAGAACCTCGGCCACCGCGTACCATCCATCATCAACCGGACACCTAACCGAGGATGAAAGGTTCCCATTCGCAGGTAATGGCCAGGCGTTGATCGAGGCAGACAAAGTGCTCGCTTTAAAAACCCACTCTGTAACCCCTCCAGGTGGTCTAGGTATCTCAGCCCACAGAGCACTCGCTATAGAACAAAACAGACTCAATGGAGGACACAAAGAGACTGTTTCTAGTGGCCCACGATTCGAATGAATCCCTCCTCATCAAATCCAGAGTGGCCCCCACAGCCAGTCGAGCTCTAAAAAACAAGGTAGTCCGCTACAACCCTCAGCCTGCAAGAGTTAGAAATTGGGACTCCAATTTGATAGGTAGATGAACGACGATACGTAATCCAACTTCACACCACTGACCCTGATTGCCATCTTCCTCCTCTTTCCTCGACGGCCCAAGACCATGACATTTGTCTTTCGGGTGTTGATCTGCAAGTGGTTCTCTTCACAGTGGGCCTCAAACACCGTCATTTTCTTCTGCGTGTCGACTGCGCAATCAGCAAATATGGCAAAGTCATCCGCAAATGCCAAGTACAGGAGTTCTCTTCCACTAATCCTGAGGCCCGAGCATCCCAAATCCTCCATGTAGCTGCCAAGGTCAGCAAGGAACAGAACAAAACACAAGGGTGACAAGGAATCTCCCTGCAGCTGCAACTAAAATCGACCTCACCAAATTTAAATATATGAACAAAACTCAGTGATGTATCTAAGCTTTGAAATAGTATGTGCCCTAGTTTCAAAATAATATTGTTAATAAGTTATTACTTGGAGCAATAAAATCTTTCAAAAAAAAAAAAATTAAATATACTGTCCAATGCTATATTATACAGTGTTGCCTTAGTATTTAGATGAAGAACATCATAAATACGAGTATGATAGTGCAGTCTGCCAACATAGAAACGGGAGTGCCAAAGCAATTTTGTAAGTAAATACCCATGTTTTCCTCCGTCCAACATATACCAAGTTCGCATTATTTCGAAGGCTGTTTGAGACTTGGGACCATAATCTGTGATATGTCCATGTCCTTCTAAGCTATACACATAGCTCTTCTAACGATTTCCTATATTGATCTCTCAGGAGCTTATGAAATAAGCTTCACATTGTGATATTAACTTAGGAGGTTGAATATTAAGAATTTTTCACATTTTCATCGCACTGTTGTGAAAATAAAATGATTTCTTCAACATAAATGAAGCAATTTGTGAATATACCCTTTTCGTAAGGGTCTTATGTGAGAGGTTTCTTAGTGTTATTCATCGTTTTTCAGCTCTTGGAGTAAAATTTACTCAACGATGATCGTATGCCCTAAAGCCTAGTGAGGCCTTACTAGGGTTAAACATTTTCAAATTATTGTAACTCAGTTCCGTGCACGGAGTTCGGACATATAAGAGGATGTTTACATTTTCAGTGACAATTTCGCCTTTTCGGGCCTCAGTGTTGACTAATCAGAGTCAAGTCATTATCGGACGTTGCCGATACCGCATGACGTGAAGATATGCAAAACCATCCTGACACTTCGGTCTTGAAGAGTGCGAGAGCGGTGCGCCGTGCGAATGACGAAGAACTTGCGAGCTGCAGGCAACAGGAGTCAATTCCTAAATCAATCGAGTTGAGAAGAGGAAGTTATTTCGAATAATTGGTTTGTATGACTTGTAACCCGTGAATTATACGGATCGACCAGAAATTGAGTAGGTTAGTTGATGGGACCATCACTGAGCTACTTACCAACTTCCCATCATCTCAGTCGGAGAGGATCATCTCATCACCTATTCGACCAAACACAACATTTCATCACATTACTACAATTATTTCGTATAGTGATCAGACTACCATACACCTCCTGTCAATTTTAAGATTACAGAGTTCCTAACGTTTCCTTGACAAACAGTTTCTATTAAGCTATTATTTATTATTATTATTATTTAAATCCAACTAACTGTTATTCAACATGATTGCCCAGAGTTCAAAACATGTTGTAATATGATAGGTGTCAGTAAGGAAGCAAAAGGGCTTATGTTGGAAAACCAAGGTTTTACATTAAAATCATTGTTTGTCAAATCAAAATCAAAATCTTGTACATCAAATCTTGACTCTTGTTTTTACTCTTTCAAAAAGTCTTCCATAAAAAATCGGAAGAAATTTATTTTCATCATTTTTATAATTAAAAAACTAAAAGTCTCCACACATCTACTTTTTTCTGGGTTTTAAAATTCTGTAGTGTTTGAATATGCTCATCATTTGCCCACTATTGGTGGGAGTGTGACATAAAATGCCCCTTCATATTCCTAGAGACAGAACGATAGTAGGTATAATTTTTATGCAGATTCAGTCAATTAAAATATGAAGCTACAAGTTTTCCAGGAACCAACTCTTCAACTTAACTCGTGGGTTAAATATGAGAAATTTTTAACCTTCAGAACCTACTTCAAACTGGACAACTCAACAAGGGAGCTCAGCTTCAGAATTTCCCGTCGTTTGAAGACCGGGATAGTGTGCTCCAAAAATCTACTCTTAGTGGCTACACGCAGAAGAATCTTCCGACAAATCAAGTATAAGGTAATTATGTTTATTTTCTTCAGTTATTCAAAGGTTTTTAGAGCTCATGACTCGTTCTCCCTATCGCGGGCATAGCCCATAGCCTACTGATCTTTCTTGAATCTACTATTAAATCTAACAAGTGTATTATTTAAGAAAATAAATTTCATATGTGATGTACTTATCCGAGGGCGATAGGCGAGGTTTACAAAACACTGTTTGCTCATCAAAAAATTAGGTACATGTAGTGATTAAAGAAAAAATATACATTAAAATGATAATAACGCACACTTCATAATTATCAAACTGCCGTTCATTAAAAGTCTAATTAACCAAATCTAAATTATTGACATAATTTATTAATCGAACATCAAATTCAACATATCACACCCGTCGTGAAATACTGTAACATCTCAAAAAACCAATATTTTGGGACTCTGGTCTTGAAGGTTTTAATTCAATGCATGTAGTACTCTAGTCGTTACGGCATTATTATATTGATCGGATCAATATATTAATGCCGTAATTACTAGAGTACCACATGCATTAAATTAAAACCTTCAAGACCAGAGTCCCAAAATATTGGTTTTTTGAGATGTTACGGTATTCAACGACGGGTGCGATATTTCATGGAGGAACCACAATATTTGTCTGTCTTAGCCAACATGGTAGGTACATGGTATGTAAAATGTAAGCAATTGTACCTACTTTGTTAGCTGATGATGATGTTCATGGTGGAAAAGTTGTCGCACCTTTTATAAATTCATACAAAGCTCTAAGTAAGTACCTTTTATTAATTCATACAAAGCTCTAAGTAAGAACCTTTTATTAATTCATACAAAGCTCTAAATAAGTACCTATATCACGAAATAATCTGTAGCTCGGCTACAGGTACCTACCAACTCATCTATTTAGCGACGAAACGCTGCTATTATTGTCTAATACGAGCCAATATCCCTCACCACAACGAAGGAACCCCGTCGTATATGATCGTCGTTCATTTTTACCACCTCGAATATCCACATTTTCCTCCCCTTTAAAACGACTTCGAGTTTTCGTTAAATTCCCGTGTAGCGGTCGGTGAGAGCGGTGCGGCGGAAGAAGCTATAAAGGTGAATTGGAGAAGGAAAGAACGAGGGATCTAATAAGACGCTCGTATTTTGTTTTTCTACCGGTTTTCTTTTCTCCGCGCGTGGTGAAAATCGTCCCAGTTTTAATTCAGTTTCCGAAAGCCACCTCCGGAGAATCGCTTTCGTTCTAATGGGATGTCGGAAGTGGCGTCGGAGGGTGGAGTTCTTAGAGGGAAACTCACGAAAACATTTACACAACGATTCGTCAAATAGAAAAAAACGTTTATTGATTAAATTTTGTTGGTAAATTCACTTTGAAAGAAGAAGTTGTAACAGGTAAAAGTCTTTATGATTGAAGCCTAGACTATTTTTAACACATTTAATGCTGATGTCTCAACTGTTGAGACAGACCGTACTCCCTTGTTGTCACTCCCGCGTGGTTTTTCTTGATATCAAAATAAATTAGCGGTAAGCAACTGGGTTTTGGGAGTGTCTCATCGCTAGAGACGCACAGTGGAGAGTGAAAACTAGAGAAGTATTGCTGGTATAACCAGTTCCCCTGCTTCACTACTGTCACAACTGAGGAGTGGAGTGAAAGCTATATAAAACCGCTACAAACACCAATTTTTTTTATACAAACTATTTTAGACACTAGTGCAATAAAAAACCATTTATAAATAATTTGTTGTTTTGAAAAAGGTGTCAGTCAGGATTTGAAGCTCGATTTCTCTGTTCAGCATTGAATGTGTTAGAAATCAGGAATTAGCGACATTTAAAATTATTTTTGAAACGTAATTATGTTACAATTTTGGCCGTAACCAAACTTCTGGCTTAAGCTAACCAGTACATCAAATTCTAGAGTGACAGGGGTACCTATATTACATGGACCTGTAGGCAATAGTTCAATTTACTCTGGAGGGGGTTCCAAATAAAAAATGAGGACAAAAATTGGAAATTTATAAGAATTAGGAAATGCAAGAATTTGGAAACTACAGGAAACAATTTGGCGCAAAACTAATAATTTGCGCAAATCAAAAGAATTTAGCGAGAACATCAAAGAATCGAAAGTCCCAGTTGCGAAAATTTGTCTAAATGATGTGCCGGTTAGTTGTGTGGTACCTACCCATCACACTATAGGCCATTTTCAGGTAACAAAGTGTTATGTTTCAGCGGGGATGTTTTTGGATGTATAGGTGAATAACAATAAAATCCACAGTCATACAGCATGGCTATAAGAGCTAATTTTCGAAGAAATAACTGATTTTATGTAAAATGTCTCCATTTTACTGGTTTAATAACCAATTCGGTCTTCATTTTTTACCGATGAATTTATGACCCTTCACTCGATCATTTTGACCGCGCGCAACCCATTCAGCGAGCGCGCAATGTTGCCTAAATACCATAATTGCTCAAAACATGGATTGCGGTAAACCCCATGTGTGGTACATGAATCTACATTGTTTCAACGCTGATTCGCATGGTGCTATCCGTTTCTTGATTTTGTTCGATTTCATCGAAATAATGGCCGAAATTCGGTTATTCTGCGTGAAAAAATCGTCTGTTCAGGCGTGCTTGCACATGAAATTTCGTCATTTTCCATTCCCTTTCCCTCCTTCTTTCTCAACCGGGCTGGGGACCGGCTATGGCGAAGTTAAAAGGAAATAAATACGAGCACTTCCTTTGAAAAAATAAAAATAATAATAATATGAGATGATTACCGACTTCATTGATCAAGTAAAAAAAAAAAAAAAGCATCCGTCTGACGTCATACACTCGTGCGTCATAGGCTCTGACGTAGTTGCCCGCCGGTCGCTTGTGTTCTGACGTGATCTGAGGGAAAGGGTGAATCAAGGGAACAAATTTTTCCCGTTTCAGTTTATGTGCCAAAGCAAAGACATGAAAATGTCAAAAACTATGTAAATGGATTTATGAAGTTTTGTAAAAAAAATGCTTGCATACGAGTCTGCAACACATTGGGACATTTTATGTCTTTGAAGAACTGATTCAAGAACCTTCAAACAATGCTACATCACCTACCCCAGTAGCGTAGTTGTTATACTTAATTGTAGGGTTCATCATAAATTATGAAGCTTGCATTCGTATAGACAATATAAATTATTGAGAATGATCACCTGTGTGTAAACAATTATTTAAACAACCACGCTCATACCGCAGCTTTTCGGCCACGCACTCCGCAGTGGTTAACGTAATATGGTTAGGTAAATCGAGAGCTATCCAACGAGTGGTGACCGATTTTTGTACGATGATAACTGGCGAAGATAAAGTTCCGTAGCAAAGAATCGGTTGTAAGAGAAAATCATCAGAAGTTTTCGTGACGATTTCGTGTAACGCTTTTGTGTAACGTTTTTCGAGTTATGTGCCAGAGTAAAGACATAAAATGTCAAAATCATCTTAATTCTGGGAGTTGAAAGTCGGGATGAAGGAGCAATAAATGATAAATTAAAAAAAAAAAAAAAAAGAAGATTGAAGAGAAAATTTGTTACTCACATTTTGGCGATTTTAAGGAGAGGGGGTGATCGTCTCGTGGGACAGTACGTATAATATACATGTAGGTACATATTATGTATATTTATGTGTATAATATACGTATTATGATTTTTGATGTCTTTTGACAGTGAATTCAGGAATGTCTAAAACTGATTTCGGTATGAAATTTTTTCGAAAATTTGGACCGAGAACTTCTTTTGGTTTATTATCTTCGATAATGAACCATTGGAATCGCCCAAAGAAAAATTTTTTTTAACCCCCCCTCAAAATTTGTTGGTTTACGTTTCAAGATACGTAGATTCAGAAAATCGAATAAAAAAAAATCCGTCCGTCCGCCGTACGCCGTACGCCGTACGCCGTCCGCGCCACTTTGCCCAGTTAGCGTTGAGTTAAAATTACGAAATTTTTTTTATGGGTTTCGACCAACCCCACAATGGTCCTCGAAACTTTTCATAACCCTAGGTCAAGGGGAAGGGGTTCAAAACGAATTTTGAAAATTTGAAAATCTCATATCTCGAAAAATTCATATAGAACGGTGATCTGTACAAAGAAGATAATGAACCGTTGTGTCAAGAATTTGCAGAGTTTTTCTTCTAAAATTAGCGCTAGTCTTGGGAAATGACTATTCAATGCGAAGCTTTGGTTTTTACTGGATGCCCTTAGTTTTAGGACCGCAGAGGTGACTACGAGCTCACGCTTTCTCCGAAAACTGGATTTCTCAACGCTGTAGTCAAGTAAACACCTCTGCGGAACCCTCCGAAGGAGTCTTGTAGTACTTTGGTGTAATTTTTTTCACACTATCGCCGAAATCCGTATCGAACCGTTAGTTTTTCCTCTGCTCCAAATTAGAGGGTTTCACGACAGGGAACCGAACCTGCCGGAGGAGCGGAAAAAAACGTCGGTTCTAACACGCACGTCGTTTGGCTGGCAGGTTGAGACGTCACGAAAACCTGAGTTTGTTAGCGGTTCGCTGTCTTCTCACTGCCTAATGGATGGTTGTTGAGTACAGTGGGGAAATTAATACCCAACCAACACCGGACAATGAGTGTGATTTCTTAAAGCTTAAAATAGACCATGTGAAAATCTCAACGGAAACTCCACGACGATTGGTGCGTTAATCAGGAATGCTCGCTAATGTGATTAAAGATGCAAAACCTCGTGTTTATGTGTGTTTTTGTAAAATAATGCGAAATGCGAAATTCGGAATGGCTCATTATGAGGATAGCGTTTACACCCATAGCTCCCCGTTACAGTTTGGGAGAATAGAGGGCGCTAAAATCGAAAAAAATTGAAAGCTCTTGATGAGACGAATCCATAGATACCAAAAACTGATTTCTGAAAAAAATTTCGCTTGGACCCTTGTTGCATAACACCGTCTAACTATCGTCATATTATATTGATACAGTTGCCTGCTATAGTATGCAGCTGGGTCCGGTACCTTTGGCCCTACCTACCAGGTTCTTTTGGCAATCAAAGGAAATTTGGTAGGCAGTCTCGTTCTCAGCGCGAAGGATCTCATAGAAGGATTTTGTTCGTAGGTTATGGACCCTGAACTCGGCCATCACCTCGATTTTCTTGTTTAGATCTCTGGTCGCGGAAACTTCATTTTTCAACCAGATATATTCTGAGCAAGCATCCGTAGCTGGAGATTTAAAACTCAAATTGAAATCTGAGTGGAAAATCTGTGGAGAGCAAGGTAGTACGGGACTTGTCATAGTTTGGAACGAAACATAAGGATGTGTGTTCTTTTGGTAGGTACTAACTTCGGAAGTATTCGGTTTTGAAACAAAACGCCCCTGGAACGGTCATGTTTTGAAACTAAACTTTATTTTACGCCCTCACTTTCAACCGTATCCGTCCCTTTTTCGAAATAATTTTTTGCACCAACGAATTCCTCGTTACCTACTGAAACCTATAGAATCCACCTCAATCTCAATTAACAGGAAATTTGTTCAAGTTTCAACTGCGACCCACCTGGGTTACTACTCACTGATTGTCAAAACTTCTACAGTGCACACAGTCGTGGCAGCTAACAATTTACAAGTGTTCCAGTTAATTTTTAATTTTCTACTGACTTTAAACCTATTCATTGTATTTATTGTAAATAATGTTTATAACGGATGTATAGTAAATTGAAGTTACTTAATGAATTGAATTGTTAAAGGTAGAGAAAATGGAGGTAAATGTATGAAGAGATTAGCAACATTTCGGGAGTTGAGAGATGTAATTAGGTGGTTATAATCATAAATCGAGGTCTCACGGCAACTTCCCACATCGTCATTTCGGGTGACTTTTCAGCAGAGCCAAAAAACCATCTGCCAATGACTACGTTTACTGAGTAATTCAGTAAAATAAATCGTGAGATTTAGTGTTACCTAACTTATACTTATTATTGTGGGTTGTGTTTTTAATAAAACCACCTTGTAGCAGCCAATAATTTTAATAGAGGGGTGACGTTTCGGTCTCCAGTGTAGACCCTAATCTTACCTAGTGAACAGTAAAATATATATAAACAATCAACTCAGATCGACTAAACTACATGTAGAATTTGCCGTAACTATTAAGTGACAAGATCTAGGCTTACCTTACAAGATAAATTATACTAAAATGATGTATTTACACTAAGATAATTGTAGGTAACTATTTTCACAATGAATGATGAGTTTTATATACACGATGAACAATATGTAAGAGAGAACGATGAGATGAAGACAGTGGTTTACGGATGTGAAGGAATGGGAACCAGCGAAACAGAATTACTGGATGGAGAAGATTTGTTCTACATGGATCTTTTTAAAGTATCCATGTAGTCATAGCCTATGTGTGTGGTGTTGTGGATGATGATATAATGAGGGTGAGTGGGCAAAGAATGAAGTGCTGGAGAGTATGGTGAGACTAGAGGTTGTCTAAGGTTTGAGGAGGCCCTGGTAGACAACACTCAGTCCTCTGACGTCTTGTTTGTAATTTACAGTGTTATTATGGTTATTGACAATATGGCACATTTCTTTAAATTTCCTTTTAAACGTGTTTTGGTCCTTGGACAGGATGGACCATTCATCAAAATGCGGGTGGTGGCTGGTCTCAGCAATGTGCTTGGCCATAGCTGTTTTGTATGTGTTCTGTGGTCCACTCTGGTACACGTCTCTTGCGTTTCTAATGTGCTCCTGTATTCTTTTTTTAACTATCTGTTTTGTTTCCCCTATATATATTTTATCACATGGAGGCTGGCAGGGTATGGCGTAGACAACATCTGATGTTTCATCCTTAGTTAGTGGTTTTTTTTATTGTTGTGAACAGTTTTTTTGTTGTTGTTTGGGTTTTTGTAAGCTATTTTAAGATTGTTATCGTATTGTTTTAATCTAGTACCAATTGATGTTGATAAGGTACCACAATATTTAATAGATGCATAATATGGTCTATTTGTGTTTTGTGTGTTGTTGGTACCTGAAGGGTTTAATGTTGTGGTAGTATGCGTGTGTAGTTGTGGTTGTTGGGGGTTGGCAGTTTGGAGCATAATAGTGGGTGGTGTAGGAGTGGCGTTAAGGTTAGATATTGTAGCAAGAGTGGAGTATTTTAATTTTTTTATCAGTTTATCAGGGAAGTTATTTGCTGCTAGGATAAGGGTGGTGTCTGCAATGATCCTCTTATGAAATTGGGGATGTGCTAGATGAAGTCGCCTATGAAGCAGGTTACGTGCTGTGTTGAGTTTATAGTGTGAAGGTTGGTTAGAGTAATAATTTATGATTCTCCCAGAGTAAGTGTTCTTACAGTAATAATCGGTTATGATAGTGCCATTGCTAAGCTTTTTGAGTTTAAGATCAAGGAATGAGCCTGGACGCACCTACCACACCAACAATAACTTATACTTAGTTAGATCGATACGCCGGGGGAAGACGCTTCGAATGGTATGCATAACTTATTTTGGCCAAAAGTTACGATATGGGGGGTTGCCGTGAGACCCTCGAAATACTTCAGTCATTGGCAACTTGTTGGCAACTTTGGCAACAAAATTGATTAAGGCTGCAATTTTCACATGTGTCATGTTTATCTTGATAGGAGCATCAATTCAGGGTGAACGGCTTAAAAATTATGGATTAATTTTTCAGTAAAGAGTCAGGTAAGTGTGAGGGGTAGGTAAAACTCAAGGGAGACGATGCGTTCTCAGCAAGTGAACGCCAGCGCTACCTGTTTAGAATGCGTAGGAACCAGCCTCGCCACCTGCGATGGGACTGTCAACCCCGTCGTTCGCACCTCCTTTCAGACAATTCGAATACGACGCAAAGGGCGATGAGGCGCTCGATTTTGAAAATTCGCCACAGAAACTTTAAACCACCGGTGGAATTGATCCCCTTCGAATCATGCAACGTTTTCCGTTGTTGGGAATCTATAGATAAAGGGCTGCAGCATCCCATATTTATAAACAAAATACAAATGGCTCAAAACCGGGGTTTGCGAATGATTACGGGGGCTCCCTGGTATGTGCGCAACTCAAGGCTGTATACTGACCTCGACATCCCTCAAGTAAGCACCATCATCAAAGAATCATACGCTTTTCTGAACCGAAGAATGATACAGCATGAAAACATGATACCAGCGTCAGCACCACCTCCACCCGCCGCAAGAAGATTGAAACGGAAGAGACCTTAATCCCTACGCCAACTGGCAGATCAATTAGTGAATATTCAGATACTTAACTTTCTTAAATGTTAAATTATATGTCTAGATAATTGTTATTTATAATTGTATGTTGTAAGAACTTCTAGTTAACTAATTAGGGGCAACTACTGGGTTGTACTCAAACCCATGTATCATATTAATTAATTAAGTTACTGTATAACTATGTTTTGCACAACTGTAGAATCATTGATTTGTATAAAATATTGGACTGAAACTGTTTTCGGTATTTCCATTAGGGAAGTACATTCGGAATGTTCACTTTAAAAAAAAAAAAAAATATATACGAACAAGAGCATAATAATATTATCCTCTTGTCCCTATAGATTCCCAACAACGAGAGTGCGTAAGTGAAATTTTGTATCCCTAGACTACACGGGTGGGTGTTTTTCAATTTTAAACATTTAAACATTATACTATTGTACTAGTCCTCAGTAAGCAGTCATGAAGAGCCAAAGTTGAAAATTGCACGGGAAATATTCCTTGTTTGAGAAAAATTAGCCGATTTCGTAATATTTTGACTTTTGGGGTTTATAGGATAAGGTAAATTTATAGGATAAGCTCCTGTGAGGACACTAATGTACTTTTCGATGTTCTCCCTTTTTCTAACGTTACCTAGTTCTTAGTGTCTAGTTGGCGTTTTAGAAGAGTTTTCTCCCATAAATTCATTCTAACGGGAATTATGACTAATTTTGATAAACAGAAAATGATGATTTCTTTCAGCCTAAGTTAGGTGTTTCAAAATGTTGCAATAAATCGAGAAATATTTAGAAATCGTTCATTCTTTTTTTTTTTTTTTTGAACCTAAGTTTTGAACAGTGTCACTTAATGTAAGTCAAAACAATGTTGCTAATAAGTTGTAACTTGGAGCAATAAAAAATTTAAAAAAAAATTCTTTTTTTGTTTGGCCTCTCAAATAAGAGGAAAATCCTTTTTTCGGCTTATGGTTGAGCTAAAACATTTCATGAGGAGAAGTATCTTATTCCGGTCTCAAACTGGACCACATCAAGTTTTTCTCCATAATCACAACTTCATGTGTGTCAGAAACTGTTGGAGACCACTTGATGCCTCATCAAAGGGTGAAGCGAAACGAGCCTTCCGGAGGAATACAAACTGGATTTATTGCTCCCCTGAGATACGAAGCTGGTGTTGCCACTTACAACGCACCGGTATAAAATATTGGGCTCAAACTGTTTTCGGTATTTCCATTAGGGAAGTACCTTCGGAATGCACAAAGAAATGTCTATCGGCTAGTGAATTGGTTTATTCGAATATCATTTTCGAGCGCAATTTTGATAGGGTGAGGTAGGACCTACCTACAACCAATTACCCACCTAATCATCTTCGTTCTGTTCACTTTACTTGGTCTTTCATGAGGCGGGAAAAGCGCGGTTCAGGAAGGTGCTACTAGTAACCGACTGGACAACTGTCAGTGGGGTAAATCAGCTCATGTTTAATTCATCAGAGCGGGTGGTTGGAAGCCATCGGCTATAGGGACACTTCCGCCGTCCCCAGGGACCGCGAGATGGTATCTTTCCGTCTGTAAGTTCGTAGGTACCTATTCTGCTTTCCCCACAGTAAAGTGTAACCTATAACCCGAGACCCCTTTCGAACTTTTCTCACAACAACGGACCACACCTTCACGAAGGTAACCGATAGATAACACAGGCCAACAACAACAACAACAAAAACAACAGTCATGCAGCATGGCTATAAGAGCGAATTTTCGAAGATATAACTTGTTTTATGTAAATGGTCTTCATTGAAGGACTTGATGTCCATAAAGAACATCTCAAGTATCAACCACGTTTCTTCATATTCAAACTGGTCCAGTATGAGAAAAATACGAGTATGAAGTGGTTCAGTTTAAGAACGGAATAATATTCTGACAAGTAAATATAAATATTAATGAAACATTCTGACGAGTGACACCTCATTTTAAAGGTTTTGTTACGCCGAACACGGTGGTGAAATTATGATGTCGCAATTCTGATTTCACCACCGTGTTCGGCGTAACAAAACCTTTAAAATGAGGTGTCACTTGTCAGAATGTTTCATTTTTGGAAGTTATGGGTAATTGTTTCCCCTAAAACTCCCAAAAACCCCCCTCTTAAAG
Source organism: Stenodema calcarata (assembly GCA_963920205.1). Lineage (NCBI taxonomy): Eukaryota > Metazoa > Arthropoda > Insecta > Hemiptera > Miridae > Stenodema > Stenodema calcarata. The sequence goes on from OY986054.1 coordinate 4,528,981, forward strand.
TGTCCCAATTCCGCCCATCTACGAACTTAGCCTTTCGATTACCAAGACAGATGTTTTGTGCAAATTTGAACTTTTTATCTCAATTCTATCGAGCGTTGTCGTCCGGAGTGACACATACATAAATAGGTATATAAATATAAACTATGGTGGGTGAAACCCGTTTTTTCCATCAGGTCTAGTGTTGAGATGTGGCTCACATAGGCACCTCTGTTCTAGCTACGATTGTGTGTTAAAAATTCTACTTCAAAAAATCCTAGTTAACTTTTCACTTTCAATCACTCTTTCTACTGTTTTTGAGGTGCCAAATCCGAATTTTATAATCCTATTCCACGGTATGCAGCGGTAAAGTTGGCAAAATACACACAAAAATCCCAAAAACCCACTTTTTCCCTTCTTTAAAAAATACTATGGCAGATAGAAAAAAATCTAGTTCCAAATTCGGATTCAGCATGAAAGCTCCTGTAAAAGTTTTCTCTTTTATTTGTCAAATCTACAAAATAAGCCACTGGTGAATTCTCATCTGATACGTTCACTTAGTTCATTTGGGCAAGGCTTGAGGAACGCAAAAGTTGGTTATTGGTTCAACATGTTGATTTAATTAAATTAATTGGAAGATAATAAATGTGAGATCATCATACATTTATGGATTAATTAAGTCAATATGTTGAACCAATAACTAATTTTTGTGTTCCTCAAGCCTTACCCATATGAACAAAGTGAACGTATCAGATGAAAATTCACCAGTGGCTTGTTTTGTAGCTTTGACAAATAAAAGAGAGAAATTCTTACAGGAGTTTTTATGCTGAATCCGAATTTGAAACTCGATTTTTTCTATCTGTCGTAGTTTCCTCAAAAAATGCATTTATAAAAGGAAGAAAGTGTGTTTTTAGTCAACTTTACGGCTGTTTTCCGTGGAATGGAAGAAGAAAACTAAAATCGGATTTCAAATTCGGATTCTGCACCTCAAAAACAATAGAGTGATCGAAAGTGAAAAAATAAGTAGGATTTTTTGAAGCACAATTTTTAACACATAAATGTAGCTAGAAAAGAGGTATAAGTATGAGCTATATCTCAAAATTAGACCTGATGGCGAAAAACGGGTTTCAGATTTGGATTCAGCACACGAAAAACCCCAACTCCAACCCTTATCTCCTCTTCACCAAACAACACATTTTTTTTGTTGTTGGCCAGTATTATTATTTTGATACGTCATAAACAGTCCTAAATAAAACTTCCGATTCAATTCGAATTTCTGAGGATTTTTATGGTAGGTAATCAGAACTTACTCCAAAATTATTCAATAAATTCTTAATAGCAAAACTCTTGTCTTTCTTTGAAAAAATAAAATATAGAAAGAATTCTATGAAATTATGAAGTTCCCAGTGCTGGATGAATAATATAATGATGAATATTATAATATGAGTTTAGTTATAAAGATTATTAGTCCTAGCAATGGATAAAATAGGGAACAACTAAGATATTACGTTAATAGATACATGTTGTAGGTGATTTATATCTCGTAGGTATAATGTAGGAAGGCAGGGGATCGCCCAGAGTGTCGGTGGACTCCACTCCAGCATCACATCCGCCAGATTAGTTGAGAAGAACTCGGCAATGAATCGCGATTCCCTCCCGGAGCCGCCTGCCCGTTTTCGTAAAGCGAAGGAGCAACGCCGGGGAAAACATGGATGTAAATGAAAAGGAGGACCTACCCGATAGACTTTGATCCCGAACCGGCGAAAAAGGCTGGACAATAGGCAACGATAAGGATGCGATATTTCAACAGCTATTACCGTCTCGACTACGGAACCAGCCCTTCCACAGATAAAAACTCGTGTGTTTTGGGCCTTGAGGAAGACGAAGCCAGCAATATAAATGAGTCTGCGGGAAAAGGCTCGCTCCAAGAAGTGGCCTCACATTGACAGTGACTGATGTACACTGGCGTCCCTGATTTATGTTCCCGGTTTTAACCCCTTGGTTGAAGCTCTACCTTCGAAGACAAGACTTGACTTGAGGATCTTCCCTTGCGACGAAGAGAAACTCCCTTTTCCTTTTGTGAAAGACGCGGGAGGGACCCACCTGTTTTTAGCAGGACATCATTACCCAGATCGCGTCGCCCCTCCTCGCCCAATCACTGCAGGTGGATCTCGTTATTGGTCGCGTTTGAGTCAGGCAACTTCTCCCATTCAACCTTTCAAAGAGTTGATTCAACTTCGGGCGACGCATCAATTCAAGACTGGTTTCCTCAAGACCCTGCACACCTCTGGAGGTTCATTGACGAGGTGGATGTAGAAAGTCAGCTTTTTGCCACCTCTTTAAAAGAAGAACCACGACATTGTTTGAGAATAACGACCTCTACATTTCGGATTCAACAATTCAGTGATACTATGGTGAAGAGGGAGTCCAGTGTTCGGTGTGTGTTTAAGTATGAGACAACCAAACAAATTCCCGTATTTCTCCTCTGCGAAATAAATGTCATAATCCTACGAAATAGTGAGATCACCAAAAAGCCCCTAATGACTCAAAAATCCCACACGTACGCTCAAATCCACCGTGAGGATAGAATGATATTCCACAAAATATCATATATCCGGACATCTTAACTGGGAGACCGGTTTTCATTCGCAATGCGGTAGACTTGAACAGCTCCGCGGACTCGACATGATCTGGTATAGTTTATTTGCTCAAAATCTCGAGAAATTATAGACACAATTAGAAAACATAAATATTAACTATAAATTGCCACTGAAATGTCCATATGGAATAATATTGACCACTCGTATAATATTGACACAGTCCGTGACTTTTGTGATCTTGTAAGCTTGGGAATGAGGGACACGAAGCATCTTTTCATGAGATTAATACATTTTAGAAATAAAGAAGGTGTTCATGTAATGTAATTCAATTCAAAACTCGAGTCACTCCTATTAATGGGCCAAATTTCATGGTACAAAAATATGCTGAGGAGTGAAGCCTTCCATAGAATAAGCCACTATGTCCTCCAAATACAAAATAGATCTATTTGAAACAAAATCCACTTTTTTATTTATTTATTTTTCCTTCGATACACAGTCCCACAAATGAAAAAAAAATCAGCTTCTGGAGGCCATAATAGTGTATTCTACTAATGTTTCGTCACTGAATCGTAATCTGGGGTCCAAGAAAGTCGTACCCCCAAATCTATCGGCTAGAGCAGTTTTAGGGGGTAAACTTACCCATAAATTCCAAAAATGAAACAGTCTGACAAGTGATAACACCTCATTTTAAAGAGTCTTTTACGCTGAACACGGTGGTGAAGTCAGAATTGCGATATCTTATTCCGTTCTCAAACTGTAGCATTTTGAAGATAAAGAAATGAGGTTGATACTTCAGATGTTCTTCACGTTTTATCTGCTCTAATCTGAAGCAATTTTTACTTCGTGTTTAGAGTGTAAATATCCAAAAGCTGAGGGGGGTTGGGGGAGGGGGAGGGGAGGGGTCACTGGTTTTTACACGTTGAATACGATCGTGAAGTCTGAATTGCGATATCTTATTTCGTTCCCAAACTTGAGTACTTTGAAGATGAAGAAACGTGGTTCATCCTTGATATATTCTTCATGGTTAACGGTCTGTCAAGTGAGATGTTCTTTATGGACATCAAGTCCTTCAATAAAGACCATTTACATAAAACAAGTTATTTCTTCGAAAATTTGCTCTTATAGCCATGCTGCATGACTGTGGATTTTTGAAAAAAGGCAAAAGTCCATGAGATAGATCTGCGAATTTTGACCGTTAGGTGTAGGTATAAAAATCTGGAAAAATATGTGAAACATTTCAAATTGACTGCTGTAACAGCTATTGACTGCTGTAACAGCTGCTGCTACAACAGTTGTAGGGAAAAACGAGTTTTTACCACAATTTTATCAAGAGCAGCATACAAGACTTTTTTTTTTTTTTTCATTTCCCGAAAGTTTGGTTGCAAGGACTTACGCCCTTTTAAATAACATCGATTCATGTCAAACATGAAAACCTCTCCAGTAACAACCATCTTGATCTTCAAGGTGCTCCAGTTTGAGAACGGAATGAGATATCGCAATGCTGACTTCACCATCGTGTTCAGCGTAGAAAGAAACCTTTCAAATGGGGAGTCACTTGTCAGACTGTTTTATTTATGGAATTTATGAGTGATTTTGAATATGTTAAAAGTCAAAAAATTCAGAAGGGACGGTGCATTTTTTAGTTCATATTGAAATAGAGTTTATTTTTTTTTTTTTTTTTAGAATTTTTCAAGACCATCCACAAGTTTTGTACTCGTACGACCAGCCGTTTGTTCACAATGACGGCTCAAAGTTGTGGTAGATCGGAAATCGTCAACATTATGGTGAATCGTGAGGCCGCCGGTCGGTTCAATACTCATACCGGCCCAGCTGATTCGATCAGCACATGGTTTCAGAGTTTAATTACTACCTAATAACAAACAATAATTAATTATAATTTTCACTACTTGTTTTTATTCGATTTTCTGAATCTGCGTGTCTTGGAACGTGAACCAACACATTTTGAAGGGGGGGGGGGGGGGCTGAAAAATTTTTTTTCTTTGGTCGATTCCATGAAACCAAAATGCGACGGTAACTGAGAGAAGTAAGAGGGCAGAGACTGAGAGAGAGAGTATCAGATGGGTAACCCCGTCCCCCCCCCACCACACTGCTCAAACGACACTGCCTTCTCGACCGACGCCACCTACTCACCCGACGCCACCCATTTGACCGACGCCACCCACTCACCCGCCGCCACCCACTCACCCGACGCCAGCCACTCACCCGCCGCCACCCTCTCACCCGACGCCAATACAGAAACGGTCGTAATAAAATTTATTTCTGTATTTAATAAATTTATCAAGGCCGTTTCCGTACTGGCGCCGGGTGAGGAGGTGGCGTCGGGTGAGTGGGTGGCGTCGGTCGAGACGGATGTACTGGATGAAGGCCATGGATAAAGGGATGGTAACAGTGCTATGTATGATTGACTTTGCTCGAGCTTTTGACTCAATAAATGATATATTGCTAGCAATTCTAGGATCTGTGGGCTGTTCCTCGACACCGGCGGTTAATCACTGCCTCTGCAATTCAATCCTTAATGAATACTTAGAAATAAGTGATATTGATTTATAATTGAATTAAACTAAGCTGTGTAGTATATTATACTACACAGCTTAGTTTAATTCAATTATAAATCAAGCACATTATATTAGCCCAGTAGTGTAATCTGGATATCCACTCATCGAGAAAACTTGGCCCTGGAAGCCTCGCCAATGGGAGCTGCCCCCCCCCCCCCCCCCAGGATCACCCTTACCCTTTTGTTTTGCCTATAGGCATGGAACATGTTTCAGCTACGTCATCAAACCAGGTAAACACCGGGTGAATGTACCAGGATCCTCATTCTCACCCTACTGAGGTCCTTTCGAACTTATTGTGAATGGGAGAACTATTCCAGAACACTCTAAATATTTATAGGCAGGTCCGACGTGGTTCCACTATTCTGACATCTCACTGTTACAGAGATTTTCAAACATCCCTAAAATGACCGTGACACTTCGGAAATTCATATTTTTTGTTTAGGGAAATTCCAAAATTTTTAGTTCAAGTAGTTTCCATTTCTCGAATAATTTAAACGTACGTACGTGACGCATAACACTGGATTGCAAATATTATTGGTCTCAATATAATATAATATACCGGTATATCACATCTGTATATTATACTGTTTGAACGCACTACCTCTTTTTATCCCTTCATTTCTCATAGCGTCGTTTCCTTTTATTATCATTTTTCCTAAAGAAGAGCTTTTCACTCACCCTTCGTTTTTATTGAGAGAAGATTTATCCCGAGCCTTCCCCTCCTTCTTTTCAAGGCCGACCCCTTACTGGGCTTCATGCTGGTTATTTTTATTTGACGAGTAACTCCCTCCCTACATATCCAATTTCCACTAGTATCCTGCACAATACAAGAGCCAAGAGGATCGCGAGGTGATGAAAGCCATTTGCAATCACGAAGGTCACTCTGTAAGTTCAGTAAGTACGTCGAGTTTATCACTTTTTGGTGAAGTTGCGTAACGATATCGTTCATTATAGCGAATTTTTGAAGATCTATCGTAGGTATCAATAATAAAGCAGTGGTTATTATTAGTAATAATAAAACGGATTCTACGCGCTTACCCGATTCTATTGTTCCTATTTCTATAAAAGCCTGAGCCGCTCATTCCCTGAAATGCACTCCAGTGGCGGCTACTAATAGGAGGATGTGCACCCCCAGCCAATAAATAAAAAATAAGAACCAAATACTCCCATCCCATTTGAAGAGTGAGTTGGCTATTGACAAAAAACGGGATTTTACTATTTGAATCGACACGCTAAACAGAGCCACTTTTAGAAAACTGTGGATGCGATTGCTTCTTCAAGGCTGTCCCGCGTTCTAGATAACTGTTTGTAAAATTTGTGCCGTTTATTAAGGTAATTCTACAATTTAATTCAGGTGGAAAGCAAATATCAGGGTTTATATAGCATTTCCAAGTCAAACTGAGAGTTTTCCCAACCAAAATGAGAATTTTCTAAACCAAATTGAGAATTTTTCAAACCAATTTGAGAACTTTACAAACCAAATTGAGAATACAAATTAAAATAGACATGATCCAAAAACAATGCAATTAAAAAGCTCAGCAGCTGAGAACCCTCGGTTTTTCACAGTAGGTACCTACCTAACTTTTCTCACAAATATGAAAAATGTGACTTTTTTTTTCAAGAAAAAAAATGAAAATTTCTTTCTTTTAACGATGTATTGTGTAATTATATTCATAATTAAAAGTTTTGATTTGCTTTGAAAACTGTCACTTTTGTTTGAATGATTCCCTTCTTCTTTCTTTTAGAGACGTTTCGAAGAACCAACAACAACCAACCTCCACCACCGTAACCATATACCTAATAATCATCCCAACAACATGCACCTCCCTGCATTCCTTTGTCAAACGTTACTGTGCCTTATGCGACCAAGTTTGTACCATTCGGATAATTATCATGATGCATGATTAGGATCTTGATCCAAGATCGAAACGTCGCAGTAAACAAATAATAACAACGACTAGTGTTGGTTAATTCTCACCCGCAAACTATATTTAGGTATTTATGTATGTGTCATTCGATAACTCTCGATAGAATTGAGATAAAAAGTTCAAATTTGCACAAAAAATCTGTCTTGGGTTAGGGGAGTTTTTTTTGGGAAGGGGGGGGATTCCTCATAAATTTCCAAAATGAAACATTCTGACAAGTGATACCTGTCATTTTGAAGGTTTGTTTATGCTAAACATGATGGTGAAATCAGAATTACGATATCTCCTTCCGTTCTCAAACTGGTGCACTTTGAAGATGAAGAAACGTAGTTGTTACTTGATATGATCTTCATGTTAAGTCCGCTTCAATCTGATAACAGAATGAGATGTCGCAATTTTGACTTCGCCGTCGTGTTTAGAGTTGAAATGACGTTGAAAAGATTTTTGGTGGTAGGGGAACTGGACTGTCCTGAAACCTACTCATTAGGACAATGGAACGGCACAACTTTTCTCCACTGGACTGGCATGTCACTGGAAGCCAGTGGTGTTCGCACGAGGCCAGTTACTGGCGCTAGTAAATTGACTCGTGAAAACGCGGTATAAAACTCAGTCGCTAATTTATTTCGAGTACACGGTTGGAAAAGCTGAAAATTTTGAGATTTCAAGTATGTTTTTGTTTATTTTTAGAGTGGATTGAAAATGAAAGTCTACCAGTCACTTTTTGTTGTAAATTAGTTTCAGAATTGATCCCTGAAGTCCTTCGAAATCTTACACGATTTATCCATTTGCACGAGGTTGAAATTTGTATTTGGCTGCGAAAAGCACCTCTCCCATCCCCTTCGCGACAGCCCCTTTTGATCTATGTGCACCCCCGTGATAAAATTTGTTAAGTAAACAAACGAGTGAAATGGTTGAATGTTTAAAATGTCTACCTTAGTAGTGAAGACGCTGTTTAAATGTTTTTCCACGTGCGTGAGTAAGTAGGAGGCCTAAGGTGAAACTGTCGGACGTTTCAGGGAAACATTGAAACTGTTATGTCAGGGCCCAAAGAGGATGAACAGACATCAAGTTCGTACATTGGTGGAATTGCCTGCTCTTTTTGCTCAGTTTCCCCGCAAGAACGATAATTTATGGTTGTAGTTGAGAGAAGTGCTCGTTAAGCCTGGAACTTTGAGAGAGACTCCTGAGTTGGTGAGATACGTATCTAACCCCCCTCTCGGTTTTACCACAAATTTCCTCCTTTTTTTTCGCCTTCCACCCTCCAACCATCTCACCTCAACCCCTGAACGCAGAGAGGCGCTATAACGTTATATACCACTATGATATACTGGAAGCGGCTCAAGTTCATTGAAGACAGTCATCAGTATCCATAAGTGATGAGGAAAGAAAAGGATAGCAGCGAGGAGGAAAGGATGGTTTGGAAAGAGATAGAAACGGCGAGGATGGTTAGGAGGGGGGGGGAAGCTGATGTTTTATGGAAGGAGACCGGAGAAGAATTGGAGAGGGCACCTCGTGGATTTACTTTCTTCCACCCCCTGCAGTGTCGACGAAGGTTTTTCTCGAGTGGGTTATGGATTCAGGAGAGGGTTGGACGGAAGGTTTGTTGCAGAAAAAGGGCCGGTTCGGAGCGAGGTTTGTTGAAGGGAGAAAGGGCCAATATATCTCGCCCTCGGTAGGTGGGTTTTGAGAGCCCAGCAGCCCTGTCTTTTATATATCATCACTTCACTTCAAAGCAGACACGCTCCGCTGACTCCTCTTACTTCACTGGACAACCCGGCGGCCATTTACTGCTTTCACCAAACACCCTTCATCCACTTTGGCCACAAAATCGTCAGCATTGACTGGTAGCAACCATTCAGCTGATTATTTATATAATTAGTTCCAAGACTCACAGCGCCAGAAGATGATTATTCACCGAAAAATCATTCATCGAATGGAAACTTCGCCAAAAAAATAACTGAATGCCAACTCAGGGTGTTCATAAAAACAAACTTATACAGCATATGAATTCAAATTTAGCAAATATCTATAATGATATTTTCCAGGTCTACGAAGGGCTGATGCACATATTTCTGGCCGACCTGTAAATTTCAATTGTTACTACTGGAGGGCGGATTTGTATACAAATGCATATTTTTTCCCTCGACCAATTTCGAAGAAATACCCAGTGGTCTGCCCGTTTCAAGTCTTTCTGTTTCCTAAAACACCCATTTTATTTGGCATAAAATTGAAGGTTAAGGCATAAAATATTCGATATTAGCTTATCCACTAGATAAATGCATTCAATTGCATATTTTGCCTACCAAATGGCCAGCCACTCGTTTTGAGGAAAAATTTGCAGCGTGGATTATAGAGCATACATTTCAAATAAACCGAAAAGTTCAATTTTTCTCCAGAAATGTTTTTTTAAGAATGAAGGAGCGGTGTAGGTAGCGACCTAACTCACAAGGAGAGGACTTATGTCCTTCATAGGAAGAGGAGGCACGCAACAGCTGTGTCCACTGATTTTCTCAGTTCACTTTCCATCATAAAATCAAATTTTAAATTTTCAATCGTCATCGCCATCAGACCAACCAACCTTCGTACCATGTCTGGCATGGCTGCGGCCAAGACAACGAAATTGGAAATAGAAAACTGAGAAGATAAATTTTCCCGAAACTGATGGCATACAGCTCAAAGACAGTATTGCTGCTGTGGGAGGGTTGCAAGAAAAAAATCCAGGGTGGAAAACGGTGAAGACTGTCAACGAGATCTTGCAAGGATTGACTGGTCAGATTGATCTAAGCCCAGAGGAGTTGACTTGCTTGAAGTTTTGTCCCATCACATCTGTCGACGTGGAAATATCCTTCTCATGTGACTAACTATTTCTTAGCCGGAGGGGATGAAGATGAAGGCTGAAAAGTGAAATGAACCACAGTCAAAGGTCGTAATGCCGAAATTAAATATATTTATCCACCTACAGTCAAAATGCTTCAACACTGTATGGGGCAATGGTGATCTTGAAGTGCAGAGGGGAGCTTCTTAATATTAACTGGTAGTCTTGGATCAGAAATAGGGACTTGCCTCTGCTCACTCTGCAATCTTGGAGCTGTCGACACCACAGATCACTTTCTGGCTGCATGGCCAATCCTTGGATAATATCAATTATGTTTGGCTCAGATGTTTCGGCCGAGTTGTGTTGAGCAGATCTCAGTTCAGACTGGAGGGCTCTTTGTTCATATTTTCGCGAGGCCTAGTGCTACAGATCATTTTTAGTCGCGGATTTAAACTATAATAATAATTAATATAAATATGAATTACCTACCTGTCTATGTTGTGCAAAACTACCCCTGTTCCTGAGCCCTGTCCAGTTATGTATCATATCTTCTATGCGTTTATTTAGTTATATTTTTTGTTTTGTTTAATGTCCTCGGTCCTTCTTGTATTATACCTTTATTTATTTTTAGTTTGTTTATAGCCTAAAACGGAACTCCCGCTGATGGTCCCAAAGACCAAAGCGTATCGTGTATTGTACTTTTTGTTTTTCTGAATGACATAATATCGTCAGTTGTCTCTGGATGGACATGCATTTAGTACGTAAGCTGCGTATTGCGTAAGCTGTTTTATGTATTTAAAGAGACACGTAAGTTCCTTTCAAAAAGCCAACTTAAAACTATTTATTATGGTTTGGCCTTTTCTATAATCAAATACGGGATAGTACTTTGGGGTTCCGCGTCTAAGTCAGCTGTTAAGAAAGTGCAAATCGTGCAAAATAAATTATTACGAATTATATTAAATAAAAACTCTAGATATTCTTCCTCACTTTTGTTTAAATCTTTTGAAGTTAAAAATATTAATCAAATTTATCATTTTCAATCTTGCATACATCTTTTTGGCACTAAAATTGATCCACGTCATCTTTTATCTTCGTCTGTTACTCGTAACTACAATAATTCCCGTGTCATTCTTCCTAATATAAATACTGAGTTCTACAGGAGAAATGCTTATGTAACTGCCCTCAGAACTCTATATCCACCAAAAAGAAATAAATATTTTTTCGTTTTCCAGCCTGTCAAATTTTGAAAAACTAGTAAATAGCTGTTTATAATTCTGCATTGTTAAGTCTTCGTAATGTTTTCTTGTTTATAAATTAATTATTTAATTTTCGTATTTTCTTGATCTTTACCTACATTGTTACTATGATAAATTTTTGTTGTTGTTAATTAACGTTTATGTCTTTGGTTATTGCATCACCTGTGTGCTGCTGTTATAATATTGATACATGAACTCCTCCGAAGAGCACAAGTTCTCTTGAACTTATTCTTCGGTGGGCAATAAGTTGTTAAATTGATACCGATTGAATTATATACTTACCTATTTTGCCAATAAAGAAATACAATACAATACAATACATAATATGTATTGTAAGGTCATGCTCTGCTACCAATTTTGATAGTTCGTGCAATGGCAAATCCTGTTGCCCTTTTCTTTCTGTAAATAAACATATTCTCTCTCTCTGTCAGTTAAAATGCATATTGGTTATCTATTTTTCAAGAAGGGTTTAAATTTATCACCAAGTTTCATTTTGTTTCAATTTATTTTATCAAAACATTAGTCATTAGTATTCGTCTTAAAATTGTGTGTGTTTTAATCAATCTTAATACTCAATAATAATCAATCTTAGTTCCTGCTTGAGTGTTTTTCTACCATTCCATGAAACGTTTTTTAAATAAAGCAATGTTAAGTGTAAAAGAGAAGAAATGGATGACTTAGAGAGAGTACATACTTACTAATTTTTTTAATGGATATTTTGAGTGAAATGGATAAAATATTTATTTTTTCAGTGTTTTTCTGGTTTGCATTTTTTTATTTGTCACCAATGAAACTAGGGCAAAAAAGGCTAATTCTGATCATGTTTGAGCATATTTAAGCACATGTTTCGGATGTTTTTACAGCATACTTTATGACTTGAAACGGGGTTTTTTAGTGCATAAGATTCCGCCCTCTAGTTATTACATTTACCAACCCACCTTTGTTCATTATTAAATAATGAAATTAATGGTTGGTTCGTCCCACTAGAAAAAATTTTTTTCTAGTGGGACGAACCAACCATTAAAAACCGCGGATATTTCACTTGTACTCGTAAAATATGATGGTCTTCCATCGCCACATCGAAGAAGCTCTTCTCCACGAGATAGGCATATTTATGAGGGAACAGAGAATCAGACTGACGCAGAACCCTGCCAATAAATTTAATTGTATCCCTTTTGGAAGAGACTGGACAGTTTTGGTTGGCAATTTTGAATTATAAAGATACTCACGCCAAATTAGACCCGAAGGAGTGGGGGAAGGGGATGTACCTCAAAGTGACATGGGGAAAGCTGGAAATCGTTCTAAAACCTTAAGGTCTTGAAACCAAGTGATCTGAGTTTAGACCCTTTTTGTGCCCCAAAAACGTCGCAATGTTCTGACTTTCTTCAGTTTTTCGAGTATGACTCCTAACAACATAACCTTACCAAGAGCCAAATTAAAGAGCATTAAAATTTAATGCTGCGTCGATTGATCTCCTAATTTCAAAATTGTACCAATTTATAGGGTAGTAATCGACGGCTGAAAAACGACAATTTTTCCCATATTGGCTAAAATGTACCATTTTCAAGTTTCAATTTTTGGTATTTTTCGTTGTGGGCCACAATCCTGATGATAATGGTGAGCATGTGAATAATTTGGTTTGTTACATACAGGCCCTGGTATCGAATGTTCCTGCTTCTTTTTTTCCTCAACAAATGTCATAGCACAATGGTATTTTCTGACGAATTTCGTACTTATGTTTCATACTAGATATAACACATTAGTCCGAAACTCGTCAGAAAATTTTAATGTTTGCGTTATTTAACGTTATATATAAGTGAAATGTAGTTAAATTATAACGAAGATATCAAAATGTATATATATACATTTTGATATCTTCGTTATAATTTAACTACATTTCACTTATTGAATAGGTGATTCTACAGAAAACAAGCCATTGCCAAGTCAATTAGTCAAGTACGTAGGTCGGCACCGACCGTTGAGCTGGATCTACTAGTACCATCCAACCTGCTGCAGTTCACATATTACATCAGGTAGGTTCTGCCTAGTTAATCGACGAGATGATGAAATGGGAGTTTAAGATTAAAATAATAAGGTGACAGACACTAACGTAATGTACTGTGTGGTAATATCGTTACTGACTTACCTTGGTCTTAAGAAAAACCCCACTTGGCTGTCCGCTGTAGTACCTACTACTCAACGAATCCAATTCTCCACTAACAATCCTACTGAGTGGATTGAACAATTTCGTAACAGAAATATTCAATGGGCCTAGTTACTCGTAGGTTATTTAAACCATCAAAGATGAACCCATTGAGACTTCTCCTTGCTACACGTGTGACTTCAGGATGATTCCTTACTCGTATTCCACGAAAATGAAATAAAATTAAAATATTTCCGAAAATCCATCAAAGATTGAAATGTTTTGGACTTGGACAAATGAACTTCATGTTTTTTATACTTATATTTAACTTTGATTAAACATCTGACGCTAAACACACCTTATTTCAAAAAATCAATTAGCGGTAAATTTTTTTAAAATTTTGTTTGGGAGAAATTTTGTTCCTTGTTGGACGTATGTTGGTTCCCTGATCCTGTCCTGCGCTACCACACTGGTTTGTAAAGGTTATTGGATTTGAAACATTTCTTATTCAAGTTTTTTTTGGAGCAATAAAATTTCACTATGAATTGGCAGAACTTTTAGACGTTTTTTGAATTGAATAATTTTGTATGTAGGTATGTAAAACTAGCTATGTTTTGTTAATACTAGTCACTAAAATTTATTATCAACTAAATTTAAGAATCTACTAAGTACCTAATTATTATACTAAACTGCACTCATTCATGAAGTATGAATGCAGTATAGTATAATAATTAGACGATTTTTTAAATAGTAGAAAAATCGATTTCTTAAAATAAAAAATAGTTGAGAAATCTATGTTAAGCAGTTGGGAAAATTGAGGTTTCTCTCTCTCTCTCTCTGGTTAGGTGGTAGAATGGTCTGATGTGACCAAATCTTGCCAGATTATGTAAATAAAGCGATAATCAATCAATCCCCCCCCCCCCCTTGGAATTTTACTAAGCAACGCCACTGCAATCACCAATATTGAGCAATTAATAGTACCAAGTATTTTGAATGAAGTACTTACCTTTTCAAGTATGGCGTCTGTTCTACCCTCGCGGACTTCAGGTTGCGATAGGTACCTCCAGAGGGCAGAATTGGAGCAGGATGAGATGGTTCGCCTGTTGGGGCTGCAGGCGTGGAAGTACACGCTGTTCAACTGGTGATGTTATGTACCTGATATTATATTTTATGTTTGTTTATTGGTGTGTCAATATTGTGTATTGCTGTTACTACTTTATAATTGTATGACTCGCTCCTTCCCGGACATACGGGCGAAAGCCCAAAGTCGTACTGCATTAAAAGTTATTTACATAAATTACTCGTAACAAGTACACATTTTATGTTTTAACGAAATGCGTTTTTTTTTCTATTGTCTTCCAACCTATCTTTTCTATCAAGTACCAACCTATCCTACAGATAATCAAGAAATTGAAAATGCTCCAAATTAAATTATTGAAAACAGTACTGAAATACAACGAGTTGCCTTTCTGAAAAATCCAAAAAACTCCCAGATATTTGAGGTTTTTTGTGCAACTTGCTGAATAGGAAGCAAATAGTCCGGGGTAAGGGTACATACCGATGGCATCACATGATAACCTCGTATCTTAGATTTGACCATTTTAGTTTACCTACTATCATCCTTTTCGATCATGGTCAAGGCCCTTTTGGTCCACCCCTCTGAGGAGGACACAGTAGTCTCCAGAGGACATTTTATTACTTCTAACTATCATGCCTAAAAATCTGAAAAACATCAAGTAATAACCTGAGGCAACATAGAACAAGACCTGAAATATTCAAAATTTTAGGGCGATTGGAAATCATAGCGGAGATCATCAACTAATGATAATAAATCATATTTTACACTGCTTCATAATAATTAGTAATAAATAATGATAATCATTTAGTGACCTAGACAGAAGGGTGATCTGCACGAAGAAGATAATAAACCGTAGTGTCAAGACTTAGCAGAGTTTTTTTGTAAAACCAAACCTCGTAAGTATCCCACCGCCTGTGGTTCGAATTTCGGCGGCAAATGAATTTTCTGCTCAAAGACCTAAATGAAGTAGGCAGTACCGTCACTGATAACCTGATATTTTGGATACATCAAAGATGAGTTACCTACAATCAATGTATTGTATAATATACTATCCTGTAATATTAGTTTTTTTTCGAGATACACATCTTGTGATGCCATTGATACATTATAGAACTTGAGAAATAGAGAATTACAGAGAGATCAAATCTGGTACGCTGTGTCAAATGAATGAGGAAAATATGGACAAACGTTTACGTCCCAACTGACTCAATGAGTAATGAATTATATAAAATTGTATCTCTTTGAGTTAACGATATTCCGGAGTTTTATTATAGAACCTTACACTTAGCTCAACACTCAAAGATCTTAAGCTCGCACCAACAATATAGACCGACGAATAGCAAAGTGTGTAACCTCAGTAAATAAAACCTCTCAACGCGTGATTAGGGAAAGAAAAGCTTTTTTACCACTCGAGATATTATTTTCACGTTGAGTAGGTGAAGCTTGTATCTTGAATACAGTTGAACAATGGGACATAGATAATAACATCCAGACGGTTTAAGGCAATTTTGGTCTGTGAGGTTGGTAACGTGCGTTACAGAGTCAGTCAGTTGTTATACTGTGATTTTTTTTTTACACCAAATTGAACGATCTCTATGTTTGGTTCACAAATTGCCATATTATTCCACTATTTCTCATTGTGTGCATCTTTCACGGCATGCCATATTCAAAATGGCGAGCACGCCACAATACTGTGCCGCAGGGTACAACAACCCATGTCCCACGGTGGTACAACATTGCTGTTGTACCATGGGACACTTGAAATGGTCCACCATTTTGGATTCTACGCACTCCTCCATGAAGATACAGGGACAATTTGGGCCACCAAATGTAATCAATATAATTCACTATGAGAAGAATTCATTGAAAAAACAGCGAAAAATATCAGGTACCTACCTACCCAGAAATATCAAACACTGAATATTGTCTTAAGGTGCAGCGGCTTCCCCTACCTACGCGAAATCTGAAATAATTGGAATATCTAACATTTTAGAAAGAATACTAAATTGATATGGATTTATCCATATCAAGTTGAATGCTTATAAGCATTCGAAATAGGAGTTGAATTCGGTTAAAAGTTTCCTTTTTTACAGAAATTGTAGAACGTTTTTGATTGGTCTGGAGCTTGATTTTGAATACTGATCACCTCTCTAACCATCGAAATTGAGAAAGAAAACGAGTAGGGAGTGTGCAATAAAAGAAACGGTCATCTGTAGTAATGCAAATTTATTATCAACAACCTTCAGTCAAGTTGGACAGATTGAGTACCGACGTACACAGACCGATCCAACGAGAAATCAACATTATCGAGGTGGTATCGATTCTATTGAAGGATAAAATATACATGAAGGACCTATTGGAAATTACAAAGTCTATTTCTTCGTACCAATGTGCAACCATATCTACCATCAGATTCTTACATTAGTTTATATACCCTAGTTTAAATTTGGCATTTATGCGCTCAACAGAAACATACAATTGGAAACGGTCGGAATGGAAACAATACCACGGGAACTATTAATAAGAACAATTATTATCAACTTGGCGTAACACAACAATCAATGGTGGTAGTTCGTAATTATTATTGATAGGTACTTTCTCGAGAAGAAACAATGAAAAAAGGTGAGAAACACTGAGAATACGCAATAAATAAAGTCCACAAGACAATCATAGTCCAGGAGCCATATACATTCTACCTGGACTCAATTCGAAAGTTAAACAAAATTTTGAGGGACTGTTTGGTGATGGTTTAGGGTGATTTAGGGTGTTTGATGATGGTTTGCGGAGTTTTGAATTCAAGGACCCTGAGCTCTTGAAGGAGGAATGAGGGTGGGGAATTTTTGGGACTGTTATTGGTTTTCTGGTCATATCTTGTACACCCACGTGAAAGTGCATTAAATTTCCTCTAAAATCCATTGATCAAGTGTATTTTGACCCAATAATAACTGATTTAAAGGAAATTTAGTGCTGAAAGAGCATTAAATATGGTAGGCATACACTCAAGATTCGCAGAGTACCTACCAGGGGGGGGGGGGGATTGTTTAGTTGTGAGTGTGTGGATGCATACCCGACGATATATATATACAGTATATATACAGCTGGGTTATGTGAATTGTGCCTGATGAGTGAAATCATTCAAGCAATTTCTGTGCATTAAAAAAATAGCTCAGAAAAAAAAACGAATTTTGTACTATTATTTATTTATCCATGGTTCATATTATTATCATTACGGTTCTTTGCTCAAAATTATACTAAAAGAACGTCAGCTAGTCCCTGGATGGGTCCATGACCTTAGGGATGGAAATGTAATTAGTGTATCCGTAATTTTGGAATGTGCAATTGTAATTAATTAATTTAATTTTAATGTATCCTGTATGATTTCCTTTGAATGAATAAAAAAAAAAAAAAATAATAATAATAATAATTTAATAATAAATAATAATATAAAATAATACTTAGGTATGAGTGTAAATATAATTTTACCATCCCAAAACCTGCATTTTTCATATATTGAGATATGAGCAGTAAACCAATAACAGTCCGAAAAAATTGCAGTTTATAATATAAAAAACGACACAGGTAGCTTTCAACCGAATATTGACACAATATGTGATAAATATGCTACTGATATAAGTAAGAATTAATTTAATGAAAGCGGACGTTTAAATAATGAGTAAACCAAACGACTAGTACCAGGGCTTGGGGGTCTAAAACCAAGGAAAAAGTCGAAGTACTTCCAACAGAAATTACTTCCCAATTACTGGACAAGGGAAGAGATTTATAATCGACAGAAGAAAATCTCAGCCAGTTATCTGAATGAAGACGAGCAGTCAAGGACAGAGTAACAATTTCCTACTTATATATATAATAAGTTGGCACCCAAATAAGTGGACTTGATCAAATTGTGTACAATCGAACAAAATTTGACATGCATAGAATACGAACTGAAAATGAATGAACATGACTAATGAGTATACAACCTCAATACACAGACACAACTAAAATTCATACCGTTGAATAATTGCAAACAAGTTGATACAAAGTTTCTATAATCATCACAAGTAGGCGAGACAAATTAGTGCTCTACCTCCCAAAAATTGCTCGAGAGCTGAAATTCATTTTAATCTCTCTTGGGGGGTCCAGAATAACGGGTGTATGAGTTTGCGGAGGTTTCCAGGTTGTGGTTGAGATTTGAGAGCCTACAAACGACGAAATTTTCGGTCTTTGTTCAGTTTTTCGCGTATAACTCGAAAAGTACGCATCTTACAGAAAATGTCGCGCTTTTCGTTTTTAAAGAGCATTAAATGTCGCTTTGAATGGTGTTTAAAACATTTAAATCAGTTCGGCTGTTCAGATGCCATCACCCGTCAAAGATAGGTGATTTTTACCAATTTGCTAAAACGTTGACAACCATATATTCTAAATTTTAGCAAAGTTGGTAAAAACCGCCTATCTTTGACTGAACAGCTGGAACAATTTCAATGTGTAAACCCCATACGACGCGAAATTTGATGCTCTTTAAAAAAGAGAGGACTTATTCAGGACCCCCAAGAGAGATTTCCAGCTCTTGAGGAATTTCTGGAAGTTAGAGAGCCCTTTATAGCACTAACTTTCCGGGGCTGTGGGTATTCGAACATACCTACTTTATGACATGAAAAGAAAAAAAAAAAGAAATATCTCCGATAAAATCACAATATAATCGTACAAAATATATACAACAGCATAATTGAGTAGGTAGTACCTTGATGTATTGTAACATCACATTTTAGTTTAGAGATTACAATTGGTCATCTAGTTGTGCGTAGCGGACAGCCATCATTTTTTTAACACAGTCCTTGTAGGTTTCACCCGGACCCGGAGTCACTCCCGTAGCACGAGAACCAAGTCCGGCTGTGGCAGTCCTTCGACTCGCTTCTATGATGGAAGTCCGCCCTTGGTTACTTTTGCCCAAACCCATCCCTTCTTGCCATCCCATTTTTTGGAGAAGTTTGTTGCCCAGATTGTCCGACCCGATACCGCGGGTAGTGGGCTGTTCGTAAGCAGTTTCCCGGGATTTGATGTAGTTTTCTTTCAACCGACTCGGCTTGGGAGTGTCTGGCAAACCGTACTTTTGACGCCGCTCGCTCGCCCGGTCTCGATACTGAATTTGCCTCTTTTGAGCGTCGTCGGGGTCGAGCCCTCGAGATCGATACCAAGCGACGAGATTCTGCGTGTGCAACTCGGACATTTGCTGATGTTTAATCAAAGCCTCCCTACTACCCAACTGTCTTTTACATAACAAACATATCAGTCTGTCCCAGTCAGTGTGACTTCTATCTTCAGTAGTTTCGTCTTCGTCGTCACTTTCCATACTAGGGTGGACTAAAACAGGTGGAACTTCATTTCTAGGAGCAGGAGCGTCGTAATAATTTCCCAATGTTGAAAGGTGATCTTTCCTCTCCAAGACTGCAAACCCAATATCAGCAGCACCAGCTATGTGGGAATAGCGAGAAGTACTACTTGCAGGGACAGCAGCTGGAGCACTTACAGCAGGAGCAACGTTGAGCTTGGCTGAGTCCTTCTTCTGGTTCAACGTTTTGGCCCATTTTTCCATATCCTTAGCTATCCTCTTGGCAACCTTTACACGATCATGATCACTGTCTTTTTCTTTGTCTCTTTTCTTCTCATCTGATTTGCTGGCAGGCTTGGGAGCACCCACAATGACGGCATTGCCCGAATTATTATTAGCTTGAGACATTTCAGGCAACTGAGCAGTTGACGGAGTTGGTAGGTAAGTACGCCGAGCACCATCCCAATACAGGTATTTACCAATCTTGCTATTGTAATAGTACTGGGATGTTGCATCGTAGTAAAGTTTGGTATGAGGATCATAATAAAACCCTGAAGAGTGGTCGTACTGGTACAGTGATGTATCTGGCATTGGGTAAGTGCTAGTACCGGATCCATCTGGAGGTTCATCAAGAGATGGAATAACAGTAGGTTCTGCAGCTAGAGAAGATGCAAGGGCAGCTTGAGCTGTCTCGAGACCTCTGTCAGAATCTTGAGGCAAATTTATTGGATTGCCTTCCGTGATTTGCTTTTTGTAGTAATTTTGGTAGTAGCTGTAATAAGCAATTTTTTCTTCACGATTTTTTGCATATAAACTAGCACTATATTCCGCTAATTTTGGCACATCAGCTAGAGTGTAAGTTTCCCCAATCTTGCTTGTAGCGGCTGATTGATGGCTCCACTGTGCTGCAGCAATCGCTGTGTTTCCCATTTTACCTGAACCCGTAGTGGACTTTGGCATAATTGAAACTGCCTGTGAAATTGTTCTGGTTGCATCAAGTCTGGCATATTTGATATCAGGACGCTTTCCATCAATTTCAGGAATATCATCTTTGAGGGACTGGAATAAGTTGTAAGCATCTAGAACGTTATTCATCTCTAAATAACACGCACCTTTGGATATGTTAGTAAAAGGATCCCTAGCAATCTTCACACTTCTCATTGGAAGGTTTGATAACGATGCAATGGATTTCAGTACGGTCTCTTCAGAAGTTAGTACGTCCAATCCAATTAGTACAACAGTATTAGTAGGATGTTCACTGGCTTGCACGTCCCAACTTTCAACATCGCCAAAAGTTCGGCTTGAATTACAAACGTAGCACAGAAACCTTTTGCTGAAGTTATGAGCTTGACATTTATTGCAAAGCCAGTCGGACAGATACTTTTGGGGGACTGCAGGGGTTGTCGCAGATTCCCTGGGGACGCTGTATTCCATGAAGCACTTGGCTTTTCCGAATTTCAATATTCCTTGCTTCATCTCCATCCAAGTCACTGCATCATCGGTATTGTAAAACTCTACAAACGCAAATCCTCTGGAAAACCCAGTATCTTTTCGTCGAACTAACCTTATGTCGTGACAAACCAGATTGCATGAAGTTATGTCCAGATGAATGTCGACTTCTGTAACATGAGTGGGCATGCATCTCACAACGATTGTTTTTTGAGGATTATCTCGTTTGCTATATTTGGCAAGAACCATATTTTCCCAGTCGTCAGTGCTGATTTTGCTTCCATCGTCATTATTGTCTTCATCACTGATGACCATGTCTTCTCCTTCAGATTTTTCATCAACGACAGGTGTGCGATCTCGAGATTTGTTTCTCTTGGGACTCGAGTCTACGCGACTACGGCTTCTTAGTGGAGCTTCCCGAGGACGATCTCTAGAGGAACTTCGATCTAATGATCTCCTCTCACGGGAACGTCGGCGTTTAGGACTAGGTATCCTATCACGGGTGTCTTCTCTACTGCTCCCTGGAACGACTCTGAATCTTTCACGCTCAAACCTCTTAATCGTAGAATCCCACTCTTCTTCAGCTTTGTCCTGCCATTTTGATAAGTCCTGCCTGCTTTTATCCCTGGACACAGGTCTACCGTTGGGGCTACTACCTCGACTCCGTCCACCTAGAAAATCATCAACAGATCTCTTCCAATCCCTCTCGCGACTTCTTCTGAGACTTCTTCTGTCCCCACTAGTGTCCCGATCTCTATCCACGCTTTTTCTACGAGGCGCCCTCTCAGGGCTCGGTCTTCCATTCCGACTCCTTTCACCACCTAACCTCAACTCACGACCCCAATTATCAACACTTCTTTCTGCAGATCCATCTCTAGGTCTGGGGCTCCGGTTTCTTTCAAAGCTGCTTCTGTCATTCCTGGATGACCTTTCCCTACTCCGTCTATCCAGGTTTCTGCTTCGCTCACGACCAAAACCATCCAAATCCCGATCTCGACTACGACGTCCACCACGATCATCATCATTGTAAGGTCTCATTGGACTTGAACGACCTTGCCTAATTCGATCACGATCAAACCTCCCTCCCCTCTCTACAGAACTATCTCTCCTACCATCCCTCTCAGAACTCAACCTGGAAGTCCTGCTCAGATCCCTACTCCTCCTATCAGGACTCCTACTTCTTCTACTCGAACTAGCCCAGACATCTCTGTTGAAATTATCTTTCCACGCACCATCTCGATCCCTACTGCGTCCCAATGGGCTTCTATCCCTACTGGGTCGGTTACTTCCATCAAATTCTTCTCTTCTTGTGGCTCGATCGCTAATCCAATCCCTCCGGCTTTCCCTGAAGACGTCACCTTCACGATCCCGTCCTGCCATGTCTTCAGAATCCTTATGAAAAACATTAGACAACTCAAATCAAGATGGACAGTTTTGGTCACCTCTTAGCACATAATAGAAGATTTTATTTTCAGGAACTAAAATGACTGAAGAGGAAATGTGTATGTAGGTACCAAGTCCTAAGTAGAATCGAAAGCTTTCAATACAAAACTAGTACACCAGTTTTGAATGGGATTCCATATTAACTAACTTCTTTCACAAGTAGGTACAATGTTTGCTCATCACACGGTACAAAGAAAACTCCATGTTTGAAGTCAATAACCAGCCAAGAAGTTTCAATCACAAAATACATTTTTTCAAGTAGGTATGTCACAAATAAGTATGACTGTGCAGTGACGTAGACAGAATTTCTATAAGGGAGGTCCAGACTAGCTCCTACCACAAGAACTATAGAATAATCCCCCGGAAGTATGCAAAAAACCCATACGGGGGGGGGGGGGGGGGGGGGGGGTTGGACCCCCCTTGGAAACGTCCCTGGACTGCGAGCATAAATCTGTCCCCGAAAAAACTGTTCGATATTGATGTTTGTCAAAATTCATCCAAGAAAAAAAAAAAAAAAACTAGTACAAGCTCTGGGGACCATGAAAAATTGATGACCCATTTAGCATTCAAGTTGTCTGCCGATAGTGCCAAATTCTTTGGGTAATCGTGGACATGAAGTTGATCTTACTTGTACCTGTCGGGCCTTGAATTTGGTCAATTCCGAATGTCCATAATAAGGTTGTAAGAAATTAGGAAAATGTGCATCGCATAACATGTAAAACTACGTGTAGCAATAAGAACCAAATATGTAACGGACAACGATTACACTGGTTTACAAAAAAAAGCGTATGCAAGCATTATGCCAAACATGTCTTATTGTATTTCGAGGGTCTCACATCGTCACGTTTGGCCAAAATGAGTTATGCATACCACTCGAAGCGTCTTCCCCCGGCGGATCGATCTAAGTAAGTATAAGTTAGGTAACTGAGTTAGGTAACACTAAACCTTTCGATTTATTTTACTGAATTACTCAGTAAACATAGTCATTGGCACATGGTTTTTTGACTCTACTGAAAAGTCGCCCAAATGACGATGTGGGTAGTGGCCGTGAGACCCTCGATTTTGGGTCACTGATTCCGAATCTGAGGTCAGTTTACATTCATCGAGTCAGGCTCATGTAAACTTTTTTTTAAAGGTTTTTTCAATAATTGTTTTCATCATTATATATATTTTTTGATATATATTTTTGAATATATTTTTGATTTCGCTTCGTATCAAGTCATGCGCATATCTCAGCTTTTCGAAGGGCGACAACCGAATGAGAGGAATGTATTCTAGTTCTATAAATCGATAGGTTTCCAACGAATGGTGAACGGTTTTTGTCCGATGACAAATGACGAAGTACTATTCCCCTAGCAACGACTCGGTTGTACGCGGAAATCGTCAGAAACTCATTTGGAACAATTTCCGTAACGGTTTTTGAGTTATGTGCCATATGAAAGACATGAAAATGTCAAAATCTGAAAAACTTTGTAAATATTTTTCTGCGACCTCAAAAACCTATGTAACAATTTTTTCAATCCCCCCCCCCCCCCCCCCTCGTTTGACCGTCAACCTGACCCAATGAAGGTCAACCGACATCAGATTCGGAATCGGCGACCTCAAAAATATTAAGGCATACCTATAGATTGCATAATGCTTGCATACACTTTTTTTGTGAACCTGTATTATTAGAAAGAAAAAAGTGTGATAGGAACCAAATCCCACAGACCGTTACTGGCGCTGGCAGTACCTAATCTCTGACATTTTATTACTGGATTTTACTATGGATACATTGAAATTGCAATCTCGATGTCCAATGTCACAATCATACAGGATGTTTGCTATTTCTGCTGCAGTTACACTATGTACAGTACACGATGTGTCAGCGTATTTTGAGCACAGTAAATGGAAAGCATAGGGGGATGATGAATTTGGTGGACCATAAAAACATATGAGAGGGTTCTAGAGACTAGGGAGTCTACAGAAGGCAAATTAGAATCACAAATTTTTCAACTTTTTGGAAAGTGACTATTCTTGTACTTACCAATTGCTGAGACACCCTGCGGACTAACCCCCGACCGAATACCTCAGTCTCCAGAGTAGGAAACTCTCTTTCCGAAACAAATTCTTCTTGCGTTTTCTGAAACATGGAATCCGAATACTGTTTAGCGAGGGCCGTGATTGCTTTTGGATGCAAGGCAACAAATCCATCGAGCACGCCTGCGGCGAAGATTGTACCCAATACAATGAAGACGAGAGGTTGGATCTTGATACACCCATGTCTACGGATAGGGAATCTCTCAGTAAATTTTTCTAGCCCGTCTATAACATTGTCATTCATGAACAGTAACTGTTGCAATCGGTTTTCTTTGACAAAGTTCCAAAACACTCACAAACACAATAATCTCTCATAGCCAGACGAAAGCCATGAAGAATAGTTGAACATCTTCGAAACGTCATGTAGTAAGTAAGTACTTCGAATAACATCATTAAACAAATGGAGAACGGAACTTGATTGTTCATCACTGAAGCTGAGCACTCGTGAATTTACAGTGATTATGGTGAATGCTAAATAGAGTCACAGTCACCTATCACAAATACAAAGTCATATAACTGGGAAGGTACCGCGTTCATTTAAACCTAATAACACAAGTACATATTTACGTGGTTGAAACAACATGTTGACTTAAGATGAGATGGTGAACTTGGTTAACACAAAATTCATGAAGGACACTTTTTACTTGAAATGAAGGACACTTGTCTCCTTTTATTACCGAACGATACCAACACATTTGACGTGTGAATCAACCATTTCTACAACGATGAAGACACTCTCAAGTGGCAGTACTTAGTCAATACACTCAGTTCATAACACATAATCCAAATTGAAAATTCGAACACAAAACAAATTTGGAGTAGTCTTGAATAGCTAAACTATCGGAACTCCAATTCGCAGAGGCCAAAAAGGAGACATTAATTGAAGACATGAAGAATGAATTACCAAATTGGTAGAGGCAGACCAATATCTGGCAGTGGAAATCCCAAATCTTAGGAAATATGTGCAGACCAAAATTAAGATTAGGAGACCTGTTGTAGCTCCACTGCAGAATACAATGCACATACAACAGAAACCGTACAACAGAAAAATCTTCATTCTACAATTGTATCGGAAGCAAGTTGATATTTGAGTGGGAATCAGTATGCTTTTATGAATACCTTTGGTGAGTCTTGTTGAGGTTCCAGCATGAAGCGCAGATTTGATGTTTCTGTCCAAATAGAAACTGAATTAATCAATACTTAAACCGATTTGCATCCACATTGCGGTGCACCTTGTCAGAGCTCAAACTTCAGTTCTTCGAGGGTTTCAAGGATCTACTCGTATCATGGATGTTTGTCATAGACGAAGACAAGTTCGCAGATCTGCTCCCACAATTAATGGCTAAAGGTGAATTATAGGGAAAATCCCAGAAATGAACCCAGAGATGTCGGATCACAGAGAAAAGCGATTTCGACATCACTGTAGCAGTTGTGGAGGACCTCCTGGTGATTTGGAAGAGGTGATCGGTGGGATGCAATCGTCCTAACAGCATCCGAAGAATTTAATGAACCGACCGGATTCCAGTGATGCCATTTTGGGATGAGGGAGCAATAGGATTTGGAAAGGTCAGCAGCTCTTCTAATCCCAACCACGGAGTGACCTAGCGCTAACCCGCTTGGTCACCAGCTGCCCTCCTCCTGCCCTGAACTAGAAGTAATACATTGAATGGCCACAAGGGTACGACTCACAAATAGGGCCGGTATTTCGCGTCACCCCAACAATTGTTAACAAAATCCAGACTGCAGACGGTAGAGAAGTAGACGATGTTTGGCCCAGTCGAAATCCCGTCATCGTTGTACACGCTGAATAAAATTCGTGAATGAATCACGAGCTACCTCTTCTTTACACTCATAAATACAATAATTTACCATGAACTCTAATAAAATGGAATCTATCTGGGAAGGAAGAAAAACTTTTTTCAAGTACCTGCAAGTATTTAGTTCGTTGAAAAGTTTTCTTCAGTCTCGCAGCGTTAGTCCATCTGAAATAAGGAATAATCAATGTCAGCATCATATGAACCGCATTTAATCAAGAGCTACTTTCATTGGCGAACGCCTGCGCAAAGGGGAGGAGCTAAGTCCCACAGACATAACAATAGAAAAAACCGACAGTAGCAGAGATTTCGCTCATGTATTCATAGGTTCGACGATGAAATGAATAAAACATAAACGCGTAGTGACCAGATGATTTTTCCACACGAGAAGTATGCTGTAAATAAGGAGTGGTCTATTCGTAGACGCTGTAGACACCTGCACTCGAGCTTTTGGTGGTAAATGTCTGAAAATTACATTGAAACTCTGAAGGTCGAACTCTGAAGAAACTCGTTGACGCCTGAAGACTAAGACGATTGCTCTGTTAAATCATTCCGATATTGAAAATATTTAAGAATCGAGTACATACACGCACAGACCTTCCTCATGAACTGGCATGGGTCTATTGCATGGGAATTGAAAATGACACGAGTATAGGTTACCTTGTAGTTTACTATAGAACTGATCCAAAAACTGAATAGCTTACCGTTCAAAATAAGAGTACACAACTACTCACTCTACTGGTAGATTGACATTACATGATTTCAATAAGATGCCTTTAGGGTATAAAACGGCATAAAATAAGTAAAAATGAAAATTAAAAATTACAGAATTGAAATAAAATTCACTGGATCAAAATCATTCTCTAATTTTCCGAGATTATCGTCTATATGCCACTAGCTATATAGTAGAAAGGGCCAAATGCCAAAACCAGTTTAAAATGGCCGCCAAGTCACATTGTTACCGTAGTGGATGGTACCAAACCCCATGGTTGCTACCAAACGTAACTAAGTATTGAAATAGTTGTTCTGAGTCAGAACTTCTGACTGATGTGGTTTTAGAATGTCTTGAGTTATTTGGTGTTCGCTGTATCATTGGATATTAATACAATTTTGGAATCCTGTACACCCTGTTTGTTAGTGTTGTATTACAATAAGGTAGCATCATTTCAGTTACCAACGACATCTTTCCGAAATTACTCATTTTCCCTAAGAGGGAGTTTGTATAGAAAGGGCCTAAATAAAAGCCATAACAACACTTTGCCTAACCACTGAAAAACTTAAAATTAAGTCTATATCAAGATTACCAAAGCCTTTCTGTACATTGCGACTGACACAGTTTTTACAATGAATAAAACTTCAGCAAAATTGAAACCTGTTATTAATAAAATTCACACACCTCGGAGGTAAAAACTGTTGGGAACAGCCTGGAAATTTACAAAACTGATCGAGATTCAGAAACTCGTAAATAAACTGCGAAACCCTACCCTCAACTGTTGTCTACCATCTGAAGGGACGCCTTGTACTAGATGTATGACCTGTGCGTTAAATGGGGGAGTATCAGCTAATTTACATCTACGATATAATACCTATAAAAACAAAAGAAGAGGATATATCCTATATATATCCAGTATATCGCCTAGAATTAACAAGTCTCTTCCCACTCAGAGGAACCTATAGGGAAGTACAAACATAGGAACGTTTCTTTTGATCCTAACCCTACGATGAGGGGTATACAAATCGGAAAATATATGAACTGAAATCCAGAATAAGTGAAACAACGAACTAATATTTTGCAAACCGCCTCCTACTCAATCCCTTCATAAATCGAGTATTAATATTGCGATTGAAATAACACATACGAGTACAAATGAGAAAAGTTTGCAAATCTGGTGGTAACCCTCTCCAACCAAAATCCCTTGCTGGTCCCTCAAGCTACAACAACCGAAGGGACTTTGAGGTTGAACACAGACCTGTATTGTACTGCTAGTTTGTGATGGCTGCTGTGCCCCTGTTCTCGATATTTTTGTTCGACCGTTCTGTGGAAGCACAGGCCCTACATACCCTCTGGGTGGGCATAATGCCTACCCCCCCCCCGAACAGGGGCACACAGCAGCCATACATTGCATGGTAGCAGAGCGTGGTTGGTAGGTACGTGCTGGCTTTGCCTCGATACCTCCTCCACTATTTTTTGAAATTTGAGGAGCTTTCCCAGAAGGGACTCCTATAGCAGAGATCAAACATATTTTGCGTATAAGCATTTATATTGGCAATTCAAATTCTCGACATTGTTCAATTTCTTTCACTTCTTCTATCTTCTAATTTCTATTTTTCCACATGTCGTTGGGTAAGCTTCTATATACAGATTTCTATAACACCCCTGCCAATAACCATGCTTGTAGGAGCATATTTCTCCAAAAGTAGTAATTTGCAGTATGTGCCCCTGTTCTCGATCTTTTTGTTCGACCGCTCTAGGGATACACGGCTCTGAACAGGGGATCACAGCTGCCATACATTACAAGTTAAGTGATTGTTCATGCTAAAAAGTGATTATCAGATTTTTGCTTCTATTCAGGTGAATCCACAGAAGGTAATTATTAAAACAAATTATTCTTAGAGAAATCGGGACCCTCAGATGAGTAAGAATCAGCATCACAGGACTCGATACGAAACCTGTCGTTCGAAAGAACTCCAAGGCGATTCGTAGAGTTCCTCATACTCATAGTGCCATTGTGTCATTTCATCATTGGGTGAAAAATAATTCTCAGGCAACATTAAATACACTAAAGAATTAGGAGGAGAAGATATTAATTTCTTAGATTCAACTATAAAATTAGAGGGGGAAATCATACATTATCCGTTTACCATCTTATGGTAACATTTTAATCAATGTAAGCATTTTGCAGTATTTCCTAGATTGATGTTTCAAGCAAGTACCAGGTGGGAACCTCTAAAAAAGAAAACCTTAGATAGAGAAAAATCCAACATCACCTAACCCTTACGTTTTTCCGATTAGAGCTTTAGCTAATTAATTAAATCACGGTAGGATACTTCATGGGAGGCTACAGTGGGCTAAAGGTAGTCATTTTACTTCAAGTAGTGTGAAATTCCTAGTAGTTTTAGAATAAACGTTTTTTGTCTCTCCCGAAGTCGGGAAAAATGGGTTGAGCTGTGTTGCTTCTAAAGCGACAAAATTAAACTGTTATTCTATTTTGACAATACCAAGAAACCCACAGGCGAACAAAATTTTCTAACGTTGACTACTGTGATAAGACAGTCACAGGTCTGTGGATCGATCCCAAGAACAAGCAACCACTAAAATGATCACTATCTCTCCCAAAACCTTCATAGTGAAAATAATTATTTTATGAACACATCATGAAGTCTATTACAGGTTTGAAGCTGTTTCTCAAATAGAATGTAATGGGGGGTGGCTGGGTTTAAGGTTATGATATATCATAACCTATAGCATATATGCTGATAAAGCGAGATGGACGAATTTATAAAACAATTATTGTCAAAATAGAATAACAGTTTAATTATTAAACTGATATTCTATTTAGACAATACGAAGAAACCTAAAGGTGAAAAAAATGCGTGACGTTGACTACTGAGATAAGACTGTCACAGGTCTGTGGATCGATCCCAAGAACGAGCAACCAGTAAAATGATCACTTTCTCTCCCAAAACCTTCATCATGGAAAGTATAATTTTATGAACAAAATTTGTCATGAAGTATTTTACTAGTTTAAAGATGTTTCTCTCATATACCTAATGTAATGGTAGGTGATTGGGTTCTAGGTAATGATGTGCTAATACATAGAGATGGACGAATTTATAACATAATTATTGTCAAAATAGAATAACAGTTAAATTATTAAACTGATATTCTATTTTGACAATACCATGAAACCTACAGGTGAAAACAAAATGATAACATTGACTACTGCGATAAGACTGTCACACGTCTGTGGATCAATCCCAAGAACGAGAAACCAGTGAAATGATCACTCTCTTCCTCTCAAAACCTTCATAATGGAAATTACTATTTCATGAACACATCATGAAGTCTTTTACAGGTTTGAAGATGTTTCTCAATTAAATGTTATGGCTGGGTTTTAGGTTATGATATGCTGATAAAGCGAGATGGACGAATTGGATAAAATAATTATTGTCGAAATGAAATAACAGTTTAATTATTAAACTGTTATTCTATTTTGACAATACCAAGAAACATACAGGTGAAAAAAAATTCATAACGTTGACTACTGAGATAACACTGACACAGTTCTGTGGATCGATCCCAAGAACAAGCAACCAGTAAAATTATCACTTTCTCTCCCAAAACCTTCATCATGGTAATTATCGTGATATACTAATAAATCGAGATGGAAATTTATGAAATTAAACTGATATTCTATTTACCCAATACCAAGAAACCCACAGGTCTAACAAAAAATGTAACGTTGACCAGGTACTGTGATAAGACTGTCACAGGTCTGTGGGTCGATCCCAAGAACAAGCAACTTATAAAATGATCGCTTTCTCTCCCAAAACCTTCATCATGGAAATTACTATTTTATGAACACATCATGAAGTCTATTACAGGTTTGAAGATGTTTCTCTCATAATATGAGAGAAACATTACATTATATTACAATGTAATGGGATGTGGCTGGGTTTTAGGTTATGATATCCTAATTTATCGAGATGAAGGAATTTATCAAATAATTTTTGTCAAAATAGAATAACAGTTTAATTATTAAACTGGTATTCTATTTTGACAATACCAAAAAACCTACAGGTGGAAAAAAAAATTGTAACGTTGACTACTGAGATAAGACTGTTACAGGTCTGTGGATCGATCCCAAGAACAAGGAACTTGTAAAATGATCGCTACTTATCTCTCTCAAAACATTCATCATGAAAAGTATCAATTTATGTACACATCATGAAGTATTTTACAGGTTTGAAGATGTTTATCTAATATACTGTTATGGGAGGAGGCTGGGCTCTAGGTAATGATGTGCTAATAAATCGAGATGGACGAATTTATAAAATAATTATTGTAAAATAGAATAACAGTTTAATTATTAAACTCATATTCTATTTTGATAATACCAAGAAACCCACAGGTGAAAAAAACTTGTAACGTTTACTATGACAAGACTGTCACAGTTCTGTGGATCGATCCCAAGAACAAGCAACCAGTAAAATGAGCACTTTCTCCCCCAAAACCTTCAGCATGGAAATTACTATTTTATGAACATATCATGAAGTCTATCACACTAAAACGTACAAAATCAGGTTCTCGATCATGAAATTTAGTTTTCCAAATAGTTCAAAAACACAGCTACCTACTAAACCAGTGCCTAACTGTCACAGTTGTGAGAATCGATCAACAAGTAATTTGAAAGCCAGTAAATTAGATTTATTTTACTCACGAACACTTCATCACGCAAATCGCTACAAGATTGCTCATCGTAATTAGAACTGTACTGCGGAAAGTAGGTGTCCAAATCATGAAATTGAGGCAGCTAAACTGACTCAATTGTCTATGGTATGAGATTTGTTCCCGAGAAATCAATGTAGAATAATAACTAAGCAAATTGCTTCATGAATTCACCATGAAAGTGGTTCGGACAGTGGGTGATTAGACCATGAAGTTATTTGTACACAGTTTGTACACCAGGGCTTACTTGAAAGGACATTAGGCTTCTATGGTAAGTAGTTATGCTCCCAAAATCCGAAATCAATGTAAATAAGTCCCCAGTACTCAAATATACTATAGGTATACGTAGGTAGTGTAAGTGATCATCGATCATCAGTGAAAGGGATTGACCGACTTATCAGTCGAATTTCAAGTGATGTTCATTTCATGCGCAACAGCTCATTACAATGCCCCTATATCCCGTGCGAAAGACCTCCAACAGAAGCTGGTAAGTAGTACGGGATGATTCTCCGTAAGGAAACCTGGTTCGAAACAGTACGGAAATGAATCGAAGAACGAGAAAATCTAACGAATGATCCGGCGGCAAGCAGTCGGAGCGGGGCAAGTAAGATTTTGATCGTCCCATTATCTTTCAGCTACTCACCAATGCAGCATATCCGTACAATAAGGTCACGCAGGATATTCTCGAAGATAAGACCGATTATTTACAGCCGAAATTCGAGAGTAGTATTGAAGTTGTAGAAGTTGAACAAATCTAAACAGCACTAGAATCGACAACAACACAAATCCGAGAGCAGCCATGACACCCCGGAGCCTTCTGTATCTGACGCAGGGGGTGTCGGACAGCAAAGTTTCCCGCACCGTTCAAAATGGTTTGTCGTTTTATCGACAAGATGATTTATTTAGATTTGTTATTGGAATTTATTTAGATATTAATAGATATTAGACAGAAAAGATATTCGAGTGTCAGCGGGAATATTCCAGAGACTGAATAACAATCTCTCTCCACTCACTTTGCCCACTCTTGAATTCCTTCCCTTTGACGCCATGGTTTCAAGGCTTATCACTGGGGCCCCTGTTATCACTGATTGTCTGCTTATTTCTCGCTGTTGATGCCTCGCTATCTGCGTTTCGTTTCTCCTACATTTTACTGATTTATCGTTGTTTTACTGATTGTTGTGTTCGAGAATACTTCACGGATGCCTGCAACTTCGCAACTTACCGACAACCGACAGTTCGCTGCGAAGTCAACTTGATAACCTCGGCTATCAGGTAATCACAATTACGCTTTATTTTGTACCTAGTTTATACAAACACACTCGTACAATTCATTACTTATTGGAAGAATAAATGTGACTACTGAATAATAATATTATGCCAAAGAATGAACATAATACGTTACGTGTTATATTATAACACGTACTGTTGTTCATCGGTAGTCACATTTATAACAAAGATGCGGTTATATTATAACAAAGATGCGATGTTGGGTATACCTTTCTAGCGGCGCCAATCGATCTGGAGACGGCGTAGATTCAATTCCATTAAGTAGTTCATAATATGAACTAATGAATATATGAACATAATATGTTCATATATGTTTACATATTATGTAAAATGAACTTCATTAGTACACACACCTAACAATTCATTAGTACACACACCTAACAATTCATAGTACACACGTAACACACATGCAACAATTTGAACGGAATGTGCATGATTAGGTCTAACCAATTATCATTCCGAATCAATGTCCGAATGTCTAACCAATCCAACCAATTAGATACATTACGGTATACTATCATTCGGTGCCGTTCTAGCCTGGGTATGGGCTCTGGTTGATTGGTCCACATAGTTTTTGACATTTCTGATGATTCTCGCTTACAACCTATTCGTTGCTACGGAACTTTATCTTCGCCAGTTATCACCGTACAAAAATCGTTCACCACTCGTTGGATAGCTCTCAACTTACCTAACCATATTACGTTAACCACTGCGGAGTGCGTGGCCGACAAACTGCGGTATGAGCGTGATTGTTTGAATAATTGTTTACACAGGCTATCATTCTCAATAATTTATATTGTCAACACGAATGCAAGCTTCATATAAGTTTCTGATGGGAGGGGGCGCAAAGACATAAAATGTCCCTCGTGGTTGCGTACTTGTACGAAAGCTGTAGGTACCCACCGTTTGTGTTTGTTTATTCGATTTTCTGAATCCACGTATCTTGAAACGTAAACCAACAAATTTCGACATGGGGTTTTTTCAAATGGTTACCCGTGAAAATTCCATTTACCTAATGACTGAAACCAATACTGTCCAAATTTGCATAGGCACCCCTAGGTCGATTCGACCTATAAATATTTTCAAGCTTTCAGAAATATATGTTAGAACCACTCCCGGAGCTTGGGCACCGAGTTATGTACTCTTCAGTTAGTCGTGCTTGTGCTGATGAGGAAGAAGGTTGTGCAGTTCATATTCCGAGTGAGTACTGGTTCATTTTCCATTACAAAGGAGGTCTAATCGACCTACAGGAGGTAATGACCGCTCAATCCGTGTAGGTCTATTTGACCTGTAGTTGGTAATAACCGCTCATTCTGTGTAGGTAATTTTGACCTACAGATCGTATTCTAAAAGAGAACATCCGTTTTGTCCCTCTTGCTCCAAGTACATTTCAACATCCGCACAAAAGTTCAATATCCGCGTGGATTGTGCACAAAGAAACAATTGATTCAGGTAGACTGTAGTGAGGAGTTACCAACAACCTACACCTATGTTTACTGAAAAAAAGGAAGAAAACTGAGTTAGGAATTATCTAATCCCAAAATTTACACAATTCTTTAGTCAAATGTCCTATTTTTCTTAGTTAACAGCTGTTTCTTTGCGTTTCTATTTTGCGTTTTCAGAAATTCAGATGGTATAAGTTACCAATCCACAAACCACTTAGTGCCTGCCCAGAAAAATGGGGAGATTGAGTTAGGGATTATCAAGAATCTATTCAAAGATAAGTATCTATTTCAAAAATGTTGATTCTTTGCAGTTACAATATTTTCCTTGCTACCCAAAACGTGTTACAGTTCCTACATCAAGTCTTGATGTAGTCAGATATACTTAGGTAAGTAAATGTCATTAAATTTTACAAACCTACATGAGCAAATAGTCATTATAAAGTAAATAATGGTATGTGATACCATCATACACCTACGTAAGTAATTGAAATGTGATTATTTAGTTACTTAATGAAGTAACTGCTGCAAATTTTGCAAGCGCAATTAAAAAAATGAATTTCCTATTGAAAATTAGTACAATATAAGCATAATATGCTTATATTGTACCACCCTAGAGTTCCCATCGCCTATTACCACCCATGGGTCATTTCGACCTACATGAAGAAAAATCGTCGTTTTCTTGAGGAAATTCGAAGAAATTTCCCCTGATTTCTTCGAACTTCCTCAAGAAAACGACGATTTTTCTTCATGTAGGTCGAAATGACCCATGGGTGGTAATAGGCGATGGGAACTCTAGGGTGGTAATCCGGGGTTTGTACACACACCTAACAATTTATTAGTATACACACCTAACAATTCATAGGTAGTACCTACACACGTAACACACACGCAACAATTTGAACGGACTGTGCATGATTTCATCGTATTCAAAACTACATTGTGAATATGATTACGATTTACGAACGTACGCGTACCATCGGAAAAGTGAAGCACCATTTTGGCGCGAATTGTACATTACCTACTTAAATTTTCCGAATCAGATGTCTAACCAATTATCATTCCGAATCAATGTCTAACCAAATGTCTATCCAATCCATTCGGTGCCGTTCTAGCCTGGGTATGGTCCACATAGTTTTTTCAAATGATTAACCGTGAAAATTTCATTTAAAAAATTCATTTACCTAATGACTGAAACCAATACTGTCCCAATTGGCGTATGCACCCCACTCGTCCGTCTAAAGTTGTCTGTAAAGTCAGTCTGTATGTTTTGGTGACGTAAAAATACCTGGTGAACTTATCAATTATTCCTTGCAAATTGGTAAAATGATTTAAAACCAGTTAGTAGAGAGCACCTACCTACCAGGTACATCTCTGAAAGTGACAGAGCCAAAGCGTCCATGTTCGAACTCAGCCTTAGTATAGTATGGACCTATTGAGCAACCCCTCGAAATTAGGGGAGTGTCACTATCTTGAAAATCGAGATATCCTGCCGAAAAGTCCGCCCCCCCCCCCACCAATAATACCTAATAATGTGTAAAATTGATGTATGTAGGTTTTTATGTCAAATGTCTCCATTGAAGAACATCTCAAGTATCAACCACGTTTCTCCATATACACAGTGCTCCTTAAGAAGTCGCGATTCTCATTTCACCGTCGTGATCAGCATAAAACACTTTTAAAATGAGGTATTACTAGTGAGAATGGTTCGATAAGAAGTCGACTTCTTTAGTTTATCTCGATGTATTTGAGTTGACAATTGCTCTTCTTGAAGGTCCATTCGATCTCATTCAAGCACCTGAATTCGATTGAGGTCGACTTCTTTCGTTCATCTTTATGTATTTGAGTTGACATTTGCTCATCTTGAAGGTCCATTCGATCTCAATCAAACACCTCGATTCGATATGAATTCGGCTTCTTTCGTTTATCTCGATGTACTTGAGTGCACAATTGCTCTTCTTGAAGGTCCATTCGATCACAATCAAACACCTCTATTCGATATGAAGTCGACTTTTTTCGTTCATCTCGATATATTTGAGTTGACAATTACTCTTCGTGAAGGTCCATTCGATCTCAATCAAACACCTCTATTCGATATGAAGTCGACTTCTTTCGTTTCTCTCGATATATTTGAGTTGACAACAATTGACAATTATTGCTCTTCTTGAAGGTCCATTCGATCTCAATCAAACACCTCGATTCCATATGAAGTCGACTTCTTTCGCTTCTCTCGATGTATTTGAGTTGACAATTGCTCTTCCGAAGGTCCATTCGATCTCATTCGAACTCCTCGATTCGATATGAAGTCGACTTCTTTCTTTTATCTCGATTTATTTGAGTTGACAATTTCTCTTCTTGAAGGTCCATTCGATCTCAATCAAACACCTCGATTCGATATGAAGTCGATTATTTAAACCATTCGGATATCAGAATGCGAGATTTCAAGTATTCGAATACTTTTTCATTCGTATCGTAGCGAAACTGGCGGCGCAACGCGCAACTCCCATCTTGCTAAAGGACGACGGAACTGTGACAGGAGAAGAACCGCAACTTACCTACGATATTTTCAGTCGATCGCCAAATCTGGACTCCCATTGGTCGATTTTCATTCAAATACTTTTTGATTCGTATCGTAGAGGAACTGGCGGTATTTTCGCGAAGATTTTCGTTCGGATGCCTAGTCAGAACGCCTATTAGACGATTTTCATTAGAATACTTTTTCATTCGTATCGTAGCGAAACTAGCGGTACCTATCTTCAAAGTCTTTGAAAAACATCAACCGGTGAACTTCTTCTAAAATATTTCTAGAAATAGTTTCCAATTCCCTTTAGTTCCAGCATATTTAACGATCTGTTCCAGTATTTTTCATTCTTATTAAGTACATTTGATTCATAATGGTGGTGGGTTTCTTTTCGCATCCGAGTGAAATCATTCGAATGATCATTCGATTGTTGAAACCATTCTAGCACTCGATATTCGATTATCGAAATCATTCGTTTTGCCCATCACGAGTGGAGGACGAAAATGAACGGTCCAGTGTGATTTTAATTGGGTCAGCCGATGAGCTGTAATTCCATTATCATGTGATTTATGTATGCAAGTGAAGTAGCTAGATGGGCTGTATGGCTCAGTTGTTATCTTACTTACTCTTTAATAAATAAAGAATTTGAAAAAAACTAGGTATACAAGGAATATTTACAGTAAGAGGTTGCGCGTTGAACTGGGTACAACAACTGTCTAATTTCCGGTCAACTTGTTTTTTTTTCCCCTTCATTGAGTATTGTGTATCGAGGTATTGTTCTAGTATTGTTGTTTCACTAGAGCCCTTGTACAGTTAGCTGTAGTCATTTCAAATATGCTCAGGAGTAGATGCTTGGCAGGATGCTGAAGCTTGTCGAAGATTCTCCTTTCTACAGAAAGAAGCCCATACGTGCTATCCTCGACGGTATTGACTATAGTGACTCGTACAAGCAATCCTACCAGTAGATGACCATAACAAGATTGGCTGGATTCTCTCCTCCCAGCTGAGATGCCGCACCTACTGTGACGAGCCCTGATGAGTCGTTGAAGGCTTTGGTCGTTGAACGCGCTCAATCCGGCAACACTACGGAGGAATAATTCATGTCTCGTTTAAGCTGTTCACCATTTCATGCCGCCTGTATGTTACCCAGGAACTTTCTAAAACATGGGATTTGGATTTCGTTCCAGTTACCCACTAAAGAGTTTTTGAAGAAGAGGATCCTCCATTCAACTCTTCCAAGAGGGTTCTCCTACAGAGGGACCTTCGAGGTTCCAGAATATTCCCAAGATGTGCGTCTCCGTGAATAATATGATTTTTTCGAACCCGTTCCGTAAGTACCTATTTCTTTTTTTCTTAACTTTCTGATTACACAATGCTGCATTTTAATTTTGTTTGAACGATTTCTGATAGCTACATGTCGAGTTTTCACCAACACAATCTCCCCTTCAGATTCCAGCAGTAGTCTGCCATCATTGATGCATTCCATCTTCATTGATACCGTTGTTCCATCAATTTAATATCCTGGTGAAAACGCTCGCCCATTTCGTCTCTGAAATACCTCACATTTCCAGGGAAATATCCTAAATGCGACTGATGGAAATAAAGTTTTACGCTCATGAAACACCCAAAATCCAGAAAGTGTTTCAGCAAGTCTTCCACTAATTCCGTATAGTTTGCCTCCTTGTTACTTCCGAAAAACCCGGTCACAACTGATTTAGAACTTATTCAAGCATTCTTTTCAAGGATACTGTGTTAATAGCCGGGAATAACAAGTTATTTGAATAATAATCCGTTATTCGAAGGACATGTCATTCAACCCAATAACATATAGACATGTTCCAGCCACCAAAAAGTTCTTTAACCAGTTAATTTAAAATAACTCGAGTGGTGGGGATGAGTGGAGTAACTTTTCAGTTTTGTCACTGGTTGGCTGGAACAGACAGAACTAATCCAGCAGAGAGCGTTGGGGCAGTTGCAGTCACGTGAATTCAGAACGTGAAATGGGGAGAGAATACGATGATCCAAATAAAAATGTAACTCCTGTGATACTGTCTGAAAGACTGAACTAACTCCGGAATGTCGATTTTGCGATGAGGATATTTTGTACACCGCTTATTGGATCTAAGATCCCTATGATTTTGTGATTTTTCAACCAACAAGATGACGATAAAAAATGTGATAAATGACTATAGGAATAATTCCTATAATTATTATTTCATACACATAAAAAGTGCTCAAAGTGATTTTGCTTCTGTGATTTTTGAGGTTAATGACACGTTATTTTTGTCAACGAATTGAAACATGAATTTGAGTCGTGAAACATGAACATGAAAACATGAGTCTTTTGTCAAGATTTTTTCAAACAAAGATAAATTACCTACCTCATTATTCACCTCATTATTCACCTC
Organism: Stenodema calcarata; assembly: GCA_963920205.1. Classification (NCBI taxonomy): domain Eukaryota; kingdom Metazoa; phylum Arthropoda; class Insecta; order Hemiptera; family Miridae; genus Stenodema; species Stenodema calcarata. The sequence continues at coordinate 4,568,571 of OY986054.1, forward strand.
ATTATTATAATAATTTATCAAATATTCATAAAAAGAGAGTGCCTCTAACTCATAACTAAGCGCATAACTGATTTAGACCCAGGATTGTTGCAAATATCCCTAGATATTGAATTTTGTTGCAAGACGTTGCAGTGCTTCCATTATAGTTAACCAGTATTTATGAACGAAAGAATGCTCTAAATAAGTATATGATTTGTAAAACTTATTGCGCACGTATATTTCCAATAGGGGCGAAAAAGAGTTTTCTGCTTTGTTCTGCTGCTTTTCTGAAATAAGGTTGCTCCTGGCGTTGGTTTGCACAGTTTGGAATAAACTTCCATAAAATGAATAATGACTTAATATAACTTCGAATAACACACAAGACTGAAAGCCTAGTAACAACTACTTGTGGAGCAGAATGTCACATGGTTAGAAGCACCCTTGGAGCAGGCCGGTAACCAATTCGGCCCTTACACCAACCAGCCCCGGTCTCCCATACTATTCGTATAGAGTCGATATACAAGTTTTCTCGTATTTATCTGATGTGGCTGTGACTGCTACTCTTGCAGACAGTCACTGCTCTCACTGTACACACTGTGAACTCTATACTGAGGTCTCATTCAAGTTACCAATTTGTTTTGTTTCAGTCTTGTATTGTATTAATTCACTAGCCCACGGCTCATTTATTGTTTAAATCTCACAGGTTGTCAACTCTCCTAAGAGTGGTCATCATGTCGAAATCTACTCGCAGTCAAAACGCTGATATGAAACTTGGTAGTCGACGTTTGAACACAAGGCGAGAGCCCATTCCATTGCGGCCAAACAGAAGTGACTCTCGTTCCCCCCTCAGAAACAGAAGTGACATTCGTTCTCCATGCAGAAGCAGAATTGACTCTCGTTTCTCCCGTAGAAACAGAAGTGGCTCTCGTTCTCCCCGCAGAAGCAGAATTGACTCTCGTACCCCCCTCATGAACAGGAGTGACTCTCGTTCCCCCCTCAGAAACAGAAGTGACATTCGTTCTCCATGCAGAAGCAGAATTGACTCTCGGTCTCCCCGCAGAAACAGAAGTGACTCTCATTCTCCCAGCAGAAGAACAATTGACTGTCGTTCGAACTCAAGTAGGGAAAATTCCTCTAGTTCTTCATATCCAAGCAGAACTCTTCAACGTGGTTCGCATGTTACTCACGGGTCTAATGTGACTGCCAAAACACTCAACATCGATGAGTTCGGGAGCATGGATTCTGACAATGAAGAAGATACGTCATTCACCATGCATCAAAATATGGTTGTTCAAAGTACTGACGGCATTCCCTCCAACAAACCTGAGGTCTTCAGACACAATCCCCCATCAAAAACGCGTTCTGTGGATTCAACTGATTCTCAATCTAGATCACGATCTTCGGGTCCCATTAAAAGGGGTACAAATGAAAATACTGTCAACTATTCCTCATCAAACATGAAATTTCCCAAAGACCCTCAACTCGCTATGCAAAGTTTTATTGAGAAGCTCAAAGACATTGAATCATTCCAAAATCAATCCAAGAGTAGGTTGACACGAACTTCTACTACCCCATCTGTGGGAAACGAGTCCATCCGTACATCCGGGAAATTCATGCGGCCTGATGACTTGGATGATATTTCATTACAAGATGAGGGTAGCAAACCCGGCCAAGCTGCTGCAGTTCAAAAAAATGTACTTAAGACTGCTGTTTCTCAAAGTACAAAAAAGTTAAAATTACCCTCAAAGGGACCTTCAAAAGGTTCAAAGAAAGTTGGATTCGACTCAGTAAAATTATCGTGGCATTTAACTCCAGTAGATAGACGCAAGGGCGAATCCGAAGTATTCAACCAGGATAAATTCCCAATATCGAAAAATCCATTACTGAGAAGATTAAAGCAGGCCACCAAATTGGGTCATGGAAAAGAACCTTCAAAGATTTCCAACCAACAGCCAGTTTCTGGGGTCATTGGGGAACAAGACAATGTCAATCATGAAGCTACTATGCAGAACATGGAATTGTCCTCCAATGTTCTTGATCCCCCACCCACTCTTACCTCCCTCCAGGAAGGATTGTTACAGAACACTGTGATGCAAACTATTCCGCAGTCCTTGCAAGGCCTGCTGCAATCTGCCATTCAGGGTATAGCAGAAAATGCTGTGCGTAGCTTTCAACAGCAGTTGAATCTTTTGCCAGTCACTGATGTTGGATATATGCAGGGTATGCTTCAAAATACGTTGGGTAACATGCCACAACATGATATGCAGGGTTTGACACTGAACGCCATGCAGCAATCGAATAATGTGCCACCTCCTGATTTAGGATACCAATTCAGCACACCACCACCCATTATGCAGGGCAATCCACAGAATATCATGGGTAACATGGTGCCGCCTGTTCTGCAGGATATTCCACACGATAACATGGGTAACATGGCCCCACATGGCATGCAGCATATACCACAGTATAATGTGCCTCCACCTGGTATGATGGGGATCCCACAAGATTCCACAGGTAACACAGTGCCACCGGTTATGCAGAGTATGGTAAACATGCCTCCACCTGGTATGATGGGGATCCCACAGAATTGTATGGGTTTCAGGCCTCCACCCGATATGCAGGGTATGCTATTTGATAGCATGGGTAACATGGCGCCACCTGCCCTGCAGGGTATACCACAGTATAATTTGCCTCCACCTGGTATGATGGGTATCCCAATAGATACCACAGGTAACATGGTGTCACCTCTTATGCAGAGTATGGAAAACATGCCTCCACCTGTTATACAACAGCCCATACCAGTTGCAAGTGCAAACTCACCTTCTGGTGGCTGTGTGCCTCACACTGGTACTCAGGCAAAGTCATCTATTGATGTCCAGAAAATACCTCCCCTTGATGCCCACTCCCCTGTGATCCAAGGAAGACATGTTCCTGATAAGAAGACACGTTTCTGTGATGGCCAAAGAAAACCTCCTCTCCTTAAGGCGCCTTTTCGAGACCGCCATAGGAAACCACGTGTTCGTGACACGCCTTCCCGTGATGAACAAAGAAGACGACGTTTTACTGATTTGCCCCCTGCTGTCCAAGAGAAATCTTTCATGCTTACTGCTCCTCCTTCAGCTCAAAGTAAACCACCTATCAAGCAACAGAGTCGTCCTCTTGATGTTACGCCTCAAGCTGTTGAAATTATCAAGCCAATTATTGATTTTCAGACAAAGCCGCTGGGTGGTACCAAGGATGCACCATCAATTACAGCTGCTTCCACAACAACCCCTGCTATCAATTTAAAAACTCCAAATGCTACTCAGAATGATGCAATAAAAACCACTTCACAGCCTGTGGATAAAAAGATGATGAAGCATGCTCCCGATGGAACAGGATCCGTTAAGTTTTCAGCTCCTGATACCAATTTGCTGATTTTTGATCCTGAAGTAGGCTATCGTTATGATACTAAAACAGGGTTGCATTATGATGCCAATTCAGGATACTTCTTCAATAGCAAGCTACAAATTTTTTTATACTGGGATTTGTTTACTCAATCTTATTTACGAGTGGAGAATCCCACAATACCTTTTCCTGTTATCCGACCCCAGAAGGATTCTTCTGGTACAGTACTAAATATGAAGGAGCTAATTGAAAGAAATCGTCAAATTAAACTCAAACAAGACAAGGCACATCAAAGTGCATTTGATCGATCCAGAAGAGGTCCCAATAGCAGAAGCAGGGAACGTTCCAGCACCAAGAGCCCAGGACGAAATTGCAGCAAGACCAGGGGACAGGATTGCAGCAAGAGTCAGAGGCGGGATCGCAGCAGTAGCCAAAGACGGGATCGTAGTAAAAGCAAGGGACGCGATCGCAAGAGCACTAAACAGGATCGCTCTAGCAGCAGAGGACGCGATTTGGAGAGGAGCACGTGTAGAAAGAGGAAGGCTAGCGCCATTCGAAGTGATGAACGAAGGAAACGTCAGCAAGGAAGCCGCTCTCCAGCACATACGTCACCCCGCAGAATCTCAAAAAGTCCTGGAAATGACAATAGGAAAATACAAGGGGCTAGGGGAAAATACAAGTCTCCATCAACCAGAAAACGCTCTGCTTCACCTGTTCCATCAGATAGGAAGAGGAGCGGGCGACGTAGAAGTATAAGTCCTAGAGGTGATAAATTAGGACGTTCTAAGGTTCGTTCTGGTTCACGAGGGTCCCCTTCAAAAATACAAGAAGAACGACGAAATACGAGTAAAACTCCCTCTAAAACTGAAAAGCACCCTTCAAACACAGGTAATAACAGATATAAGAATATGGAAACAGTAAAAATAGCTTCTCAACGAAATGAGAGACAGACTGCACAAGAAGTTTGTCAGAATACCGCGCCACTAGATAAAACTGCTGGGAAAGATGCTCAAAAACACGAAATTCAGTCCAGAAATTCTAAACTTGGTGATCGTAAAAAGGATATAAAATCTAGTTTTACCAGAAACAGTTCTAGTCGTGACGAGCAGAAAACTGGCGATGATCGTCAGGAAAGCATTAAGGGCGATAAGAAAACCTCAACTAAAGAAATGACTGAATCTGGAAAACGAGATGGCGGTTGTGTTGGCGAGGAATCCTCCATCAATGAAGGGCGTAATCACCGACTAGCAAATGAGAGGCAGTTCAGTGTGATTAGAATTGACAATTCGAGGAGTAGCAGCGGCTTTGCATTTTCCCAGGTTCAAACCACCCTGTCAGACTCAAGACCAAAGAGCCAGGTCAGCTCAATAAGCTCAGACGAGTCATGTTTCAGACAGGCCGATATGATGGTTGACCAACTGGGCGTTCCAGAAGATCTGTCTGATTTTGTGGTTCTGGATGGAGTGGACGTCGACGACGATAGTAGTGAAGAAATGACGGAAGAGGCGCTCCAGCTATTACTGGCGGATGAGACCGAAGATGAGAAAACGGAGGTTGATTGTGAGAAGGAGCAAATAGGAAGTAGTTCTTGTCCAAGTAAAGAACATCAAAAGATCACGAATGACGATGATAACCAGGATTTACTCGCCAGTAATGAGTTAACTCCACAGCAAGAAGCCGCCACATTAACAGATGAAGCCCCTGGGAACGACAAACTTGGAACTACTATAGTAAGGAATGCAGGAATCAACGAAACCAAAATGAAACTAAATCCAGATGATACAATGACAACTGTTGATTTTATCAACTCCTACTCCGAACCACCTTCGCCTTCTTGCAGCATCTTATCGTCGTACGACTTTTCAGATGATGAGAAATTTGTGGTTGTGAGTGCAGCACAAGATGTTATGGACGAAGAAAATCTGCCCTCAACGAGTGATTGTATTGCAGATAGAAAAGATGGTTCTTATAAGCCGGGGATCTTGTTGCAATGTGATGAAGCCAACAAAATGTGTTACCAATGCGGCCACTCGAATCAGCACTTTGCAGCAGATTGTCCTAATCCTCGTTCCTCAGAAGCAGGGATCTTGAATAGAGGAGATTCTGCTGGCGAAACATCAAATGGTCCAGAGCGTATTGCTGACGGAGAAGTTTCAAAATCGACTGGTGATTCAGTGGCTGACACTCTAGGTATTGAAAGCAAAGTTACAGGGATCTTGAATAGAAGGAATTCTGCTGACGAAACATCAAATGGTCCAGAGCGTATTGCCGACGGAGAAGTTTCAAAAGCAGTCGTGGATAACGGTGCCAATGATGCTGCTCAATCGACTGGTGATTCAGTGGCCGACACTCCAGGTATTGAAAGCAAAGTTACCAATGAGCCAAACCAGATCAAAGGGGTTAGTCCTGGTGGGACTGCAGAAATCGGTGGTTTGGTGAAACTGGATGAATCTTTGCAGCAAACGGACGCCACGAGAGAGTCTGAATTGAATCAGACACTTGACGAAGTCAATGTTCCAATTAAAATGGACCAATCTAAAAGCACAACTCATTCAGTTTCTGATGAGCCTGTGAATGACATTCAGAATCCAAACGATTCTAAAGAGGCCGTGGAAGTTTCCGAAGGCGAAAAAGCCGCTAAAGCACCGACAACAAAAGTCGGTGGTATTTTCTCGAGGCTCGGTGCCCCGTCAAGTACGTTTTCTAAAAAGAATGTGGTGCGTGGTGATACTGACCCCCTTTCAGCTCTCTATCCAAGTAAACCTTCACTGGTTGTTCATGTGAAATCGGTATTTCAAGGTTGTGAATATCGCGTGGTAAAAGAATCACTAGTGAACCATTTAATTTCACTAGACATTCGGTGTAAGAGCATTTCGGTGAACCAGAAAAATAACAATGGGAATTCTTACGAACATCTCACAGTCTTTTTACATTCGACAGACGACGCCATACAGTGGTTTCGAAAAACGAAGCGTAAAATCTTGCTGCAGTCTAATAAGAAACGAAAAGCATTCTACTTCTTGTACTACGCTGAAGCACCTTGGCGTTGTAAACATTGCAACAAGATCTCTAATATTTTCTACAGATCTGTGTGCTTCTTGTGCTACTATGACAAGAGTGGTACTTATACTTCTGTGAAATTTTCTGAAACACCTACAAGATTTATTGGTGTTGGCAAATTACCACTAACGGTCGATGAGAGTGATGTGATGTTTCATATTCCACAATATTTGCAGAATGATAATTTGAAGTGTGTGAGGATATTTAAAGATCCTGCTATAAATCGGTGTTGTGGGTTGGCTGTTGTTGAAATGAAAGAGCTTGAAGACGTTAAATATATTATTAAGAGTTCAAATCGTTTGAGGTACCTTGAATGTATGTTGGATTCAGCGGGTGAATCCGAATCTCCTTGTAATGTGGCTGATGGTGGTAACCAGGATTTTGATATTTGTGAGAGAGGCGACCGTTCGCGAGGGACGAGTCGCGTTGTGGATGATGAGTTTGAGGACAGGCCGAGTCACAGTTCTCGTCGTTCTATGTGTTCTCTCGATGATGACATCCCTCGCAGAGAGACAAGGCCGTATGATGATGGTCATAGGCGCGTTGTGGATGATGAGTTCAAGGACCGGCCGAGTCACAGTTCTCGTCGTTCTATGTGTTCTCTCGATGATGACATCCCTCGCAGAGGGACAAGGCCATATGATGATGGTCACAGTCGCGTTGTAGATGATGAGTTTGAGGACAGGCCGAGTCACAGTTCTCGTCGTTCTATGTGTTCTCTCGATGATGACATCCCTCGCAGAGAGACAAGGCCGTATGATGATGGTCATAGGTGCGTTGTGGATGATGAGTTTAAGGACCGGCCGAGTCACAGTTCTCGTCGTTCTATGTGTTCTCTCGATGATGACATCCCTCGCAGAGGGACAAGGCCATATGATGATGGTCACAGTCGCGTTGTAGATGATGAGTTTGAGGACAGGCCAAGTCACAGTTCTCGTCGTTCTATGTGTTCTCTCGATGATGACATCCCTCGCAGAGGGACAAGGCCATATGATGATGGTCACAGTCGCTTTGTAGATGATGAGTTTGAGGACCCGCCGAGTCACAGTTCTCGTCGTTCTACGTATGATGATGGTCACAGTCTTGATGAGCCCAACAACCTCCGGAGTCCAAGACGATACGACGACCTCAGAGATTGTAGTCCTTCGAGGGAGTACGAACTCGTCCGTCACTCAAGTCGATCCCGCCATCGAAGTCCATCTCCAAGATTTTCGAGCAGGAGTGTCGACAGACATCCCTACGACCGTCGCGCGTCGCGCCGTTCGCCCTCTCACTTGCCCTCACTAATGTCGCTCACTCCCTTGCCCTCACTAATGTCGCTTCCTCCCGTTCATTTCGCACCATCGACCTCTACGTTACCCAAACCCGATGGAGTTAACCACTGGCGTTATCCAGTACCAGATCCGACGACCTTCCTATTCGAGTCCGGCTCAAACTTCCAACTCGATCCTGAAACCGGTCTCCTCTACAACAGACGGACTGGATTATTCTTGAACGAGGATCTCAACGTTTATTTGGAGTACAGACGCGAACACTTCACCTACGTGAGGGTTTAGTCACTACATTTGATGACTTGTGTAATTATATTCTGTAGTTATAACATGCAATACATTTTTGTCGTCCCTGCCCTTCACATTGTCCGATTCTAATACTGAAAAAAAAGGTTCAATTTTCCATTGGAACGCTCCAAAATTCCATTTTTGGAAATGTAGCAACGTCTCTCCATGATGTTCATAGTGGAATAGGAACTATCCATGTTACATTTATTAAAAACCCTGTGTAATCGTAGCGACTTTTTCCTTAAATTAAGTTTTACTTTAATTTTTTGTGTGTGTACCATTGAATAAAAGTTCTTCTGGTAGCTTTGTTTGTTCCCATTTTTCCACCTTGACTCATTCACCTTTATAAGGTTCTTTGAGTACCAGTCATACATGAATATAAATGAAACCAGTCATGCAGGTTCGCCATAAGACCAAATTTTCGAAGAAATAACTGGTTTTATAAATATGAAATGTGATGTTTGGAACATCTCATTCAAATATGGGCAATCTTAAACATTGGGTAATCAAAATAAACATTTAAATACGCGGGTCATTCAGAAAGTAAGCTTACAAGGGCTCCTGTGGCAAGGGGGATTTCGTTTCATCGTTCGTGCACCTGTGCCGTAGTCATAACGGTCAGTTTGCTTCGTCGCGCGTTTTGTTCAGTCACAGTGAATTTGTCAAATGGAAAGATCGTCGCCAGTTCCCGCCACCCGTCGTCAGTGTAAGATCCGAGTGGTCATCCGTTTTTTTGACTTTACAGAAAAATACCGCCGCGAACATCCATTGTAAGATTGTGGAAGTGTATGTTAGTGATACGTACTGATACCTACTCATGATGATACTGATCCATTCAGCCGGTGAAGTCATGGCATCTGATTTTTGGAATCATAAGGGTGTCCTATTAATGCCAACGCCTACTGCAATAAACTCAAAAGAGGGATTCAGAACCGTAGAAAGGGGTATGCTAACCGATGAGGGTCTGCCTCCTCCAGGACTCAGGAACTTTTGACTTCGTTTGGATGGGGCATTATCTACCACCTTCCCTATTCACCCGACTTAGCATCATCTGACTTCCAGGAGTTTTTGGGTGGAAGACGATTTGCAGACGATCAAGTGGTGCAGGAAGCTGTCCAGAAGTGGCGACGAAGGTCTGGTGCGCAGGCTACAGAAATGTCTCAAACTCAACGGGTATTACATGAAAAGATAATTTAGTATATTTGTGAAGTATTCTGAAAATTTCATTGAAATACAAGAATTTTTCGATTTTAATAAAAAAATTTTAAACTTACTTTCTAGATGACCCTCGTATGAAGCTAATGAAGCGGTTAATTCGTTATGCATCAGATGTGGTGCTCTCTGACTGAAGGTCGGTAGATACTTATATACCTCAGTTTGTAGATTTTTTAACGCTGAACCCGATGGTGAAGTCAGAATTGCGATATCTCATTCCTTCCTCAGATTAGAGCAGATGAACCGTGAAGAACATCTCAAGTAACAAAAAATCTTCAAAGTGTTCCAGTTTGGAAACGGAATAAGAAATCGCAATTCTGACTTTACCATCGTGTTCAGCGGTAAAAAATCTAAAATCTGAGGTGTTACTCGACGAAAAAACGTATAGGTACATACCTCTATTTTGATACTGGAAATAAAAATTTTCAAGTTTAAAAACGGTGTCAGTAATTGGTTCCTTACATTGCCAGTAAATGGTGCATGCGTATTAGGAGAAAAACATGTTTACGAATTTTAAGCAGAGAAAGGGATTAATTCGTCATTTTGACATAATATTATTTAATGAGCAGAATGAGAAGAACGGAAATTGGCCTAACAGAAGAACTTTGAATTGTAAGGATCGGTCAATAAATAATGGAGAAATTGATGAAAAACCACAAAGTCTTCCTTAAAGTGTCAGTATTTGGTGCCTTTACCCTATATGAAACCAGTGAAATAGAGGTATTTTACATAAAAGCAGTTATTTCTTCGAAAGTTCGCTCTTATAGCCATGATGCATGACTAGGGTTTTCGGAAATTTTCTTCACAATTTTTTTCTTAGTTTTTTTTTCTCAATTCTGTCGAAAGTTATCGTCTGGAATGACCCACACGTAAATATATATTTACATACGAGTTTTTGTGTCTTTCGCCAGTGAATTCAGGATGGTATGGATTTGATTTTCGTATAAAATATTTTCGAAAATTCGAGTTTAACAATTTTGGACCGAGAACAATAGCTTCCTTTTCTGCGAAAATTCACTAAAAGATCCTAACTCCTGTAATAAAATCAATGGATTTTCGCTCAAGGACTCCAGTGCAGAGATGGGCGTATTCATATTCATAAATATAAATACTAATAAAATTCATAAATAAAAAAATATGAATATGATTACAGAATCATATCTGATATGAATACGAATAAAGCCGTAATCACATGTTTTTGTGGATTTTCCCAGAAATTCACATTTTTTGTGAATTTTACTCAAATGCACCTACTGTATTTTTTTTAAGGATTTCACTCAAATTTTCCTATTTTACCAAGAATTTTACTGAAGTTTTAGTTTTTCCACAAAAAATACAGTCAATTTTAGTAATAAACCAAAAAAATGTTAATTTCTGGGAAAATGAACAAAAGGATGTGATTATGGCTTTATTTGTATTCATATTCATGAATATGAATACGCCCATCTCTGCTCCAGTGTGCGTTCAGATAAACTTAGGAATGGGTATTCAGAAATCGATGTTTTTACCATCAGAGCAACTAAATAGTATTAATACAATAAATAAATGTTATTGTATACACTTTTAATCCTTCAATGAATAAATTTTATTAATTGAACTATCTCACGCTAAATTACATAATTTGGTAACTAACCAAACCCTTGTTGATTACCTTCGTCTATTGCCCAATCGAGTCTACATTATCCGCTAAGTTTAGCCCGTAGAAATGCCCTAATATGACACTTGGAATCTTCTGTAGGCGTTTCTGAGTTGGTTCCGTAAAATTAGGTGACCAGCCCCATGTAGAGAGGGGACTTTACAAAGTGTACTTATTCCAGTGACGTCAAATGGTGTAACAAGTCACTCCATGGCGGCGTTCATGGGGAGCAAGGTAAGTTTACAGGTTCTTTTATCTACGAAAATTGGCGAATTATCCCTCCGCCCTGCGATTTAAATGATAATATCAATAAGTTGAATTTGGAAATTGAATGGCATTGAAATTGAATGTGTAAGGCAAGTTAAGAATTTAGGGGTAATAATTGATGGCACTTTAAGCTGGGAACCACATGTAGTTGAAACCTGTAGTGAAACCTTCCATGCAATTCCTCAGTTAAGGAAATTAGGGTCAAATTGTCCATCATATATGTATAAAAAAAAAAAAAAAAAAAAAAAAAAAAAATGTATCTCAGATATGTCCGAAAAACTTGATGTTAAATGTTAAATTGCAGAGAGATATAAAGCAGATATACATTCTAATACTATAATAATATAAAGCAGTCGCATTAGAAATACCTAAACACTCAACAGTTTCTAATTTATTCATGTTCAACAACCAGACTAGAATGTTTCTGGAATCAAAAACGGTGAGCCAATTTAAAAATAAGTACGCAAAAATGTTGTTGGAGACTGAATCAGTGCCATGTTATTTTAAGTGCTGTAATTTTGTATTTATATTTCCATTTATTTTTAAGGAATTGTCATGTTATTTTCAATTTTATTCTCACAAGACTTGTGAGACTTAGTGTTTTATTTATTTTTGTTATGGAATTTGATCAATGGAAGAGCGGGCTACTTAGCCCGATGTTGTACAGATCGATAAATAAAACAATTCAATCAATCAATCTTAAAAGATACTTATCAAAGCCCTAAGTGTGTCCTGCTGTAGAGAGAATTGCTTTAATATCATACTCATCGTCTTAATATTAGGTATGGGTATAATATTAAGCGTACGATATTATCGTCTTACTATAATAGGCCAGACACTTAGGATTTATAGGTCCAAAAAATGCAGGGGATGTTGTTAGGACATGTTTGAGTAGTATTACAACAAGTTTGCACCTTCGAAATCCGTAGGAAAAACATTTTGGAAGCCAAAAAACATCGCCAAAAATGTTTGACTTGTTTAAGTTTTTGTCTCATAACTTGTAAAAGGTTGGTTTTCTGCGAGAAGTCCTTCTCACCATTATTGGAGTAAATAGTATATTATACTATTTATAATATAAATAGTATAATATACTATTTACTTATTAAGTATAATATTCTATATTATTAAGTAGCTTAATAATAATATTATTAAGCTACTTTTTACGCCTTGTCACAGCTCCGTAGGTCCAATGGACGTCGAAAATTGGCTATTTCTTCCAAAAAGTTCGAAATTCAAGTTGTATTCATGTATTGGCTAGAATGTTGCCTCTACTACTCACCCACGAGGAAAGTAATAAAAGGGGAAAGTTCTAGAGGATTTATCTAGCTTTAATTTAGGCACAAAGCGAAGTCCGTAGGTCCAATAGGTAAGTATCTGGTTTGCTGAAGAACAAAAATGAAAAGTTGGGAAAATTGTTTTTTTTTTTTAAATATAAATTGACCCAGACGATTAAAATTGACAAAAATTGTTTTATTTCAATCAATGTTTTATTGACATAATATTGCCCATCAGGCGACTATGGTGCAAGCGTGTAAGGTGTTTTAGTTGTGTGTGTGTGCGTGATGGTGTAGGAGAGGAGCTGGTCAAGTGGCGTCAACTTCTGAATCGTCTCGGACGTTGCTCCTCAGCGCTCTTCTCTTGAGGCGTTTTCTTTCATATGGCGCTGGTCCCGCGATTTTATTTAATACCGTTACATACTAGGTATAAAATAAGTGATATACCTAATGATCGCCACACCGAGTTCACCCAGCTGCAAACATACTTTAAGCAGAATAGGCCCAGGATCGGCTCAGTGGCTTCTGAAGCTAATTTATATGCTGTTCACACTATGAAACAGTAATTTGGTATGTAGCCTCCTTAGGATTTACACATTAATCAGAATAGGCCCAAAAACAGATGAGAGGCTTCTAAAGCTAATATCTATGCTATTCACACTATGAAGCTGTAGTTTGGTATGTAGCCTCCTTAGGATTTTCACTTGAGGCAGAATAGGCCCAGGAACAGATGAGTGGCTTCAGAAGCTAATTTCTATGCTATTCACACTATGAAGCTGTAATTTGGTATGTAGCCTCCTTAGGATTTACACTTTAAGCAGAATAGGCCCAGGATCAGCTGAGAGGCTTCTAAAGCTAATTTCTATTCTGTTCACACTATGAAGCTGTAATTTGGTATGTAGCCTCCTTAGGATTTACACTTTGAGCAGAATAGGCCCAGGATCAGCTGAGAGGCTTCTAAAGCTAATTTCTATGCTATTCACACTATGAAGCTGTAATTTGGTATGTAGCCTCCTTAGGATTTACACTTTGAGCAGAATAGGCCCAGGATCAGCTGAGAGGCTTCTAAAGCTAATTTCTATGCTATTCACACTATGAAGCTGTAATTTGGTATGTAGCCTCCTTAGGATTTACACTTTGAGCAGAATAGGCCCAGGATCAGCTGAGAGGCTTCTAAAGCTAATTTCTATGCTATTCACACTATGAAGCTGTAATTTGGTATGTAGCCTCCTTAGGATTTACACTTTACGCAGAATAGGCCCAGGTTCAGCTGAGTGGCTTCTAAAGCTAATTTCTATGTTGTTCACACTATGAAGCAGTAATTAGGTATGTAGCAGGCTTAGGATTTACACTTTTAGCAAAGTAGGCACAGGAACAGGTGAGTGGCTCCTAAAGCTAATTTCAAATTCGACTTAATTACAGCCGGCCGTTCGACATCGCTGGTACCGAATACAACGGAGTATTCATACACCGTAATCGTGAGTACCGTCGACATTTCAATGTTTAGAACTATGATACACACCAATGGTTATAAGGGTGTAGTAAGACCCAGTAAATCTATTAGTGATTTGACTCAATAGGGCTTATCATATCATGTTGAAGTGGAGAGTTGGTTCGGCGTGCACTCCTCGGGGAAAACTTGCGTAGTTCTAATCTCAGCTTTCCAATGGTATAAAAAAATGTTTTTCACAGTGAAGTTTACTGGAGAATATGACGTTTGAGTCCTGAAAAACGTGTGTTCTCAGGTGAAAATCAACATTTTCTCCCTAAAGCCAACTTTCTTCATGGAAGTGAGTTCGGTATCGCACTTTTAGCATTTTTGATGCTGAATCGAATGGTGACACTTCCATGCCTCCCTGATAAGGAAGAAACTCGTTTTTTGGCATCTGATTTTTATTAAATGTTTGATTTAAAAAAAAAAATTATTCTTTTAAAAAACGAGTTTCTTCCTTATCAGGGAGGCATGGAAGTGTCACCATTCGTTCAGCGTCAAAAATGCTTAAATTGCGATACCAAACTCACTTCCATGAAGCAAGTTGGCTTTTGGTGGAAAACGTTGATTTTCACCTGACACCCCACTTTTTCAGGACTCAAACGTCATTTTCTCCTCCAAATTTCACTGTGAAAAACATTTTTTTATACCATTGGAAAGCTGAAATTCTACGCAAGTTTTCCCCGAGGAGTGCATGCCGGAAGAACCCCGTACTGACAGCGCAAAATACGAAAGAAGAATCGGTGATTTTTAAGAAATCTTCATACTTTGGACTTTGGCCATTTTTTCGTCGATTAGGACTGTCTAAAAATCGGACTTTATATCATGAAGGTAGGAAATTGAACGCTCTTTCCAACGGTAACCTCAACTTTTATTTTATTACATATCAATTTGAGGGAGTTCGAGCAGTTTTACTGAGACAAGCTCAAAAACACTAAACAAATCTTAAATGTGAAAGAATTTTAGTTGAGTAATGAAAAAACCCTGAGGCACTTTTTGTTGCAAATTAGCTGTAGAATTGATTCCTCAAGTTTGTCCCATAATTTCTGTAGAGACCCTGTTTAAAAGTATACAGACTTTTAGGGTGGACATCCCGCCGGGTGTGAATTCTACAACTAATTTGTGACTTATTTTTACTTCACGTCGGGTTTTAACGATATTTTTCACTTTTAAATTTTTCTTTCGTATTTCCGACCTTACTTCACGAAAACTGACATATTTCTGCCAACTTCTGCAGTAACAGTACGAAACTTTCAAGTAGGAGTAGTAGGTTTTACAGGCTGTTGGAAAAACTGGACATTTCCGGGATTTGACCAATTGTTCTTTTTAGGCTGATTTTTTACCCGTTAAGCCTGAGCAAAAGGTTTTGTTTTGGCACCAGTGAGATAGAAAATGTAATGCTCTTTCCAACGGTATCCTCAGATTTGAGATTACTTTGAGAAATATGTTGAGAGTTATGTCCGTTTTTGTGAAGTAAGGTGGGAAAAAAGGACGAAAAAAATTTAAAAGTGAAAAAACTCGGGTTTTAAGTGGAGTAAAACTATGAGTCAGAGGACGTTTTTAGTCACTTTTTATTTGTAGAATTCACCCCCGGCGGGATGTCGACCCATAAGGAGGACACCCTGTATGTTTACGTACTCCTGACGATAACTCTAGATAGAATCGAGATAAAAAGTTAAAATTAGCACATAAAACCGTTCTGGCAATCGAAAGGCTAAGTTCGTAGATGGGCAGAATCGGGCCACTCTAAGGGGGGGTTTCGGATGAGTTTTAAGGGGGAAATTTCTCATAAATTCTTAAAATGAAACATTCTGACAAGTGACACCTCATTTTAAAGTTTTTTATTTATTTTTTTTATGATCAATTATCACTAATGTAATTAGGTATTGTAAGTATGGAAGGAATATTGGGGGTGTCGTCAGGTATATTGGGCTATCGTTTATAAGGTTTTTTTTTATGCTGAACACGATGGTGAAATCAGAATTGCGATTTCTCATTCCGGTCTCAAACTGGAGCACTTTGAAGATGAAGAAACGTGGTTGTCACTTGATATGATCTGCATGTTAAGTCTGCTCTAATCTGTTAACGGAATGAGATATCGCAATTTTGACTTTACCGTCGTGTTTAGAGTTGAAATGTCCAAAAGCTGAGAGAGTTTGTTGGAGGAGTGGAGGGAGGGGGGTTCACTCATAAATTCCAAAAATGAAACGGTCAAGTCTACCTCATTTTAACGGTTTTTCTACACGCTGAATATTTAGAAATGATACCTATAGAAGACGTTTATGGACTCTCGCCAACTCTTGATAGAATTGAAATAAAAAGTTCAAATTTTCACAAAAATCAGTCTCGGCAGTCGAAAGGCTAAGTTTGTAGATTGGGGGGGGGGGAGAGATTCAGGGGGGGGGGGGATTACCAGTAAATTCAAAAAATGATGCCGTCTGAAAGGTGACACCTCGTTTTAAAGATTTTTTGGCATTCCGTAAAATGTCTCCATTTTACTGAAAACCAGTTATTCCTTCGAAAATTCGCTCATATAGCCTCGCTGCAAGACTGTGAATTTTTTGTTTTGTTTCTCCCTGTTTTAATCGAGGGTCTTACGGATACTTCCCACATCATTTTCATTCATTCCCACGTCATTTAGGCGACTTTTCAGCAGAGCCAAAAAACCATCTGCCAATGACTATTTTTACTGACTAATTCAGTCAAATAAATCGTTAGATTTAGTGTTACCTAACTTAGGTACCTAACTTATACTTAGTTAGATCGATCCGCCGGGGCAAGACGCTTCGAATGGTATGCACAGGTAGGTAACTGATTTTGGCCAAAAGTGACGATGTGGGGTGTTGCCGTGAGACCCTCGAAATATTGATATACAATATTGAAATATTACGCAATCGGAAGGAAAAAGGCGAAGAAAACTCGTGCGCCGCAACGGCGTAGGCGGCGCAGGCAACGGCGCCCCCCCTCCGCCCTGCAGGCGCATGACCCACTTTCCTTCAACTGCGCTCAGACATTCTAGCGAACAGGGGGCGGCTCCACCTCCTCCTCCCAACGCCGCCCTCCACATACATTTATGCATCATCGTTACATTTTAAATTCAGATTTCTCCTCCCCCCTCCCCTCCCGCCGTCGAAACCTCCCTGTCATTCCACTGCCCCCCTCGCCATCACCCCCCCCCCCTTTACCCCCACCCTCCCCTCCATATATTAATGTAGAGTGTATTATTATTCTGGCGGAGGGCGGGGGGTCCGTCCAAGCTTGAGAAACTTGAATGTATAAGTAAGTGTAGTTTTCCTTGAAGGAAGAACGAGGCTTTCTGTAGGTTGGCGTGAAAAGGGGCCTTAGAAACGGGTATCGGGTGGGAGGGGGGTGAAGGGGGAGGATTTCTAGGGATGTTTTCCAAGGTAGAAGTTGCGGGGGAGATGGTTTTTCCTAAAAGGATGACGGGGTTGTGTGTGGCGGGAGGGGGGGGGTTGCTGAGACCACACACAATACCTCTCCAGCTCTTCCCCTTGATGGATAAGGCGTCTCCGAGGCCGCATGATTGATGCTCTACCGCTTTTGACAACGGATTTAATAAACCCTGTCCCACGGGAGGCTGAAGCGTGTGACACTTCAACCCCCTTCACCCCTCCTCATCACCCCTCCTCATCACCCCCACCACACGAGAACGTCGTAAGGGAAAACGCTGTCGACGTTTTCTTTTGTTGAGTTTTCTGCCGTTTTCTTCGACGGGACTTTCCCTCACCACCCACCACCACCACACTCACACTTCATCCTCCACATGTGACGTCACTATTTTCAACCTTCACTTCAACTCACATCACAAAGTTCCATTCTTGCAGCATGACCTGAAGAGCGAATTTCGACTTTTTTCGACGTTGTCGAATTTTCTCGATTTTCCAATGTAGGTGGACAAAATTCTGAAACTTGTCCAAAACCCCCTTTGTAAAAAATAATAAAAAACTGCAAATTGTTGACACAACGGTTTATTATCTTGTTTGTACAGATCACTCCTCTGTCTAGATCACTGAGTGATAGATTAATTATTATTATGAATTATCATTAATTGTTAATAATTGTTATCAAGCAGTGTGCATTATTATTATTTATTGTTGGTTATTAGAAATAATTTTTATAAATTATTATTATTAGTTAACTCGACGTTTGAAAACCAAGTTTGTGCGAATCAGCTGAGCCAGTATGAAAATTGACCCGACAGGCTGCCTCTCGATTCACTCTCATGTTGACTATTTTCGATCTACTCCAACTTTCAGCCTTCATTGTGAACGAACGGCTGGTTGTATAAAGCTGCGGATGGTCTTAAAGAATTCTAAAAAATAAACTCTATCTAAATCTGAACTAAAAACTATACGTTCCATTTGAATTTTTCTATTTTTTAAATTTTCAAAATTCGTTTTGAACCCCTTCCCGTTTATTGAATGTTATGAAAAGTTTCAAGGATCATTGTAGGGTTGGTCCGAACCTGTAAAACAAATTTCCTAACTTTACGTCTACGCTAACTGGGCAAAGTTCCGCGTACGGATTTTTATTTTATTCGATTTTCCGAATTTACGTAGGTATCTTGAAGAAAATTTTCTTTGGTCGATTCCAATGGTTCATTATCGAAGATAATAAGCCAAAATCAAATTTATTTGCCCAAATCTAAAACTGTCTTACATTTAACGTTTGAAGTCCAAGATTATGGGAAAAATAAAAAGAAAAAAACCTCTAATTACCGGCTATGAGTGGCCTAAACCTGCTAGTAGATGTATTTTAAATCATTCAGGAATCTCTTCGAATATGATATAGCAATATAGGTTGTAAAACTTTCATTTATTTTATTTTTTTATTTATTTTTTTCATTTTCATTTAATAATTAATGTACATTACATAGAATCTAAATCAATTACTGGACTAGAATTAGGCAAAATTTATAATAATTCATAAACGTATTTAAGCACAGGTAGATAAATATTTTTAAAAAATTACGAATATTAAACAACTAAATATCTTCTTCACTTGTATCATAAGAAGATGATCCAGATCGATCTGATAACTCTGGCTCTGACATAGGTAATATGTTATCATCATTTGGTTCCTCAAGATTGAAGTTTGATAAGGATAATTGTTCGTTCGAAGTCGTCCACTTTAGTTAATTTACTTATGAATACCACTAGATTTTATTTTTTGACATGTTTTCGTAGTGAAGCAACAATAGAGTCCCAATCTCCACATCTTCTTGATTATCAATTTGGGCGGAAGCAATAATAAATTTCAGTGAAAATGCACTTAACTTTTTTTGTATTGGCATTGTCAAAAAGTACATGTAGCCAAGATATTAACAAATGAATAAATGATCTTATGAAAAGTCACTAATGTATATGTATTATATTATTAATCGTAAGTTCGAAAAAAATTCATGTACAAAACCGAACGTAAGTTTCTCGCTAAGAATTAGCTCATAATAGATAGGTAGTGCTAATACTGGCATAATACAATCAAAAAACTCTGTTCTCTTATCATTATACGCTGGACATAGCATCAGCATATGCTCCAGAGTACCCTCAGCACCCCCACAGGCTTGAAATTGCGGAGAGTACTCGGGGTCCAAATAGTTGTGTCTGTACCTACACCGCAATTAATCCATGGTTCGACCGCAACCTGCACATGGTTACTATAAGGCCTCTGTTTTTTTTTTTTTTTAATTTTCATTCGTTTATTGAAAAAAACAAAAATACAAAGTAAATAGCATTGTGGTACATGTCAATAAAGTTACAAAAAAAAAGAATATCTACAAAGAGTTGATTAGAAATTATTTAAATACAAAAAATTTTACTACTCTTGAAAATAACGAACAATGCAGCTTATGAATGTTACTCCCCCATTTGAGGAAAACCTCGTGCTTGGGGGAGGAGTCACACATCCGCTGTATGGGTACAATGTTGAAAATAATAAATTGTTAGTTTATACTGGTACCTTTTAGTATAGCCAATACATAATCATTTTTCTTTTCGGAAGAGCTTACAATACTTTGGAGGCAAACAGTCTTTTCACTGAAATTTTGAATGCCTAATTTTGAATCCCTAACGTTCCCTGGCAAATCATTATAAATTTTGGCACCACGGTATCGGATCGCTGGCCCGCCGTAGTCAGGCGGAGGGGGATCTTAATACTTCCGCAACCCCTGGTGTTTGACCTATTTAATAATTATTTGATAATGTGATCGATCCTGCCTGGATACATTTAAAGGTCTCAATTAATGTCACTGTATTGACTGTAGTAGCGACAGTGTTGCTGGCGATTGGATATCATGCCAGCAACCCACGGCACCAATGTGGGTTTGGAATGAATTTCCTTATAGAATTCCCTTCTCACCCTATATGTAGCTTAATATTACATGCAGTAATCATGTAAAATGGTTCTTCTCAGTGTTATTGAGGATAAGGATTTATTTATCAAGTGGTTTGTAACGACGTCGCTGACGTGTATCGGCGGTGAATATTTTCTCGGATGTTTTCCCTCGGCGGCGTGTGCGACCTTATCGCGATTCCTCCGTGAAAATGCTGCTTCAGCACGACGGAAGCTCCGTCAAACTACGTTCCCGCTGCTTGCGTAATCCCTCAAATGTTGTTGAATATAACAGGAGAACGGAGAAGTGGGGGGGGAGGGGAAAACGGAAGAAGAGGGACAGAGAACTCGGCGATGGCGAATGGAAAGGGAAGTGGGGGAGGAGGACTGAGGCACTTTAAATTGTATGAAACTTACATGAGGCATAAGCTCGGTTAGGAAGGAGCCTCGGTCTATACGGGAAGGAGAAAAGAGCGGGGCCCCTCCCGACCAAAGCTGGTTAAGTTTACAAATGAATACAGCGATTGAAGCAACTTATAATATCAATGTAGTAGCCCCGTCTCTCTTCCTCTCGTGACTTGAAGCCTTCTCCTTCTCTGTTCGCCCGCTTTCTGGCAGCCTTCCCGCCATCACTATTCCTCCTCCATATAGAATGGCCATATTAACTTGATAATTAGCTCTGTTATACGACTTGCAGATGAGCCTTCCCGCTCCTACAGCCCTGGATGAATAATAATACAGAATATATATAGAAAAAAGAGGGTTTTCCTCCCCTTCCTCTCCTCTTTCCCTTCCTCTTGCCTTGTGACTTACATATAAAATTGGGCTGGGACTCCTCTGGTGCCATTCTAGTTCAGGACGACGGCTAGGAAGGTTCGGCTTCCACCGAGCTTTTCCTTCGGATAAACCGCCCGAGGCCTTCGACTTCTTGCACGGCGGCTTTTTTTTTTTCTCGTCAGTACCGCGAGTGTTTCGGTCCTCCGGAGGTGACGACATGGCGAAACAGGTTTCTTCAAGATGAAACAGGTTCCTTCCTCCACCTCAATATGGCGGTCCCGAGGATGATTCACGATGACGTCATCGAGTCGCCATTTTCCTCATCAACAGAGAACTTCGTTAGTGTTCAATTGTTAAAACCAAGGTTCAAAATCCCTGCAGTGCCCGTTGAAAGTTCCAATACCCCAAAAGTGTCTCGTGAAATTTTAGTTACAATTCGTCTCTGCGCTTCAAAACTTGGGCAACTCCAAGTTTGATCGCTAACAGGAGGTAACATTGTCATGTACTCAGTTTTATTACACCAAAATTTAAACAAAAATGACTTCAATAAACGACTTTACCCTTTTATTTTGTTTTCTTTTGTTGCACATTCACCTTCATTTTGCTTTTTTTATTTATTATAATTATTTTAGTTCATTTTTTAGGACCCCAATACAAAGATCACGTTTCTCTGAAGATCACTGCATTGTTTACACTACCCTTCTGGATTCCTCGTAACCGTACGAAATAATTGGACATGTCGTCCAATTATGAGGTGAACTATTGTGTGTTTCATTCAAGTGCCAGATTTCCCTCTTCGGGTTAGTCTCTAACAAGCTCAGTGGTGTTGGCGGTTCTTCGACTAAATTCCTTTAGACATGAAAGATATCTCAAAAACCATCAATATTCGACATTAAGTACCTACTTTCTTTTAGACACGAAAAATATCCCAAAAATGGTATCACTAAACCGTGTGCGTCCTAAATCAGCTGTTCCTAAGTATGATTGATTCAACGTGTTTTTTGATGCTCGTTTTAGTTTACAACACTTCTTCTGCCCTGTTAAACACCTCAACTCAAAAACTCAACTGCAGAAATTCGCAGAACGTTTTTCACTGAATGCAAGTTGACTGCAACTCATTTTTGGTGAAGAATTGTTATGACTTCAACAGTTTATAATCGATTAATTGCAGTTGAGGTGATTTTTAAATTTCCAACTTCCGTTTTGTGATTGTTTGTTGAGGTAAAATGCCTCAACTTGCTCGTGTGGCAGTCACCTTGACGTAAACAACTCAATTAAACGGATTTTTTGTTAGGACATTTTGATTGACTGCCTCAACCGAAATCGGGAGCCAAAATAATGTACAGTTTTGTAGGTAAAATACCTATCTCAATATTTTGGTGAGTTGAGGTAACTCTAGCGCCAAAATAAATACGTTTTGAGGCATTTTCATCCTAGAGTTGAGGCGCTTTACCTTAAAATTGACCAATTTTCCGATGCTTATGGTCAGAATTTCCACCACTTCCAGTTCGAATTTTGAAATTTGGACCTCACCTTTATATTATACACTGGAGACCAAAAACACCGGCGCAGTTGAATTGTTGTCGAAGAGTCAAGTTTAAATCGATAACAGTTGGGTTTGAGTCAATAGTAAGGTCAATAACAAGGTTAAGAGAGATTACGTGCAGAGGTCCATCCCTGTTTTTCCTTAACTATCCAGTTTTTTCCTGCAATGCTCTCTTGAATTCACGATAGAAGCCTACAGAAGCCTGCTGATGTTAATCTTCACTCCATAGTCAGTGCTCTACGACTATTAGGTCCTCTACTCACCCCAGCACACCGAACGGCTCGTCTTCAATTTGCTGGAGATCACGCTGCTTGGACTGAGCTGCTTGGGTTTGCAGCAGGATCCGTCGCCCTTGGACGCCCTGATGCCGGCCTTCTGGTGTAGCTACCAGTTTCACGGTTTCCTGTAGGCTTCTATCGTGAATTCATGAGAGCATTACAGGAAAAAACTGGATAGTTAAGGAAAAACAGGGATGGACCTCGGCAAGTAATCTCTGTTAACCTTGTTATTGACCTTACTATTGACTCAAACCCAACTGTTATCGATTTAAACTTGACTCTTCGACAACAATTCAACTGCGCCGGTTTTTTTGGTCTCCAGTGTATAATATAAGTATGCATAAAAATGTTTAAAACCAAAATGACTGGAATACCTCATTCTTGTTGGCAGTTGGCGGTCGAGATCTACGAGATTGAGTGGGAGGGACATACAGATATCGAAACTTGAAAATGTCAATTGTCGAATACAAAATATCAATAGGTAACAGTAATGACTCCGAAATTATACCCGTTTTGGACTAATTGAACCAAAGAATCGTCAACTAACTAACTCATTTTTCTTTCACCTAAACTTGTTTTTTTGATCATTTCATTTGAAACCGACACGTGGAACATTTTCGTGTACTCGTGCATACGAACTTGTCAGGGCGTTCACAGAGGGTGCATAATCAACTTCCTTCTCTTCCACCAACCGCAGGTGATGGTCGACACTTGGAAACCATTAGTAAAACTAAGAGCGAAGCAGGTGGTCCTTCTCAGATAAGATCTGTAGTATTCGGGAATCAAACTTATTTCTAATTAACGGTTAACCCTGTAAAACCAAGTGAGGGCCTAAGTAACTTCAGAGGACATTTGGAGGGTTTCAAACCTTCTATAAAATCGATCTCTGAAGATCCTCACCATTATTTGGAACCGAACGAACGTAGGTATTGTCACCTATTGGTGACTAGAGTCGTATGGCTTAGGTTGCCAATATGAAATTCACAAAAAACGTACATTAGGTACTCTCCTACTCTACATAGTATAGAAGCTTCTCGAGAGGCTTTAAGCAATATCCAGCCAACCCCAACCCAAACCAATAAGCCATGTGAATGTTTTGGGCGCAGAACTAGTGGTGTTGAACTATCGATAGTTTCGGATACCGATAGTATCGATGGTTTATCCAAAAACTATCGATAATATCGATAGTTTTAACACTCGTCTCCTTTCAAATGTCATTTCACATCTGGCCTCTGTATTGTCAGTGGTCGTCTTTCATTAGTTTCTTAGTGACGTGAAAGTATTCCTGAGTTCAGCACAAAAATCTGATGCGCTATTCATTTGAAAGGCTTATTGCTGAATAAAAATATAAAAGTTCCTTGGTAACAAAAAACGGCTTATGGTTACGTCACTTACATGTCAATTTTGCGTAGGGATCTATTTTTATTGACCTAGTCAGGCTAAATATTTTTTTTCAAATTATTTTTGGCAAAATACCCAAGTAGGTAGGTATTTTATAAATAAAAATGGTCGTGTCTGATTAAAATTTTTGGTCGTTTGACCATTTTCGCCTGGGAAAGTACTGGAAAAGGCAATTAAGAAAGAAGGCTAGAAACGAACGATAATTGTGGCGGGAAATGGACTGTGTTGAGGATGTTCCGAGCTAGTGATAAACTCGTAGGCCCTTGAATTGTTTATTTATTTAAGAAAATAACGTGAGGTAAGGATCATCTTGATACTAATTCTAATACGAATAACTGCCGGAAGACAAAAAATTGTCAAACAAAATAATGCTACGAACAAAAAAATTAATTAATACAAAAGTGGCGCTGATCAAGAAAAAATAAAACGCATCTATTAGAGGAGTAGATTCTTCCTCTCAGGTAATTTTGTTCAATTTCCACCTACATTAAGTATACACATGTGTTTTTTCTGGGAACATGTGGGTTTTTAGGTGGTTCCGATACTACAATCGATAGTACGCTGACAATCGATAGTTTCCGATAGTCAGAAACTATTGAAAACCAAATTAATTATAATCTGCAGGCTTGTTGAAGTCAGTGACAGATTAATCCAAAGTTAACGAAAATTTGAAGGATTGTTTGGGGATGGTTTGCTGAGTTTTTAACACGAGGACCCTGAGTTGTTCACGGTGGGGGGGGGGGGGAGGAGACCGCGACATTTTGACATTTTCATGTCTTTCATATGGCACATAAAAAAAAAAATCGTCACGAAAATAATTTTGCAATAATTGCAAAAATTATTATTGCTAACGAAATTTGTCCCAAGTCGCCACAATGATGATTATGACCATCAGAAGTGAAGTTGTTCGTTATTGGAATTAGGTAGGTACTTTACAGTTTGATATTACTTCCCAGTTTCGGCCCTGATCATCTTAGAAAGCTGATACTCGGTATACAAACTCTTGAGGGAACTCTAAATTCGAATTATGATACGCAAATCACCTGAGTGGCTTCTGAAGCCAGTTTCGGCCGTGATCGTCCTAGAAAGCTGATACTCGGTATTCAAACTGTTGAGGGAACACTACATTCGAATTTTGACACGCCAATCAGCTGAATGGCTACCTTTATGGAATGGACGCTTCACGTGTTTAATAACACAGGTCTGCAACCAAAAAGCTGTTTGATTATTTTCAACTGATTCCCATGTATTTTGGTGTGCTGAAAACGAAAAAAATACTGAAAAAAATCCTAGACGTCTGGTTTGACCACAAATCGTGAAATCCTTCCTACATTATCGCGATTTTTCGCGATTTCGCGTATTTTCCTAAATCTGTTAACTTCGACTGTATTTAATCGCAGAATATTATTTATGACCAAATAATAACCATAAACACGACTATAAACGAATTCACAGCACATCTGAAGTCTGCAGTAAAATAAAAAACTCCCAAATTATGTCGAATCCTAAGTAGTACCAAAATGGAATTTCGAAGGTCCAATTTGTAGGTACAGCAGTTTTATTTCAACTTTCATCTTGAACAAAATCAATCGATGAAGAAGGATGATGCTCAAGCAAGTTCTAGAAGGGGTTTCTAAATAGGTAAACAAGAAAAATCGCACCCAGCGCAAGCAGTTGACAACCAGATTCAACATGTTACAACCTGTTCGTGCAGGCTCCGGCATGCCTATGCCTGATCCAAATGTTGATCTCTCGTCTTCTTTTGTCTTAATTTCTCTTCAGTTCGTGTTTGACCGTCAACTGTGCTTGTCCAAATCAGTGAAATGGCTCCACGAAAGTGTAATAACTCGCCTGACTGTTTTTGTTTCATCTGTGGTGAATATACAGTGTTAAAGCAGCAGGTTAATATCACGGATTTTGTGAAAAAAGTGTACTTCGCCTATTTCGGATTAAAGCTTGGGGATCAAGATAAGGTTTGGGCGCCTCATAAAGTGTGCAAGCGGTGCGTCGAAGATCTTCGAAATTGGTTCAAGGGTAAGAAAAAAGCTTTTCGTTTTGGGATTCCGATGGTATGGCGTGAGCAAAAGAACCATAGTGACGACTGTTACTTTTGCTCCTGTGATGTTAAAGGGTATAATTCCAAGTGGAAGCATTCTATTTCTTACCCCAATCTTCCCCAGCCATTCGCCCCATCCCACATGGTTCTGATATCCCGGTACCCAACCCTCCTGCCACCTTGGAAGAAATCCCTTGCTCCGATGAAGACGAAGTAGTGATACCTGAGCCAGTCGATGAATCAAGTTCGGACTTCGAAGATGATACTGAACCAAAACCTTTCTCTCAACAGGAGGTTAATGACTTAGTAAGGGACCTTAATCTTCCGAAAGATGCTGCTGAGTTACTCGGTTCAAGGCTCAAAAGCAAGAATTTATTATCGCGAGGGGTGTCTTTTTCGTGGTACAGACATCGAGAGAAGAATTTCGTGCCTTACTTTTCTCAGGAGGATGACCTGGTCTATTGCACTGATGTTGAAGGCTTAATGGGCCAGTTTAAGATTCTGTACGATGCCACTGAATGGCGTCTTTTTATTGACTCATCGAAAAGAAGTCTAAAGGCCGTTCTACTGCACAACCGTGGAGTTTATGCTTCTATCCCTGTGGGTCATTCTGTACATTTGAAGGAGACCTATACAAATTTGGAAATGGTTCTTCAAAAGTTGAAGTACGGCGACCATGGATGGCTGGTATGCGGAGATTTCAAGGTTTTGTGCATGCTCCTTGGTCAGCAAGCTGGATTCACCAAATACCCCTGTTTCCTATGCCTATGGGACAGCAGAGACCGTGTGGCTCACTGGACGAAAAAAAAACCAAAAGTGGCCCACAAGGGAGCTCACAGTTGGTGAAAAAAATGTCCTCAGGGAAACCTTGGTACCCCCCCATAAAGTTTTATTGCCACCTCTCCATATAAAATTGGGATTGATGAAGCAGTTCGTGAAAGCCCTCCCGAAAGATGGGGAATGCTTCAAATACTTGGGTACTAAGTTTCCAGGTCTGTCCGAAGCGAAACTAAAGGAAGGAGTTTTTGTTGGACCAGATATCAGAAGGCTTATAGCAGACACGGACTTCATCGCCACAATGACTCCACCTCAGAAAGAAGGTTGGACTGCGTTTACTGAGGTCATCAATAAATTTTTGGGAAATAACAAGGACCCTAACTTTAGGGAGATTGTGGGGAGAATGCTGAAGGCATTTCAAGCTCTTGGCTGCCTGATGAGCTTGAAAGTGCATTTCCTCCATTCGCACCTCGACTATTTCCCCCAAAATTTGGGAGCTGTAAGTGAAGAGCAGGGTGAGCGATTCCACCAGGACATCAAGGAGATGGAGAAGAGATATCAAGGAAGATGGAGCGTTACGATGATGGCCGACTACTGCTGGATGCTGCAGAGGGACCTTCCAGATGCTGCCCACAAGCGGAAATGTACCAAGAGAAGCCTCGAGGGAAAGAGAAACCGGTTTTAATATGTTAATGTGAAGTTTAAAGTTAAATTTTGAGTTTTTACACGTTTTTGCAATTAAAAAAATGCACCTACAAGCGTCAGTTTTCTTTTCAGTAGGAATATATACCCCTGATGATGGAACTGAAATTGTTCGAAACTGTGACGTCCTGGAAAAAAATGGAAGTCATTTTCGCATTCAGCGCACCAAAAAACATGGGTATCAGATTGATTAACCAAAACAGCTTTTCAAAAAATATTTTTTGCAGACCTGTGTAATTATTGGTATAACATCTGACTACTAATACACGTGCTGTATTTACGTGAGTCGGTCCTCTGTGTGAGTTATTAAGGGCACTTAGTCACATGTCGCGGTGCACTAATCATAATTCAGGTGATTTGCGTATCATAATTCGAATTTAGAGTTCGAATTTAGAGCATGAAAATGTTTCAATGTGTTGCAGACTCGTATGCAAGCGTTTACTTTGAATTGTTTGAGTTGACAATTGCTCTTCTTGAAGGTCCATTCGATCTCAATCAAACACCACGATTTGATATGAAGTTTAAAGAGTTTGGACTGTTATTGGTTTTCTGCTCATATCTTCTAAGCTATGTGGTTTCCAAGAAATCCGGAAAACTCACATGAAAGAACATTAAAGTTCGTTTAGAATCATTTGTCAAAATTATTTTTGGCCCAATAATAACTAAGGCACTATCCTAAAACCCGCATTTTCCTGCATTTTTTCACATTTTGAGAAATTCTTCTATTTTTTGACCGTTTTCTAAAACTCAGCAAACACACCCTCTACCATCCCCAACCAATCCCTCAAATTTTCAGAATTGAATCCAGCACACCCCGATTTTTTGTGCAAGGCTCCTGGACATCACATTATGAAGGGGCTGGAATCGAATGGAGCATAGGGCGTGCGCTTATCAAACATGATAAACGTTGGTAGTAACTTTATTCGGGTAAAGTTTGGAAGGTTACCATTCATTTGATAACCTTTTTTCGACTTAGGTACCAGACTCGGGTACGTTTCTTTCGGTCTTGAACTGATACCAATACACTACTAAATATCAGATCAAAAGGTCCATCGCGTCGTCACTAGGTAAACGTACTCCCAATCACTCTCATGCAGACACAACTATCTAACGCCAAGTGAATCGATGATCACCAAAAGCCATTGATTCCTTGTTTTCGAGGAACATTGTCTCCTGATGGAGTGAAAAATGGTGGAAATCCTTGATAACAAAATAGTAATAGGCACGTTTTAGCCCTACTTGAGCTCTCTAATAATTCTAATTTGGATCAACGACAAGTAGGTAGTTTAAATGGTATTTTGGCGATATTTTCGGTGTCGAATACTTTATTAGTTCGTAGATTAGCACATCCGGGCCACTCTAAGGGGGTTTAGGAGAATTTAAAGGGAGGAAAATTACCCTTAAATTCCCAAAATTAAACAGTTTGACAAGTGACACCTCATTTTAAAGTATTACGCTGAACACAACATGTTGAAGTCAGAATTGATAGCTTATTTCGTTCTCAAACTGGAGCACTTTGAAGATGAAGAATCGTGGTTGTTGCTTGAGATGTTCTTCACCGTTCATCTGCTCTAATCTGATAACAGTAAGAGTTATCGCCATTCTGACTTCACCTTCGTGTTCAGCGTTGAAAATGATATAAACCGAGGTGTTACTCGGCAACAACAAGGAGCCAAAATTTGTTATAAAACCAGCAAAATTGAGACATTCTACATAAAATCAGTTATTTCTTCAAAAATTCGCTCTTACAGCCATGCTGCACGACTGCTTCTTCTTGTATTTTATATTTTTATGTGTTGGCGGCAGCAATGATTCACATATGTGTGGGTATTTCGTGCTGAATCCTCGTATTTACCCCAAGTTACACGTCATTAAGATCCGGTAGTTAAGGTTACCGGCAAGTTGTCTCCCGTGACAAGACTCGTCCCCATCTCCGTGAATTATGGAAATGACGGTAAATTGGTTTCAGAGAGGAAGAGGAGGAGAGAAAAAAAACCCTCCGAAAGAAGTAAAAAGTCGTTGCAACAGTTGGGCCCTCGCACCTGCGGTTTTTCTTGTACGAAAGCCCTCAGTAATAAATTCACCGGCGTTACGAAGGCGTAGGTGGTTCGCAATGATAGATCGCTTCGTCCAGTAACCGCAATAGCAGGTGTGCGTTCAATTATTGGACTCCCCGCTCCCCGTCCAGTCGTTATCTGTCGATAATAAAACGTAATAACGGGTTCGGGACCTGTCGATCGGCTGCGGCGAAACGCGGTGCTCTCGAATTATGAGATCTTCGTGAGATGTCTCACTAAATTCCAGTTATTCTTTTACTTGGTGTTTTTTTTTTAAACACGGTCTGTGCGTCACGAGACATAACTGACAGATATTCAGTGCAAGGCCGAATGTCGTGGACTTCTGTAGCTTGCGAATGGCGTCATATCGATGGCTTCCGATGATATTATCACCCATTTTTCAGTTGCGAGGTTATCATCATGATAACCTCGCAACTGAAAAATGGGTGATTTCACAGGAGAGCACAAAAAAAAGATCAATTCCCAGTTGGAGTTTTTTATTAAATTAATTAAATTAAATTTAATTAAATTAATTTTATTAAAAATGTTTTAAAGTAGCGTGAATAACACAATGTTTTCAGTCGTTTAAAATGGGAACTCTATGGCAAGACGAAGACCTGGTATACGGCTGGTTGTTGGTAAGCCTTTTAGGAATGAGTGCCCAATCTCTCAATAATATTAGCCAATTATCGCCCGCGAGGAAGATTCCAGTCTTCCACCAAATTTTCAGCACTGGAGAGGGGTTTTCGGAGAGTATTGGCTCATTGCACGAGGCTTAGGAATGACCTGGTGTAAGGCAAGTAGTTGAAAACCAGTAAAAGTCCGAAAAAATCGTGGTTTTTTGCCCTACCATGAAGAGCTCTGGATCCTCGTATTCGAAAACTCAGAAAACACACCCTCTACCATCCCCAAACAATCCCTCAAATTTTCGTTAACTTTGAAATTGAGTCCACCACACCCCGATTTCTTGTACTATTTTGTTCATTGGACGTTTCGATTGTTTCAATTGTCGTACCAGTTGGTTTGCTCAGCTTCTGCCAAAGCCGCTTGCCCACTCGCTACTGACATACTTCAAACGCCAACATGTGGCGGCCTAATGGAATTATTTGCCGAGATTAGCGCCGACGTCATCCCCGCTCGTGTAATTGGCCAACTCTGCGTAACGAGGCCCGACCCCTAATATCTACCCTGTGACAACCCTTCCCAATGACACACACCGAGCCAAAAAAAAAAAAAAAAAAAAAAAAAAAAATCGTCTCCCCTTCTCGACTCCACAGTTCATTTACTCACGAAAAAAGGAAGGAGGGGGAAAATGCCCTTCTTTTATGGTAGTATTAGCTTCAACGCGGCTTCTCAGTTTGATTTACGAGCCCTGGGCCCACCCCCTATTTTCGGGCTGCGGAAATCCGCTTCTTTGATTGTCCGCGAGGGTTTTATGCTGGTGTTAAAGGAGGACGAGCTATTAAAACTGTAGGCCATCTGCCGATTGAACTATAAATCTTGGGGTCGGGCGTGGTCGGGTACGTCTCCGTACCGTTTTGGAGGGTTTTGAGGACGAAATCGATCGGTATAACGAAGGAGGTACCGCCGAGTGGGAGATTGACGTTGGTAGAGTTCACTATAGCGAACGGGAGAGGTTCCTCCCAGTCACTGCGCTGTATTGTACCAATCGTCTTGATGCTCAAAAGGAAAATCAAATATACCTTGAAAGTAAAACCAAGTAAATGTAAAGCGCTCAATTGTGAAAAGAAACATTCACCACTAGAAGAAGAAGAAGAAGAAGAAATACGTTTATTTAAACATAGCAAATAAATTATGTAGATACAATATACATAGAAAGAAACATCCTTATAAACATAACGGCATGGTTTCGTCAACCGTCTGCCGGAGGTTCAGGTTTTGTTATTTTTGTTAATGTAAAGTTAACCCACTAATAAACTATAATTATAAACCGACAGACACTGAATTCAAAACTGACAAACAGATGGATGGCATGCGAGCAACCCTCAAATATACCAAGTTGGCCCAAGGTAAAAGAGGAGAGTGTGCTCAGCTCTGCCTCAAGATACAGCAGGCAGATAAAAAAGCTTTTTAATTAATAGCAACTGCACTGACGCAAGCCTACTTTAAGTAACCCCATAGCTGTGCACCATAGCATAAAATCACCTTACTTGGAGCTTCGCACGGAGAGGAGCAACTGGGCTCCTGAACTCATTACCCCAGACACAACCCATGGCATATCTTGCAGTTTTGGTTTTGGATTTCCGGTGCTTTGTGAAGGAGACTCGGGGGGGGGGGGGGGGGGTCAGAGATGCTTGAGTGGATATGGGGCAGTCCTTTCGCACATCACTTGTCCTGTCTGAAAAGCTTACGACGTCATCCGTTCCTCAACATCATCCGTTTTTAATGAAATCAGGACCGAATGCCATTCTTTCTATTACCTTCTGTAGATTACTGATTCCCGCACCCTTTCGACCTCGAAACCCCGCAGAAAACTGGAAGCACTGTAGATGTTGTGGTAGATGTTTTCCCGAGTAACCGCATTGATCTGAAAAGTACAAATCAAATTTTATGAAAATATCAAAACTGTCCGAATTAACTAGGAAGGCTGACAAGTGATTTGGTCTCTTTGCTGTAGGAGCAAGTAGAAGTTTTAAATGAGTATCCTCTGCTAATATAGAGTGGCCACAAACTCTTTCGTACAGATTTAGGGTTTTGTTTATAGGAGTAGGCAATGGAATTTTATAGATATAAAACATTAGCTTCGCTTTCGCCTCTAAATGGTCCTTTTCTGGACGTGAACGTCCCTTTTCTGGAATCTACAGTCCCGTAAGACTCGAGAGTCCCATTTCTGTACAATGTCCCTTTTTTGTCCGTGTTTTCTGGGCTCTATAGCCCCTTCTAGACTACAAGCCTTTTCTGGACGTAAACGTCCCTTTTCTGGGCTCTATAACTCCGCAACACTATTGAGTCCATTTTCTGGATATAATGTCCCTTTTCTGGATGTAAACGTCCCTTTTCTGGGCTCTATAACCCCGCAACACTATTGAGTCTATTTTCTGGACATAATGTCCCTTTTCTGGACGTAAACGTCCCTTTTCTGGACTTAAACGTCCCTTTTCTGAACTCTATAACCCCGCAACACTATTAGTCCATTTTTTGGACATAATGTCCCTTTTCTGGGCCCTTAAAGTCCCCGCAAGGGCTTACAACCTCCCCGACATCCGCTCCCAGTCCTCTCCAGTTCTTTCACTGTGTTTCCACGGTCTTTTTTCCTTTCACTATGTTTCCATGGTATTTCATTGGCATTCACTGCATTTTTACAGTCTCTGATGTTACAAGTACAAGGTATCAACCAAAAAGTACATTGCATAGCTTTTGAAGGTTGCTTTGCAAGGTTTGACGGTTCTCTACAATTTAGAAAGTTCTCAGAACGAATTTTCTCGGTCGCTTTTCTAAAATAATTTCATGAGTCAGCCGACCAAACCAACAGTTACTCATAAACAACACCAACTGGTGATCGTTTATAATTCAATGCTCCTGTAACTTACTAGGCCTAGGCAACATTTTTCGGGTCATTTTGAATTTTCACCCTACCTTGCTATTGGCAACAGACATGAACATGCGAGGAACTTGTGTCACACATACGGACTTTTTTCCCCCCTGCAAGCTCCACTAACAAGAGCTTCCACCGCTATTGCCTCAGTCCAAATCGAAATCGAACGTTCGAACCGCCCCCAAGTCCGAAGGCCCTTCGCTCTCCCGCCTTCAGCCTTTTCGTTAGGCCCCGTTTTCCCCCTTAAAACATCGGAAACGGTTTCGGACATTGTCGGACTAACAATCCGTAAAGACCCACGACAAGGGATAATTGGCGGTCAGCTCCCACCTCATTGACTCCTAATTGGGAATCGGGTTCAAACTCCTGGCGTTCGACCGGTATCGAAGACGACCGATAACCGAACCCTACTCACGCCCTTCGACTTCATCCCTTGTATCACCTCATGTAGGGCGTTTTTTTGTTGTTGTAAGGTCGAATGCAATTGCAGAGATCACCTTCTACTGTCTGAGGTCACTGGAGAGTCTTAACGAGCAAGGATTCGGTAAATCACCACAATCGATTCATCCAAAACAATGGGCTTTTTTTATATTACTACGCCACTCGTATCGTTTCATAGTGACACTACTACAGTTAAGTGCAGCCTAATCGGCTCGGTATCGCATCCCGTCGAAAGCCTGACGATTAAGCCGGCAGATCACTGGGCTCCATTTACCCGTAAATGTCAAGTATCAAGATGTTGGGAAGGTGTCAAATACCAGTACAGGGCTCGTTTTCCTTTGGTGGAATCAAGAGTAGGTAAACCTTTAACATCAAACCGCTAAATTCCTTCAAGTTCTCCTAGTATAATGATTATTCCTATTTTAAAACTCGAATTCCCTAAAATATTTTTGTTTACCAAAATCCGTTTTAGAACATCCCGAATCCACTGCAGAAAGACAACAAAAATCATAATATCTTATAATAACTGTAAGAGGCACTTTTGCTGCAAATTAGCTGTAGAATCGATTCCTTGAGTTTGTCTTGATATTATGTACAGATATTTATATTCAGGGTGTCTACAGAAATTATGGGACAAAATCAAGGAATCGATTCTACAGCTAATTTGCAGCAAAAAGTGCCTCATAGAGTTTTTACACTTTTAAGATTTTTTTCGTGTTATTGACCTTGTCTCAGTAAAACGGCTCCAACTCCCTTAAATTAATATGTAAAATTAAAGTTGAGGATATCGTTGGAAAGTTCGTTGAATTTGCTATCTCCCTCATACTCGTATATAATGCGGTCACCAATCGATTCAGCGTGAAAAAATGAATAAATTGCTATACCGAACTCATTTCTATGAAGCAAGTTGGCTTTTGGTAAAAAGTCGGATTTTTTGTTGAGTAAGTAAAAAACTCTACGAGGCATTTTTTGTTGCAAATTAGGTAATTACCTGTAAAATTGATTCCCTGAGTTTGTACGAGTAACATAGTTACACTAGACACCCTGTATAAAGATGATAGGCATACGAATGAAATGCTACTCCCCACTCTAAGTCTAGGACTTGTGCTGTGGGAAGGAGTTGTAGACCCATTAATAATTACATAGAAAAATAAAGACAAACATTCGATAAAAAGTCGATTAAACGAAAAAGGAATGATTTTAGTAAATAGTAATCCAGGAATAATCTGAGAGACGAGATGCAAAAAAATAATAATATGTAAGGGAAAATTAATAGGAGCTTGAAAGTACAATATTATTTTTAATTTGGACGTTTGGCTTCAATGAATATCTAGGGAAAATTTACACGTTGACTGCCAAGTTAAAATACAGGGAACCTTAGCCTCAAGCCTAAATTTTGGTTTCCTCTAAAAATTTCAAATAGGTATGTTAAGTTGAATTTAATCGTCAAAATGTCACATTTGTCCATATTTTACAACAACAAAAAACAGATTTTTGGTTAGACCCATTTTGGGTCTCATTGGCTCCAGGGAAGGAATTCATGGCTTGGGGCCATAAGACTCAAAATGGTTCTAATAAGATAACCCATTATCTCCTACAATGTAATGTGTACAGTAAATTATTGTCACAAGAAAGTTGAATTTATATCACCGGTGACATAGGTAAACAGTAGAAGAATAATCGAACAAACCAGCCTTCTTGAAGTACGCAGAGCAACTAGCGATTCGAAATGGACTATGAGCATGGAATAGATGGTTCCACTTCTTCCATGACTGTGAATAAATTCCCAACATATTTTTCGACGCTAAGAGTTGCAATGGTTGCTATAAATACCATAGAACTGAGATACAGTCCGTGTTTGCTCAAAAAAGGCCGCTAGGAGCGCTGAAACCTCATAAAGGTGTAGGCAACATCCTAGACCCACAATGGGTCCTATGGCCTTACGAGAGAGTTTTGCTAGACCCATTTTGGGTCTAATTGGCAGCGTATTGATAGAAACATGAAAGTAAAACATTATTCTTAATTTGGACGTTTGGGATCAATGAACATTTAGGTATTTTTCATCCCAAAATTAGGAGCAAGTTCCACAGTTTCAATTGATTGGACAAGAACGCGGAGAAAATGCTGGGAATTTTATAAACTTACAAGAGAGTGGGGGGCTCTCAACGTTCGAGAAACTTCGACGGTATTAAAATAATTATTATGAAATGTAAATGAAGGTTCCGGTTCCCTCGTCTGTTCGTAGAAACGTTCAGGGATGACGGTGGAAGTCGCAGGCGGGGCAGCAGACCGTTGATTTATTCCTGACTCGAGAGTTTCCGAGGGTTGGATTCTGGACAGATGTTGTGGATCATGTCGGACTTCCCTCCCGAGGGAGCGATCGCCTTTTTCCGAGTCCGGTAGGAAAATGAAATTATAAAGGGCGATCGGTTGAGGGGACGAGCGATCGGCGACGGGCGGGTCTGAAATGTGGAATGAAGATGACGAATTAGTCTGATAATCCAACAGGGAGAAGCTGACGATGTTAGCAAGTTGGTTTGCAGTTCGTCTGCAATGACGACACGTGGCCAAAAAGTAGTGACACCAAAGTACAAAGAAACAGAGGCATTGCAACAATTGGTGCAACATTTGGTCATCGGTGAAATAACTCACAAAAGTATGGTGAACACATCAAGCATTGGTTTAAGAATTAGTGTATTTTTCGTATTTTAACAACCCATGAACTTGTAACTACAGTGTCCCTTAATGTTTTCCGTTGTAGGGCCAAACAACTCTGGATGACGCAATAAAACATTTTCAATATCGTTTGGAATATTTTTAATATCCCATCCTCGTCGCCAATGAAATAACTCACAAACTTTTTCGTATTTTATCAACCCATGAACTTGTAACGAATGATGTAACAATTGATGCAATCGATGGAGACTCAAAATCAATGCTGCTAAATCTTGTACCGAAACTTTTACTTACAGGACGTCATATACTGACGTTCCTCTGATGTATGCAGGAGTAGATATCCCTGTAGCAGATTCATGCAAGTACCTTGACGTTATTTTAGACAAACGTCTCACTTTTCGTGAGCATGTTGCTGATCTCAAGAAACGTCTAAACATGAGAACTACGCAACTGAAGTATTTCCTCAGTAATCCCTCCATGTGTTTAGAGAACAAACTATTGATATATACGGTTTTTATTCGACCAATATGGACCTACGCACTCCCAGTGTATGATCATCCACAATTTTACATAGATTTCTTCCGTTTTTCCTGATAGGAAAGCATAAACTAGGGGAACATGAAACCCATTGACGTAAGCTTGCAATTGGTAAAAATGTTTAGGGGCAAAAGGTTCTATCTGCAATAACATGTCGTAAGTCGGCGAGCAATCGTAGATTTTATTTTGAATTTGAATTTGAGATTTGAATATTTGAAAACATAATGTGAATTGTGAGATTTTGGAACATCTCATCCAGCCAATTTTTGCCAGTTTATAGATTTATCAGATTTCTCGTAGAGGAGATGAACCGTGAAGAACATCCCAAGTAACAACCACGTTTCTTCATTTTCAAAGTGCTGCAGTTTGATAACGAATTAATACATCGCAATTCTGACTTTAACATCGTGTTTAGCGTAAAAACACCTTTAAGGTGAGGTGTCACTTGTCAGACTGTTTCAATTTGGGAATTATGGGTAATTTTTCTGCTTTAAAATTTCCCAAAACCCCCTTAGAGTGGCCCGATTCTGCTCATCTACGAACTTAGCATTTCGATTGCCAAGACAGATTTTTTGTGCAAATTTGTACTTTTCATCTCAATTCTATCGAGAGTTATCGTCTGGAATGACACATACAGTGGGGGATAAAAGTATTAAATAATTTTGCTTTTAATAATAGTTTTAAAAAAATTTTGCTCATGAATTGAAAACTGAAAACACTTCAGGTTAGAGATTTTTTTAACGCTGAACACGATGGTGAAGTCAAAATTGCGATACCTCATTCTGTTCTAAGACTAGAGCAGATGAACCGTGAAGAACATCTCAAGTAAAAATTACGATTGTTCATCTTCAAAATGCTCCTGTTTGAGGACAGAATAAGGCATTGTAATTCTGACTTCACCATCTTGTTCAGACAAAAAACACCGTTAAAATGAGGCGTCACTTGTCCCAATCATGCGGTATGACTATAAGAGCAAATTTTCGAAGAAATAACTGGTTTTTAGAACATCCCATTTAACCATTTTTTGAAACCTCAGTTTTATAGATTTATCAGATTTCTCGTAGAGCAGATGAACCGTGAAGAACATCCACGTTTCTTCATCAGTGATTCTCGGAAACTTGTTGTTTGATGATCAATCCGCTCTTCTCAGCACTTTAAAATACCATGACTGAAGATATATATATCTTATAATATCTTACTATATATCTTATTATATCTTATAGTATAATACAACAGCTTCCTTTTCTTCGAAAATTCGCTAAAAATCAGGAGAAAGATGCCGTTGGAGGTGTCGTGGGGTATTGTACGGCCGAGCACGTAACGTGCCTTCTCCTTATACTGCTATATTATGCCCATCGTGTAAAGATGCGCCTTATCCGAACCCTGATCGCCTCTTCCTGACTAATTCACAACCCGGACCCGATTAGAATTGCAGATCCAACAATAGGTGTCGCCCTCTCCCTTGCGGTACACTGACCTGCCGCTCCGTACAAAGCCCTTTGTATCACCGAGTTTTCATTCTTCTAAACTCACCTTGTACCCGCGCCGCTTCCTTCAACTTATCCTTCGAGACGGTGACTATTGTGGGCGCGATCGCTATTGTTACTTAGGTGATT
Source organism: Stenodema calcarata (assembly GCA_963920205.1). Lineage (NCBI taxonomy): Eukaryota > Metazoa > Arthropoda > Insecta > Hemiptera > Miridae > Stenodema > Stenodema calcarata. The sequence continues at coordinate 4,607,211 of OY986054.1, forward strand.
TCGAAAACAATAAAATAATACCCTACTTATACGTAGGCGAGGGCGCTTGTTTTTAGGGACGGCCTTCGGACGAATACGAGGCTTACGAGGAAGGTGATGACGACCAGAGAAATTCTATAAGAAAAATGGCATGTGTCTACCACTCCAAGACACTAGGGATGGGAATCAATTTCCGATTTTTTCAAAAAACCGATTTTTTTGGCCGATTTTATGGTCGTACTTCTACCTACCAAGGTGGATCTATCCACCTATTACCTTCCGTACGTCCACCTAGGCCTGTGCGATTATTAAAATTAATCGTAATCGACGATTACAAAAATAATCGCAATGTGCTTCGATTCGATTAATCGTGATCGACAATCGAAAACTATTCCAAATAATCGTTTATAAATCGATTATCGATTAGCGTTTCGATTATCGATTAGTGTTTCGATTATACAAAGTTTTTCGATTACCGATTACATTAAGTTGCATCGATTATCGATCACGATTATTGTAATCGAGACCTCAAAATAATCTAGGATTATTAAAATAATCGAATCGAGGTTTCGATTAATCGAATAATCGCACAATTCTAATCGGTAATAATCGGTAATCGGTAATAATCGGTAATCGGTAATAATCGGTAATCGGTAATAATCGGTAATTGGTAATAATCGGTAATCGTTAATAATCGGTAATCGTTAATAATCACATATCTCATTTCGATTATCGATCACGATTATCGTAATCGAGACCTCAAAATAATCGACGATTATTAAAATAATCGAATCGAGGTTTCGATTAATCGAATAATCGCACAGGCCTACGTCCACCTATCATTGATGTCTACCATGGCTTGTCCGGACAATGAAACTACAGACCTACTGCTCTGCAATACCTGCCAACCGTGGCACAGTTGACGGAAGCGAGCAAAACCTCAAAACGAATACGTTGATAAAATTGTGTTTCCATTTTTGAATTGTTCCTAGACACCTCCGGACACAAACCTAGCCCTTAGTTTCCCTATTTTTGAGAAGGCAATGAGTGTGATAATTGGTCTTATGCTTGAAATAACGTTTTGGTGAAGCAGTTATTGATGATTGATTACGCAGAGGAAAAGCGCGTGAGTAGGAAACATTTCAAAAAGATGCTGTCATAGTACAGTACATTAGTTCATCAAGGAGAAAATAAGTGGGAAACGTTGTTATCTGATTAGCAGTTATAGTTAGCGACTCGGGAATGGTTTCAATCGTATCAGCACCCAAAAAAAACATGATAATCAATATCAAGTTCAATCACTTTGATCATTGACGAGGTTTTTGCACAAAAATCACGGTTTCCATCCACTGTGCGGGGCCACATCCGTTCCCTCGGAAATATTCTTTTCCAAGGCAGGGAAGATAGTTTCTCAACGCAGTACCTACGTTATGGAACTTGTTATAGTATAAAAATTGATCGATTTTAATTAAATTAAATTTTTTAAACTTTAAAAAAATTTCAGAAATATTTCAAGTTTGATTTTGTACAAAAATCGATTTTCTAAAACAATTGTTTTGAAGAATTGATTTTGTTAATTCGATTTCAAATGGATTAAAAAAATCGATGTTTTTATAACGATTTCCCATCTCTACAAGACACGAGATAATCACAGGTGCTACGGTCTATCTACTTGATCCAAAAGAGGTTATCATTTAGAAATTTGAACAGTCGGTCTGTAAATACCAGCTTTTTCATACAGTAAAGCGGCCCACTTACGATCCTGCTGCAGGAAGTGGGGAGTGCAACGAAGTCCCCCTCTTCGCTCTCCTACGCTCTTCACACACGATCCTGCTGCAGGAAGTGGGGAGTGCTACGAAGTCCCCCTCTTCGCTCTCCCCCAGCCCGAACCGGCACTTTCCCGCCGAAATTCAAATGATAATTTTTCTATCATGGCGGATGATAACCGATTTCTGTCATGGCTGGTGATAACAACACTATGTCGTCCTGCAGCCCCACACACGGTCGGACCTTGCAGGTTGACAGGGTGGGGGAAGCCAGACCGCAGGTTGGTCGGATGGGAATCCCATCCGACAAGCTCTGCAGGACACCTGCGGCAGGAAGGCCACCACACACAGGCCCGTGTCCGAAGAGGGGGAAATTTTCGGTTCCCCCCACTTCCTGCTGCAGGATCGTGAGTGGGCCGCTTAAATAAAAGAAAAAAAAAACAACAGTTATGAAGCAAGGCTATGAGAGCAAATATTTGGAGAAATAACAGGTTTTACGTAAAATGTCTCCATTTTACTGGTCTTATAACAAATTTTGTCTTTTTTTTTGCCGAGTAACACCTCAGTTTATAGATTTTTCAACGCTGAACACGATGGCGATATCTCATTCCGTTATCACATTAGAGTAGATAAAAACCGAGAAGAACATCTCAAGTAACAGCCATATTTCTTCATCTTCAAAGTGCTCAAGTTTGAGAACCGAATAAGATGATATTATCGTCATTCTGACTTCATCATTTTATTTAGCATTAATTGCTAAATTCCGGCCAAAGGCAACACAGTCAGCCCATTAAAGAAATCTCAATTCAAAACAAAAATGATATGTTACTAACTCAAACATTTTGTTTACTTTCAAGGGGTCGAGTGGTACAAGAGAGCGCTTTCACTGTTACGGACATCGTCAGGCCGCGGACAGAATACTCCACTTGGTAACAGCTACAGATTACTACTCGTATTATATGTAATTAGATAGATTGTGATATTAATTATGATAATAATAGATTAGATATTAATTAGATAATAGATTACTATTATAATATATGTGTACCTAGCTCTATAATGTTTCTCTATAATATATCTCTATAATATCTCTATGATATATGTGTACCTATCTCTATCTCTATAATAGAGAAACACAAATGTGGCGATTGTACATCTAACTCTGATTGAATCAACCCTTTAAACTTACAGTACTATTAAAAATTATACACGTATATCATGCCATTTTGTAAACTAAACTTTAGTAATTTTCACCGCTATTGTCATTTTGAATTAATTACTGAACTGACCAATCACATTACCTTATCGAAATGTACTGACAAACAAATATTTTGTTGATAACATTTAGTTTACAATGAACCTTTTCTTGTCTAATCATGTTGCAAACATTCAACGATGAATTTAATGGAATTTTATACAATTTTGTGTTGTATTTTTCTGGAATAAACGTGAAACAATCAAAGTTGTCTTCACTTTCACACTGAACACCCATCCCTTGTAATTATAATTATTAGACAAATTAATTTAGATTTGAGCCAAAATAGTCACAAATACAATTGACACAACTGATTATTTTGAAAAAAATGATAAAATGGGTAGATAACATTTAATGTCCTCTAGAATGACTCTAGCCATAGCACCCATCATTTTGGGGATACATCCCAAGAGTGGCAGATGGATCCATCCCGAGTTCTGCCCGTCAGCGACGGGCCCGACAGCAAGTTATACACTAATCTGAGAGAACATCAAAACAGAAATTATATTGGAAGCTTTTGATTTTCACAACTTTTGGAACATTTGTGGCGACACTTGTTAACAACTGTTTTTTGGGACTCTGAATTTTGGAAACACCGGAATAACAAATAAAATTTGAGAAACTAATTATACGGCGTGGAGTCACCACATTTTATACAAAATGGTAAACGCAGGGTTGAAGTTGTGATGATTTCAAATATGTGTCGATAACTAACAATCGATCATAATTCATGTAGGTTCACCACTTCGATTTCCTTCAAATTTCCTTCAGCAGCGCTAAAATCCCATTTCGATCGAGAATTATGGCTGCTGGAACATAAGGTGATTACCTGCACAGTAAGTACCGACGTCACTATGTACAAACTGTAATGTAAAGTGGTTGATGATGGTGAGTTACGAGGGATCGTAACGATTAGCTCCTCTGAGTTGTATCTGATCATTCACTGTATTGTACAATATTATACAGGTCAAGCATGTCGATAAAATCCTTGGTGATTGGTAATAGCGTGGATGCGAACTCTTGAAAATCAATTGAGGGTTTTCGTTACCTTCAAATGTGTGTTAAAATGTATCTTGAGGGAGAATGTAAAAGCTGATTAGAGTGATTTGAGCAAATAATATAAAAATCCAGAGTCTACAAGAGCAGATATTTGGAGAAATAACAGGTTTTACGTAAAATGTCTGGTCTTATAACAAATTTTAACAAAACTTACAAAAACTTACTTTTAACAAAATAACAAAAATCCAGAGCCATGCAGCATGGCTACAAGAGCAAATATTTGGAGAAATAACAGGTTTTACGTAAAATACTGGTCTTATAACAAATTTTATCTCCTTTTTTTTGCCGAGTAACACCTCAGCTTATAGATTTTTCAATGCTGAACTCGATGGTGAAGTCAAAATTGCGATATTTCATTCCGTTACAGGATTACAGCGGATGAACCGTGAAGAAAATCTTTAGTAACAACTCCTTCAAAATGCTTTAGTCCGAGAACGGAATAAGATATCGCAATTCTGTCTTCACCATCGTGTTCAGCGTAAAACCACCATTAAAATGAGGGGTCACTAGTCAGGGTTTTTCATTTTTGGAATTTATGGGTAATTTCACCCCCCCTCCCCACGACCTCTAAAACTCCCCAAACACCCCCCCCCCCCCCTGGAGTGGCCCGATTCTGCCCATCTACGAACTTAGCCTTTCGAATACCAAGATAGATTTTTTGTGCAAATTTGAATTTTTTGTCTCAATTCTATCGCGAGTTATCGTCTGAAAATTTGAACACTTCTGTTTGCTAAAATTGGCATAGGTCATTCATGTACACAGTGAAAATTTCTTCTGAAACCGAAAATCCAAGGAAAAACTTTTTGTAACTCATTCAGCATGACCGAATGAGCGAATTTTTGATGTAAGGCACTCAAACCGCCCTCAACTCACTACAATTGTACTGAAATACCGTCAAACCCCTTACTAAAAACTTTACAATTTAAACAATAATTTATCAAACCGGTCGACATTTTTTCTATTTTTGTTAAAGATTTGAGTTCAAGTAATTTCTATTCATTACTCGATTTATGACCCATAAAACCAAATTTGAACACTTCTGTTCGCTAAAATTGGCACAGGCCATTCATGTTCACTGATTTATAACTCATAAATTGAGTTTGAGTGAACCACTCCAGGTGCCTTAACTCATAATTTCTATTCATTTCACGATTTATGGCCCACGAAACCAAATTTGGACACTTCGGTTCGCTAAAATTGGCACAGGCCATCCATGTTCACAGTAAAAATTCCTTCTGAAATCTAAAATTCGAGAGAATATTCTTTTGTAACTCATTCAGCATGACCAAATGAGCAAATTTTCGATTTAAGGTACACAAACCGCCCGCTACTCACTACAATTTTACTGAAATACCATTGCACTCGTTATGAAAACCATAAAAACTCAAAAATTGAGTTTAAGTGAGCCACTCGAGTTGCCTCTAGTCGTAATTTATATTCATTACACGATTTGTGACCCCCAAAACCAAATTTGAACACATTGGTTCGCTAAAATTGGCACAGGCCACTTATGTTCTCCGTGAAAATTCCTTCTGATATCGAAAATCCAAGAAAACATTTGTTTGTAACTCATTCAACATGACCAAATGAGGGAATTTTCGATTTAAGGATGTTCAAACCGCCTTCAAATTACAACAATTGTACTGAAATACCATTGCACTCCTTATGAAAACAATAAAAACTCTAAAATTGAGTTATATGAGCCACTCGAGTGGCATCAACTCATAATTTCTGTTCATTACACAATTTATGACCCATAAAACCATATTTGAACGCTTCTGTTCGCTAAAATTGGCACAGGTTGCAAATCGGAACTCATTATTTTTCAATATTGTGTCGTTTTGAACATTTATTTTGGATTGGGAAATCCACGAGTTGTTTGACAGTTTTGTTATAAATTCGCTCATTTCGTCATACAGCGCGACGTGAATATTTTGTTTTTTTGATTGTTATTCCGAACGTCGTCGCGATATAAGAAAACAATTTCAGGGATACGACGCCGTTCGGGCGACAGTCGTAATAACCGGAGAGGCGGCGGCGCGGGTGCCATAGGTGGTGATGGTGCCATAAGGCGGAACACGGCCAATATCGTCGGGTGATGGTGGGAGGGGGGGGAGGCGGGTGCCCGGGGGCCGATCTATACAGCCGGAACGGCCCCCGGAAAACTGGCGTAAGAGAGAGAGAGAGAGAGAGAGAGAGAAAGGGAGTGTGTGCGAGAGAGAGAGGGGTTGAAGGGGGGCAAAAGGAAAAGCCCTGCCTCCCCGGGAAAAACCCCCAACCTCCTCCGCCATCGGGTCGATCCGGTTTTTCTCTCCCCCCCCCCCCCCATCTTCACTCCGCAGAAGGAAAACGCTTCAGCAGTTAAAGGGGAGCGATGGGGGGTTGGAGGGCGGGGAAAACCCGTAGGTGGGAACGGAAAGACGGAGAAGACGGGAAGACGGAGGAGAGTTTGGCGGGAAGACGAGGGGGGGGGGGGGGGCGTTGGCTTTGTCGGCGGGGGCAGGACGTCGGCCAATGGGCTCCTTCAGATCCGATGCCCTCAGCCACACCCACCGACCCCCCCCCCCCCACTGTAATCCCCCCTGAATCGCCCCCTTAAACCCTCCCCCCTGGAATCACTCCTCCGCACGACTACATTTTTTTGGCGTCTATCAAATTATTCTCCTTCGTGGATAAACATTTTTTTTCCTCTCCGGATTTTTGTTTTCTCGCTTCATCGCGTGACTTTCAATATTTCTGAGTATTTTCAACCAGTCAAAATTCAGAATTGAAAAAAAAAAAAAAAAAAAAAAAATCCTCCTCATGAAGTATGACCTAGAGTGCAAATTTTCAAAGTAAAAATATCAAACTCCTGACCCCTAGAATACTAACTGCTTGTTACTACCTGTAGGTACGTATCTTAGAAGTACAAGGTAGGTACACAAATTCAATACGATTCTATTCAAAATAACTTTATTCGCCAAAAACATTGACACATGTAGGCTACAATTTAATTAGAATAATATTGCCCGTCTAAAGGCCTAAGCCCGAGTCGACGGGTCAAGAGTGTCTCGACACACCAGTAAGCACAACATACGCGTATATTGTGAATTGAACCTACCTCACGACAAAACAAATAAAAATTTACCTCCTGACAGAAAAGCCATCAGCTTTTATGGCTCACGTTACAGGAGAAAATCACAATTAGACATACTTTGTAATAATTAAAATGAGCTAATTTGAAACTAACAAACATCAATAGGTACTTCTCATAATTAAATTGATTTCTTTAATGTTATATTGATATTAATTAGTATATGATATTAATTATTCTTAAGTTATTATAGGGTTTCAGGAGTTTGGATTCATTTTCAGTGTCATTCACCCTCTTTTCTTGTTGTTGAGTGTTGAGCCCTGAGACGGAGGGTATGGTTTTTCCAGTAAATTGAGACCGCCGAGCTGGTGGATGAATTGATTTATTTACAGTATTTGCCAAAATTTCGTCTTCATCTTCTTCAGTAGAAAATTCGAAATCAGGGTCTGCATAGGAATCATCAGAATCTTCGGAGAATTCTTCTTCTTCAATAATGCACTCGGTTTCACTGCATACGCATTCGTTCATTTGCAGTTCTAATTGTGCACCTATTTCTTCCAATGAAGTAAGACGTACCGTAGTTATAACTAGAGCTCGGATTTAGCATATTATTTTTTTACCGCCCAAAGTGATTTTTCTCCACGAATTATGATGTTTGAGTGCTTGCAGGCTGATTCAAATTTAAAATGCATATTTTTGAATACTTCAATTTGAAAAATTTTAATTATTATAAGTGCATATCTAGGGTGAAAGTGCATAAAACTGCATATTTTCGGCGTTTGGCAAACATATTTTGGTTTTTGAAAGAAATTTACATACTTTTCGTCACGTGTATCTTCAAAGAAGGCACCTATTGCCTAAAGTGTCAAACAAGTCGTTAAAACGCGAACAAAATGGACTATTTGTAAGTGGGAGTAAAAATTACTCCATCTTTCCTTTAAAAGTCCTCTAGCTGACCTTTCCATTCTAGGGCTAGATATGACCCACTCCAGGAGTTTGAAATAAACAAACAGATAAGCTGAGGAATACAGACGAGATCCAATGTTTGAACCTAGTTTATATTACATGCAACCAAAGAAAACAAAACGCAATTTATTTAAAATAATTGCTAACCCGGAGACGGAAGCAAGAGCACACCCGCCATTTTGCACGAGACACACAGCAGAGACCTCGCACGGGCGGGAGCGTTCATAAAATTCGTAAAATGAAACAGTCGGACAAGCGACAACTCATTTTAAAGTTTTATTTAGGCTGAACGCGAAGGTGGAGTCAGAATTGCGGTATCGTATTCTGTTCTCAAACTGGAGACTTTTGAAGACGAAGAAACGAGGTTGTTGCTTCAGATGTTCTTCACGGTTCAATAGTCCAGTAGTTTGAGGAATTCATCTTGCAAAATGTGGCGTAAAAGATTTTATTGTTTTAATTGGTCTACTTGAGACCCAATCAGTTTGCACACAAAATTTCGAACGGCAAAACTTTTGGTAGCCCAAAACCTCAAAATGTTTGGACTTTTTTTCGGGGTTTGACTTATAATTCCACAACTGTCAATCTTACGCCAAAAGTCACTATACACAAAACTAAAGTTGATACAATTCCGCGTCGATTGAAAAAAGTCAGACATCGTTCGAATATAAAATGTTTTACTATTGATCGAATAATGGCGAGTTTTACCAATTTTTGCAAAAACTACTCGACACTTCTCGATTTTCAATGTTCTGTAGTGCGACAACATCAAACCCAATCGCCATGACCTCGCCCTAAAATTCGAAGAGCATCAATCGGAGAGATCAAAAATCGTCAGAATTTCAATATTGGTCAAAGTTTTAGGGACACGCCAACAGAGGCTGAGCAGTGTCTTGCGCTTGCAAGAGTGGTTGCACCACAGCAGGTTGCTTGCTCCTGCAATAAAGCAGGTTTGTACTGCTTGCTTTCTCAGGAACCTCCTGGGCAAATGTCAACTCCCCACAATATACTTTATTATATTAATAATAATATATTATAATTATATTATAATTATCTAGCAATGGTATCAAGGGAGAGTTTGAGTCATTGGTATCACTGAGAGTGGTTTTCTCCTTGCAACACCGATAAGAATATGAGTACCTACCTAAAATATCCCTAAAACTTTGACAAATTTTAGAGCCTATTGTTGGCGATCGAGTTTGATGTTGTAGCAGTACAGCACATTGAAAATCGAGTAGCGTCAGTTTTTGCAAAAATTGGTAAAAATCGCCATTTTTTGATCAATCGTAAAACATTTTCTATTCGACCGATTTCTGACGTTTTTTTTTTTTTTTAATCGCCGCGGAATGTTATCATCTAAAGTTTTGTGTATAGTGACGTTTGGCGTAAGATTGACAGTTGTGGAGTTATAAGTCAAAACCCGAAGAAAGCCCGAAAATTCCGACGTTTGTGGACTACCCAAAGCTTTGCCGTTCAAAATTTTATGTGCAAACCCTGAATTCATGTGATTGGGTCCCAATTAGACCAATTAAACCAATTAGACCAATTAAAATGATACAATCTTTTACACCACCTTTTTCAAGATAAATTCCTCAAACTACTGGACTATACATAGAGCAGACGAATTGTGAGGAACATTTGAATTAACAGCCACATTTCTTCATCGTCAAAGTGCTCCAGTTTGAGAACGGAATAAGATAACGCAATTCTGACTTCACCATTGTGTTTATCGTTGAAAAATCTATAAACCGAGGTATAAAGGAGACAAAATGTTTTATAAATCCAGTAAAGTAGAGACATTTTACATAAGACCAGTAAAATTCTTCGAAAATTCGCTCTTATAGCCATGCTGCATGACGGTGGATTTTTTTTTTTACCATGGTGTTTGTCATGAAAATGGCTAAATACTGCCATTTTTTACCGTTAAATTCCAAAAGATTTTCGGGGGAGGCCCCTGAACCCCCCTTGGTACAGTTCTAGATCCGCTACTGAGCTCCCTCATATTCCAATTTAATATTTACACCCCCCTCCCCACCGACCATCAAAATTTAGACGACATTCACTGAACTTTCGGATCTGAGGTCATTCTGACGTATGCGAGTCGTTACGGAAAATACGAAAGAAATGCCCTCCGATATCGTGCAGGGGAGCTCACAATTGTCACATTTTATGACTCATATCAAACTGTTTTGACGCTCCCTCCGTCATTTATTACGCGAAGAAGAAGAAGAAAAAAAAGATGAAGATGAAGGAGAAGAAAAAAAATCCATTATTATCCTTCATTGGTGCGGTCTCTTCACGCGTCGGTGATTTCCACCCCGAAAATCACGATGAAGTGGTCCCGTCACAAGCAGAATCGTCTCTTTCGTACGCAGCGGATCAAGTGGCGAATAAATTACCGAGTGAATGATATTTGACGTGTATCGGTGGGCGGGAGGGCGTCGTATATATATTTGTTCATCTATCCGTATGTATTATATATAAATATATATATCCGCTCTTTAACACTCAGGTTGGCCGTCATGTGTCACTAATGAGGATTTTCGGGGTGGGAAGTTTGTTGGTGACAGACTATTACACGGTCCGTTGGCCTCCCCTCGGGAATAGTTTAACACTCTGTCGAATACTCTGTCCCCCCTCGACCCTCATCTACCTTACCCTTCAGCCGTTTACCACCTTATCGACCTCTTCATTTCAATACCAGACCTCACAAGCGAACTTCTCGGTCCCGACCAGGTTCGAAAGCCTAATCATAGCGACGGCAAAATGACCAAAATTATTTTAGGACGGTTTTCATGCAAAATTGAACGCTGATCACGGGAACAATAATGAAAAAATTCCTACTCTTTGGTGAACGCAGGCAAATCGTATACATACCAGGAGCGTAGCGTGGCTCTGAACATGTGGGTACCGCACCCATTCCCCCCCCCCCCCGCGACCACACAAACACACACTTTTCCTAACTCTCTCACCCTAAAAATGAAAAAGAGACTTAACTAGATCACATTTAATGTCATCTAGAATGACTCTATAGCACTTATAACATCATTTTGGGGATACATAACATGTATTATATTATAATTTTCGGTGTCTTATGGCAGTCTTGTTCTGGAACGGATTTTGGTATACAAATTTTTTGGAAATTCGAGTTTAAAACACTTTTGGACCGGGAAACAGCTTCCTTTTCTTTGAAAATTCGATAAAAAGCCATTACACCATGATGTTTTTTCAGAGGAAAACAAAAGGTTTTTTCAACTAGGTACACCCTGATTCAATTTCCACTTGATGGTGCAACTTCTTGTGCCATTAAGTGACGCTCGTCCGTGATGTGACGCTCGTAAACCCCATCGTCACGTGTCGCTTGTAACGTTCGCAAAACAAATGGAAACGTCCTGTTAATCATTATTAAATTATTTTTAAAAAAATTTAATTACCATTCAATTATGAAACTTTAATTGCGATAGCTGATACAGAAGTATATTTAGTAATTTTCAAATTTTTCGAAGAAATAAAATATAATGCATAATGAGAATAAAAATTAAGTGATAGCATAAATATGTAACTAGAAGTAACATGAATAATAATTAAGTTAATTTGTATATGATATCATGTATAATTTGTATACCTGGTAATGTATTCTGGCTGTAAAAAAAAAGGATCAAAAGCGGATAACTCCAACATTTCAAACATTGATTTTTTCACAGTTTTGGTAAGTTCAGTAAAGCCATAATTATAATAATTTATATTATTAATTATTGTAATTAAAACTGCTATTAGTTATGATTAATATGGCTTTACCGAACTTGCCAAAACTTTGAAAAAATACCTTTTGTGCGATGATAACTGGCGAAGTTGAAGTTCCGTAGCAACGAATCGGTTGTACGTGAAAATCATTATAAATTTTTCATAACGCTTTCTTCGTCACACCGTCACCGTCACAATGTCACACTTTTTGAGTTATGTGTCATCGTAAAGACATAAAATGTCAAAAACTCTACGAGGCATTTTTCGTTGCAATTTACCTGCAAAATCGATCCCCTGAGTTTGTTACATAGTTACACTAGACACCCTGTATATTTTTCTTGTAAATTGGGCATCTGCCCTGTAATTCTTGTAATTAAATAAATAAATTATATATAGCCCCAAAATGTCTTATCTTTACATACTGACCATCCCTTTTCAATGGCATACAACGGAGAGTCTTATAATTGTTTTAACAATTATTACTTCAGTAATTACTTGTATAATAAAGAGCTACAACTACAGAATGTCTTTCAGCTCTCTCCCATCTCAATATTTCCCAGCTCTGATCCAAAGTGAGATTTTTGGATGTGTCGCCTGAACGATGGCTTAATGTGAGGTTTTGAGAAATTTCGCCATTTTTTTACCAGTTAGGTAAGACTAAAAAAAATCGGATTTTGTATCAAAGATTTGAGACATTTAACACTCTTTCCAACGGTATCCTTAGATTTAATTTTACGTAATAATTTAAGGGAGTTAGGTCCGTTTTACAGTCAAGTTTAGAAGTTGCTTCACCTCATCAGACACCCACCTGTACATTGTCATACGGATCTAAATGCACGTTCTCCTCCTTCCTTCGTTCATCAGAAGTTTGCTTTCAATCTGTCTGTAGGACGTGTAAAGAAGGAGATTGTGAGGTGGTGATGCGGCAGGTAATCAAGCCGCAGCTCGTCTCCTGGATACGTAACGTGACAATTTTATGCAGCAGATATGTTTCATCATAAAAAGGAAAGAAAAAAACTCCTGAACTCAGAGGAAGTTTTTTCCCCTTTGATCATCAGGGATATTTCCCCTTTCTCGAAGTGATGAATTAGTATTCATTCCTGCGCCGTAAGCAGCGAATTTTGATGCGGCGGTCCGGACTTCAGACGTTTTTTTCTTTTTTTTCTTTCTCTCTCGACTTCTTCAGAGAAGGCGACGTCGAGGGGATTGATGAGGAAGACGAGGCGGAGTTTCTTTAAACTTTTTTCATTAATCCACCAAAGAGAAAGTGGAAACAATCTTCGTTTCAGGGATTTTTATTACGAGAGCCTTTTCCCACCCGCCCTCGCCCACCACACGACCGTAATGGCACTCACCTTTGTCATTCTTGTACGTCGGTATTTGAATAAATTTCCATCTCCCTTTTTACCGTCATCGTCTAATTCGTCGGGGAGATGAAGGAGGGATGAGGATCCAACGTGGCGAGAGAGAGCATCCGCATGACGTCTTGACGCCCAGTAGACGTGATATCAAGTTCATTACACCGAACCGCATTTTTCTTGCGAGTCAGCGAAACCGTTGATAAAGTGGGAGAAGGAAATACTTTATTCATAACCCCCAAGTCAATGGGACGGGATGAAAAATAGGTGTTTCAGTGTTCAAAATGCCGTATCTTAGGAACTCCAGGATGTGATGGTTCAGACGTTTGACGTTGTAATGAAAGATGCTTACTTGTTTATTTTGGTGCATAACAGTCGTAGCCCAATTCGCCTGAAAAAAAAAAAAACTACTCCAGAAAATAACTGGAGATAATAAAACCTTTAACATTAAGCCGCTAAAGAGGATTGGAAAGGAATATAACTAACATAATTTTACAAAATTCATATTGAGGAGGTTATTTGGTTGATGGGAGAGCCTGATAAGGGTTGATTGTATGAGTAATTAATTTGCGAAAAGGGTTTATGTGAGAGAGCTACAGGTGTGATATGAAGGCATATCATACTTTTGAGAGCAGCGATGAGCACTCGAGATCGCGATTCACTAACATGTAGAGGAAGTCTGCATCAGATGTGCCTCTTCTCGAGTGAATATGTACCTACCGTGCTGCTCCATGGTGGGCTGAAAGTTATGCTCGTGGCTGGGGTTGAATTTACATGCAGTGTACCGAACGAACCTCCTCTGGAACCTTTAGTCTCTGTTTATGGATGATATTTTATGGATATTATTGGATTTATGGATTCGAAGATTGGACGACCTTTAGTTTAAAGAGGAGCAAAATCGCTTCGATACAATGAAATTCCCTTGTGGTGCGCTTGAGGAAGCCAAGGGCTGTCTTAGCACGAGATCCAGGTGAAAAGCTCAGCTTAGTTCTTCGCAAGGGTTTTGCGGATTATTGGCGTCCTGTTAGTCGAGTAGTTTCCTATAATGACGTTCTGCGGCCTACGAAAGGATACATTTCGAAGGGTTCAAGTGAGGTGGTTGAATTCAGACTGCCTGCTGATGCCGTGGTACAGAGGGAACTCCTGGTGTAACCAGCTCCGGAGGATTGCTACACGTGAAAGGTGAGTGCTGTACAAACCGTGGGAAGCGTCCAGATGGATTCCCATGACCAGTATCCAGAGGTAGACTGGACGTATATACAAGGTGTTGAGCCATGATGTGAGGCCAACGACTTAAAGGCAGCAGAGGATCCTCGCCGTTTCTGGGCGGCCAAATGGATTTTGTTGTTCTATCATTGAATGTGCTGACCGTCGTTCCAAATGCTCACTATGCAACACCGGCGAATCGGAGTACCTTCAGCTCTTCTTTCATCCCTGCATTGAGAGGGTCTGGGACATTTTGTTGTGGAAGTATTGAGGTGGAAATGGCTATCAGGATTGAGCAATGAGTTATAAGTCGTCAATGTGTGCCGAGTGTTCTGTGTTCTTGTCGCGGTATTCAATTAATATTATTATTTATTAGTAGGCTCTCTTCACAGAAAAAATACCCATGTTTGGCTGTATTTTTCTATCATTAATAAAGGTGTTTCTCTCTCTCTTGGAAACTTTGAATAACCAGAGCCAGGAGGAGGTTAGTCCCCAAAATTAAATTATACCGAAAAGACTGTAAAATTCATTGTTTAGATTTTGATTCAGGTATTTTGGTTCAGTTGTATGCATATCTATCTACATTAATTACTGCTGAGTCGAAACAATGGTCCAAGACTGGAAATTAACTTGGCATTGATTCGCTATATCCAACAGCCGTACGTTAACTATTACACTGATTTTCTCATAATTGCAATAAACTCAAAGTGAGTAACCAAGATCTGATATTGATTAAATTTGGTAAAAGTGAAGATAGAATGGATTATGGAGAGTACAATTCGGTGGACTTCCAAATAATTCACTGCAGTCGTAGTACAGATCTCTCGAATTCAGTCCTATAACCATCCTGTTGGATCGACTTTTGAACATAACAACATCCTTACAGACGAAACGACGATACGATTGATATACGGAGTGAAACAATTCAACGGATACAACAACTGTCAGTACTCATTAATCAGATTTCCTCCATTACAGGGGTTCAATAGGGCTCCATTCCGTTGAATGGTCTTAAGCCGGTTGCGGTCATCAAGGCAATTTGTCCCGACTCATTTTGTGGGTTCCCTAATTCACATTTTCGGAGTCAATAGGACCCGAGCAGATGGCCATTCGACAAATCACCGCCTTTAACGTTGGGGCCATTAAGTTAAACGCTTTGCCCATCACATGTGCCGTTGTAGCGACCGACCCCCGAGATACACCCACAGTCTGCTAGCGGAGCGGTTTTCCGATACTTGCCCCAAAAACTGCATGGTGTCGTGGCCCTGACCCCCTGAAATGGTCATGGCACCTCCCCCCCCCTCCCTTTAAAAGATCCAAAAATCGGCAATATTGTACTAGTCGTCTGAGTGCAGCCGAATTTCAAGATAGTGACACCTCCCTAATTTGCAGGGGCTGCTCAATAGGTCCATACTAAGGCTGAGTTCGACCATGGACGTCTTTGGCGTGCAAAAAGTGTTATGTAAAAATAAAAATTAAGCGAAATCGCTGAAAGAAAAAAACTTGATTCGGCCTTGTACAAGTAGGAGTTAGATACAAAATTTGTTGTACTTAACTCCTACTTGTACAAGGCCTAATCAAGTTTTGTTATTGTCAGTGATTCTCTAAACGCTCTACATGCGATAGAAACAATTAACTTTGTCTGTCAACTTCAATCCATAGGTCTATGGAACTCAATCAGAACAGCTTGAAGAATGCTGGAATTTCCTGGTAGAATGTATAAGAATTATTTCAAAAGCAGTCAATGATACGAGCAATAACATAAGAACTATTCTCTTTAGTTAATGTTACTAACATCATTATAACATTGGTCTTGAACACACTCTCTTCTTGTACATCAAGCCAACTAAGAAGTTTATGGTCGTCAACTACGATCAGCTAAAATAAAATATAACATAAAATATCCGTCCTCGTCAACCAGGTGGCTGTCAGAATCAGCAGATTCACACGCGTTTGAACTCATTTTCGAAACACAAGAAATTATTACGCAAGTGAACGACAGCAATTTACGAAAGTAAACGACTGATTATTGGAAGAGAAAGAGCACCGCGCTGATGGTTTCTTTCCATTACGAAAGAAACCATGACGGCCTTTTTCTTGGTCAGGGTCGGTAGTTGCTAGGTAGGGAAATGAAATCACTAATTTACGTTTTAAGACGATAAATGAGCCCGATGATGAATAAAAGTATTTTAGCGTACAAGTACGCTAAAATACTTTTATTTAAGTAAGTAAGTTTACTTTTTTAACTTAAGAAAGTACAAAGTACAAATCATCAAAAAGAAGTACAATACTTCTAAAAAAAAGTAAGGTTGGCCACCCTACTCCCACCCCTACATCTAAGTCAGGATCCGCCCCTGGTATTAACTTATGGGTGTGCAAATTAATTATGAATTGACCCACTTTAAGGAGGTTTTAGATCACAATTTTCAAGTCGACTAATCCCCCGCCCTAAGGGTTGACGTGGATTTATGTACGAGACGTTAAGCTAACTTTTACAGTTGATTAACATTCGACAGCGGATTAAACAGTACCTACGTAACTGCTTTCCGCTAATCCCGCTTTCAATTCCTTAGAGGCCCGTTAACGCTTTTCTCGAGGATTAGAACCGGTTTACAAATCACAAAAGGGTTAATGCAGAAGGTGAAGTGCTTGCAAGTGACTCAGGGGGGGGTAGTGTCCCATTAAGTTGATAATAGCGTTTTTATAGAAGAACAATCAAACTCCGGGAGTCGGGTTGAGAAAAAGAGGAGAAAAAAAGGAGTCATTAGACTTTCAAATCCTTTGCAAACGTTTCCGGTCCAAAGCGATAAATTAGCGGCGAGGTCTCTCCCTCAGCAGTCCCTCGTCCTCCACATGTGTAATGCACTCAGGCTAATTGGACCGTTTCCGAGTCCCGCCAAGTCCACCGGAAAAAAATAAAGACAAAGGGGTGGACCAATTTCCCAGATTGCACCGCACTTTCTGACGTATCGCCCTTTTTTTGTTCATTTCTCCGTCCTGAAGATGTTCCGGGCGGAAAATTTCCATGAGTCCGCTCGGACTTTCGGACTCCTCACAAATCTTCCGCATGCGAAGAGACCAATAGAAAAAACCCTGTACGAAAATCCAATTTGTTCAGAAGTTGTACGTTTAAATCCTACTATCGTCTGAAAACACTGGGATGGTTTTTAACAAGATACGTTTCCTCCCTTTCAACCTAAATGAACCAACGTAAAAGACCCCGCCGCATTTGTTTTACTTCTTTTCTTTTTTCATCTTATTTTCAATCCTCTTCTTTTTTTCTCGTACCTAATATCATCCCCGTACGACTCAGCGGGAATTTCTGTTTGTATATGTAAAGTCGGGCGGCGTCCCTGTTCCAACAATATTAGAAGGCATTTTCCCTCCCCTGGTTTATGTTTTTCGAGTTTTTTTCCTCAAAGGGGGAGGTCGGGAAGATTGGGTCTGAGCGAATCAATTGAGAGAATGTCGGAAGGTTTCGGAGGCAATTCAAAGAGGAGTTCAACAGGGGTTTAAAAGCTACTCAGTTGTTTATAAATTCGTAATGCCCTGCAGACGATTCTCACGCCGTATTACTGAAGAAGTCTACTGCAAAGCTTCTTTGCAGTGCTGCGGTGCTGATTCTGCACCGAGCAAAATATGTAATAAAACCCACTGATCCGAACTGTGCTGAGCATCTTCATCCTTCACCAGTCAATGTTTGCAGCACTTCTGAATTGTTTTCCTTATTCGCCCCTTTTTTACGATTTCTTGCGAGTTTAGGGATTAAATTGTAGTTTCTTAGATGACGTCCAATCACTGAGGGCAGGGATTCGAGAGTTATGCATTTGTGCTGGCGTCTTCGAGCAAATTCGTGCTGTGATGTGGTGTATTAGATACACCAACGACGACGTTACCATCATCATAATCAAGCCTAATGCCTCCATGATACCGCTAAGACAACGTTAAGTCGACAGAACATTATTATCGGGCAACATTATAATCGTTGATTAACCCTCTAAGTACTGGTACGGTGCGGGTCGGATCCGACCCGAGCATCCTTCATTTTGATACTTCAGTACAGTCCCTAAGATGCCTCAACTACCATATTTCTGGAAACCTGAAGAGATTCAGGAGGAATTTCTTCGTCAACAGGACGAGGAATCCGATGCTGAAGAGGTCCCTAGGGAGGTCCAAAAATCGAAAGTCTCCCTTTGAACATTATGATGAGATACTGAGACCGCATTACTTGAAGCAGAAATGACAGTAGCTAATAATGGACTTAGATCTAGATCATTGGAAAACAAAAATTTGTCAGAAAATAGAAACGTCATTGCTTCAATAGTAAAGTTAGAGAATTGAGAGAAATAGTTAAGCAGGAAAACTTTCCTAACTTATTCAAGACAATCTGACTAGCTGCTTCTATTGCCATAACCTCAGCCTCGTGCGAAAGAAGTTTCTCTGCCATGAGGAGGATCAAACTGCAACTTCAATGCTGCTAGAGAGATTCTCCAACTTACCGTTGTTGTACATAGAGAAGAAAATACTGAAAGAACAAATTCAAATTCAAGATATTGTAGAAAGAATATTTGGAATGAAGTTCATGGTGGTAAGCCCATACTAAATTACCCCCCCCCCCCCCCCACCACCACCAAGAAGCCGTCTACAGCCGCAGATTTTCTCCACTGATCTTTTCGATCTAATTGAGATATTCACCCTCAAACATTTAATCGCAAAGAGTATTTAGTTATTCTACCACAGACACTTTTCTAATAGGCCATGATACCACTGGATTCGTTCTAATGTACGAGTGGTTAACTCTCGTCTAACTTTGAGATGTAGAGTTGAGCGACTGTCGGGCTGTCGAGTTGCATCTAAAAATGCATCTAACGTTTTTGAATAAAATCGACTCAAAAGGTCAGAAAAGTCCAGAAAAAAACCATAAAAGTCTTATTATACGTCTTCCCACGGAAAAAACGTGATTGAGATCATGGAAGGCCCCAGACAACGAAAATGACATCCACCTGCTTGTACGATAAATCCCACCAATGCCGATGAAATTACCATGACGATGGGTCCAATAAGGAGGAAACAAGGTTCCTTCATTCTTCGGCACTGGAAACGACAATCTACAACCGAACTGGTGGCATGCAAAATGGCCGCGTGTCCGAAGTTACGAAGAAGTCCTGGAAAAATTGGTAGTTCGTCGAGGCGATAAGAGCACAGATTTGTAAAGCGTATGATTTCAACTATTAATGGCATAATTTGCATCGTATGATCTTCCGAAATTCAGATGATTCGACTTTCAAGCTGCATAAATATTATTTCGATTCAATAGACCTAGACGGAGCTCAAAATTGGGTCCTAGAGGAGGTTCTGTCAGTACCTTGTAGGTATAATTTTAGGCTGCTACCCTTTGGTTCCCTGGGACAACCTGTACGGTACAATGTCAATGTCCTAATTTCTCCGGTGAAGTGGAATCCGGTACCAGCTCCGCTTAAGAGGAGCAAATTCCGTGAAGAAGGCGCCCTAATTTTCAGGTGTCCGGTAAGAGCATGTTTTCCGAACCTGACAGGTTCACCGAGACAAAGCGATGCAGAAATGCAGCCGAAGGGGATCATCATTCAGATCTCTGATTTATTTTATCTGTTACCACCACTTGTGTTACTTCGAACCAGATGTTTCCACGAAGGTGACGTCCTCGATACACTTTCACGGCCCCCGTCCAACTGTTCGGAGGCTTTTCCTCAACGTTCGAACAATGCAGCGATCCCGCAACAAATCTCGATTAAACAGAATCAAAAGGGGAAAAAGTGAGCATGTGGGACGGAAAGGGACAGATGCGACCATCAATAAAACCACTGACAGCGACTCCCTCCGCTTTGTTGACCGCAATTGATGGAATCCAGAGGTGACAACATTTGTCCACACCGCGGCTAATGTAATTAATTTGTACCGCTCGGTCTCTCGAAGGCAGCCAATAGGCTTAAAAGCTCTTAAACGCTGCCATTTGTTACTCCTGAGGTCCTCCCTCCGCCCTCGACCGCACTTGGAGAGCACTTTGTCCGACCTTTGTGTCCTTTTCACGCTCAACTTGATTCCTATAAATGTGACACGGAGGAAATCCGGGAGAAAATTAAACGGCGGAGGGACAATTTATCGTTCAGCCTGTTCAAGTCGATTTTCTTCTACTTTATTGACTCGAAATTGATGTATCCAGAATACGGTCGCCCTCAAGTCGTCAAGTGCGGCCGCAGTTTGGATTAATTTTCGGATTCTCTAAATCCATTTAGACAACGAATCCACCGCATTAAACACGTCAATCCAATAACCCAATCACTTCCGAAAGGCCCATTACAATTTTTGTCACCGAAAATCAATATTTCTTTTGTTTCAGATGTTCTCGTAGCAGAATGTGTTTCATATTTGGACGAAGAAGCCCAGAAAACGTAATGTTGGGTGGTTGAGAGCGTAAATGTCGAACATGTCAAGAGTCATCCCTAAATATTTTTGCAGTATTAGTTTGTATTTGTCAAGTACTATTCTCAGCGTGCAAAATGTTCGACCACCTCCACGTAAAAACGAGAGGGAGAAAAAAAAAGGCGTTTTACGGTCTCTCAACCTCGGAAAATGAAACTCAACTCGACTAAGAGCAGCAAATTTCCCTGTGCCAACTCAACGACTCGTTTAGCGGGTTCTATTTAGTCGAGCTTTTGTGTCAGAGAGTCGAGGGAACGAAGTACTTTTTACGGTCGGGCAACGACGGGTTCGTCGGATGGAACCCACCGTTCGTCGTTCCCATTCATATTGTAATCCTCCGCGACGGTGCCGGAGAGAAACCGAGCGAATTAGGGAGAAAACCACTCGGGCGATCACCGGTTTATGAAATTGGATTTTCGTTTTTGGTTTGAAGGTCTCGGTAGAGAAAGAGGAGGGCGAACGCCCTGCAGGTGACACCCTGATGAATATGCAGCTCCGGCTCCTCTTCAATTCAGACGCTCCGACGCCCCGACGGAGAGTCCGAAAACCGAAAAGCGGTTTCCCTCTCGAAGCGGGTTTATGAAAGAGATACTGCGAATACCTACTGTGAATTTTCAGTAGCAGGTTCTACTGGCATTGCTACTGTGAAATAATAAGGTCATAACGTTAGGGGGGTGCGGCAAAATAGTGGAAATCGTTTGAAATTGGAAAAGTCCTATGCAGTTCTGAAGGTTATCCAAAGATTGATGTAAGCGAGCTTTTTGAAAGAAGTTGTTAAAAGTATTTATAAATAAATTTAAATTCAAAACTTGAACGTACCATTGATTTTCTCAAACGTACCACCTTACATTCTCAAAGGGTGCATTACCGTCTCCACATTTAAAATCGACCGAGAATAATTCTCGGTCGATTTTAAATTCGTGAAAACGAACAAAAATCACTACCCTGAAGTTGTGTACGAATTCATAATCGAAACTTTGCCCCGTTGCCACGCCTTAGGATCTGATAATACTTGAAATCGGCAAACGGGAATCAATTACGGTGATCAAAAGCTCGATAGATGATGTCACAAATTTTCGAAATTTCAATTTTGGAATTTAATGAAAATTAAGAGTTTGCCCAGTTGCCATGGTGTGAAAAATCAAAAAAAATTTTTTTTTATTATCGATTCGGATTGGGAACGAGTATCTTTAGATAGATGTTCTCTTCGATTTTTAAATTTTCTAACATGGCGGTCATATTCATCAACATTGTGGAAAAATAGGTGGAGTCGCCGCTTTCTTCATCTTTGCCCAGTTGTATCAGGGTGAAAAAAAATCGTAATTATAAAATTGAATACATATTCTGAACCGTATTTAAATTCTCTAGATAGATGTTCTCTTCGATTTTCGAAATTTGTAACATGGCGTTCATATTCGTCAACATTGTTGAAAAATAGGTGGAGTTGCACCATTCCTCAACTTTGCCCCGCGTACACGCCTATTTACCATGACTTAAATCCAAATGTTATTGATGATTCTGAACCGTATTTAAATTCTCTAGATAGATGTTCTCTTCGATTTTCGAAATTTTCAACGTGGCGTTCATATTCATCAACATTGTTGAAAAATAGGTGGAGCCGCCGCTTTCTTCATCTTTGCCCAGTTGTATCAGGGTGAAAAAAAAATCGTAATTATAAAATTGAATACATATTCTGAACCGTATTTGAATTCTCTAGATAGATGTTCTCTTCGATTTTCGAAATTTGTAACATGGCGTTCATATTCGTCAACATTGTTGAAAAATAGGTGGAGTTGCACCATTCTTCAACTTTGCCCCGCGTACACGCCTATTTACCATGACTTAAATCCAAATGTTATTGATGATTCCGAACCGTATTTAAATTGTCTAGATAGATGTTCTCTTCGATTTTCGAAATTTGTAACATGGCGTTCATATTCATCAACATTGTTGAAAAATAGGTGGAGTTGCACCATTCTTCAACTTTGCCCCGCGTACACGCCTATTTACCATGAATTAAATCCAAATGTTATTGATGATTCTGAACCGTATTTGAATTCTCTAGATAGATGTTCTCTTCGATTTTCGAAATTTGTAACATGGCGTTCATATTCGTCAACATTGTTGAAAAATAGGTGGAGTTGCACCATTCCTCAACTTTGCCCCGCGTACACGCCTATTTACCATGACTTAAATCCAAATGTTATTGATGATTCTGAACCGTATTTAAATTCTCTAGATAGATGTTCTCTTCGATTTTCGAAATTTTCAACGTGGCGTTCATATTCATCAACATTGTTGAAAAATAGGTGGAGCCGCCGCTTTCTTCATCTTTGCCCAGTTGTATCAGGGTGAAAAAAAATCGTAATTATAAAATTGAATACATATTCTGAACCGTATTTGAATTCTCTAGATAGATGTTCTCTTCGATTTTCGAAATTTGTAACATGGCGTTCATATTCGTCAACATTGTTGAAAAATAGGTGGAGTTGCACCATTCTTCAACTTTGCCCCGCGTACACGCCTATTTACCATGACTTAAATCCAAATGTTATTGATGATTCCGAACCGTATTTAAATTGTCTAGATAGATGTTCTCTTCGATTTTCGAAATTTGTAACATGGCGTTCATATTCATCAACATTGTTGAAAACTCTGCAAATTCTTGACACAACGGTTCATTATCTTCTTTGTACAGATCACCCTTCTGTCTAGATCACTAGGTCTAAATGTCTAGATCCTAAATGTTAGATTAATTATTATTATCAATTATCACTAATTATTAACAATTTTATCAAGTACCTAGTGAAAATTATTATAATTTATTGTTAGGTATTAATAATTCGTATTTACTATTAATAATAATTATTATTAATTATGATTAATTAATACGATATAATTCTGGGGTTTTTAATACTACGTCGGTAATAATTTTTCTATAAAAGAAGTACCTACCAACAAACATTCGAAATTACCTTCATTTCCGTAGCACGAAACGCACCTCAGAACAACAAACTCGACATCACTTAAGCCATATGATGTTCCAAAGAGCTTGTTAGTATGAAAATGGACCTGTATTTCAACAGTTTGATTCACGATCGGGTTGTGAGGCACAATCTTTGAGCCGTCATTGTGAACAAACGGCTGGTCGTACAAAGCTGCGGATGGTCTTAAAAAATTCTACGGAACAAACTCTATCTAAATATGAAATAAATTCTTGACACAACGGTTCATTATCTTCTTTGTACAGATCACCCTTCTGTCTAGATCACTAGGTCTAAATGTCTAGATCCTAAATGTTAGATTAATTATTATTATGAATTATCACTAATTATTAATAATTTTATCAAGTACCTAGTGAAAATTATTATAATTTATTGTTAGGTATTAATCATTCGTATTTATTATTAATAATAATTATTATTAATTATGATTAATTAATACGATATAATTCTGGGGTTTTTAATACTACGTCGGTAATAATTTTTCTATAAAAGAAGTACCTACCAACAAACATTCGAAATTACCTTCATTTCCGTAGCACGAAACGCACCTCAGAACAACAAACTCGACATCACTTAAGCCATATGATGTTCCAAAGAGCTTGTTAGTATGAAAATGGACCTGTATTTCAACAGTTTGAGTCACGATCGTGTTGTGAGGCACAATCTTTGAGCCGTCATTGTGAACGAACGGCTGGTCGTACACAGCTGCGGATGGTCTTAAAAAATTCTACGGAACAAACTCTATCTAAATATGAAATAAAAAACATACCGTTCTATATGAATTTTTCGAGATATGAGATTTTCAAATTTTCAAAATTCGTTTTGAACCCCTTCCCTTTGACCTAGGGTTATGGAAAGTTTCGAGGACCATTGTGGGGTTGGTCGAAACCCATAAAAAAATTCTTGACACAACGGTTCATTATCTTCTTTGTACAGATCACCCTTCTGTCTAGATCACTAGGTCTAAATGTCTAGATCCTAAATGTTAGATTAATTATTATTGTCAATTATCACTAATTATTAACAATTTTATCAAGTACCTACTGAAAATTATTATAATTTATTGTTAGGTATTGATAATTCGTATTTATTATTAATAATAATTATTATTAATTATGATTAATTAATACGATATAATTCTGGGGTTTTTAATGCTACTTCGGTAATAATTTTTCTATAAAAGAAATACCTACCAACAAACATTCGAAATTACCTTCATTTCCGTAGCACGAAACGCACCTCAGAACAACAAACTCGACATCACTTAAGCCATATGATGTTCCAAAGAGCTTGTTAGTATGAAAATGGACCCGTATTTCAACAGTTTGATTCACGATCGGGTTGTGAGGCACAATCTTTGAGCCGTCATTGTGAACGAACGGCTGGTCGTACAAAGCTGCGGATGGTCTTAAAAAATTCTACGGAACAAACTCTATCTAAATATGAAATAAAAAACATACCGTTTGATGTGAATTTTTCGAGATATGGAATTTTCAAAATTTCAAAATTCGTTTTGAACCCCTTCCCCTTGACCTAGGGTTATGAAAAGTTTCGTGGATCATTGTGGGGCTGGTCCAAACCCAGAAACCAAATTTCGTAATTTTAACTCAACGCTAACTGGGCAAAGTGCCTCGGACGGCGGACGGCGGACGGCGGACGGCGGACGGCGTACGGCGTACGGCGTACGGCGTACGGCGTACGGCGGACGGACGGATTTTTTTTTATTCGATTTTCTGAATCTACGTATCTTGAAACGTAAACCAACAAATTTTGAGGGGGGGTTAAAATTTTTTTTTCTTTGGGCGATTCCAATGGTTCATTATCGAAGATAATAAACCAAAAATAGGTGGAGTTGCACCATTCTTCAACTTTGCCCCGCGTACACGCCTATTTACCATGAATTAAATCCAAATGTTATTGATGATTCTGAACCGTATTTGAATTCTCTAGATAGATGTTCTCTTCGATTTTCGAAATTTGTAACATGGCGTTCATATTCGTCAACATTGTTGAAAAATAGGTGGAGTTGCACCATTCCTCAACTTTGCCCCGCGTACACGCCTATTTACCATGACTTAAATCCAAATGTTATTGATGATTCTGAACCGTATTTAAATTCTCTAGATAGATGTTCTCTTCGATTTTCGAAATTTTCAACGTGGCGTTCATATTCATCAACATTGTTGAAAAATAGGTGGAGCCGCCGCTTTCTTCATCTTTGCCCAGTTGTATCAGGGTGAAAAAAAATCGTAATTATAAAATTGAATACATATTCTGAACCGTACTTGAATTCTCTAGATAGATGTTCTCTTCGATTTTCGAAATTTGTAACATGGCGTTCATATTCGTCAACATTGTTGAAAAATAGGTGGAGTTGCACCATTCCTCAACTTTGCCCCGCGTACACGCCTATTTACCATGACTTAAATCCAAATGTTATTGATGATTCTGAACCGTATTTAAATTCTCTAGATAGATGTTCTCTTCGATTTTCGAAATTTTCAACGTGGCGTTCATATTCATCAACATTGTTGAAAAATAGGTGGAGCCGCCGCTTTCTTCATCTTTGCCCAGTTGTATCAGGGTGAGAAAAAAATCGTAATTATAAAATTGAATACATATTCTGAACCGTATTTGAATTCTCTAGATAGATGTTCTCTTCGATTTTCGAAATTTGTAACATGGCGTTCATATTCGTCAACATTGTTGAAAAATAGGTGGAGTTGCATCATTCTTCAACTTTGCCCCGCGTACACCCCTATTTACCATGACTTAAATCCAAATGTTATTGATGATTCTGAACCGTATTTAAATTCTCTAGATAGATGTTCTCTTCGATTTTCGAAATTTGGAACATGGCGTTCATATTCATCAACATTGTTGAAAAATAGGTGGAGTTGCACCATTCTTCAACTTTGCCCCGCGTACACGCCTATTTACCATGAATTAAATCCAAATGTTATTGATGATTCTGAACCGTATTTGAATTCACTAGATAGATGTTCTCTTCGATTTTCGAAATTTGTAACATGGCGTTCATATTCGTCAACATTGTTGAAAAATAGGTGGAGTTGCGTCATTCTTCAATTTTGCCCCGCGAACACGCCTATTTACCATGACTTAAATCCAAATGTTATTGATGATTCTGAACGGTATTTAAATTCTCTAGATAGATGTTCTCTTCGATTTTCGAAATTTGTAACATGGCGTTCATATTCGTCAACATTGTTGAAAAATAGGTGGAGCCGCATCATTCTTCAACTTTGCCCCGCGTACACGCCTATTTACCATGACTTAAATCCAAATGTTATTGATGATTCTGAACCGTATTTAAATTCTCTAGATAGATGTTCTCTTCGATTTTCGAAATTTGTAACATGGCGTTCATATTCATCAACATTGTTGAAAAATAGGTGAAGTTGCATCATTCCTCAACTTTGCCCCGCGTACACGCCTATTTACCATGACTTAAATCCAAATGTTATTGATGATTCTGAACC
The DNA here is from genome assembly GCA_963920205.1 of Stenodema calcarata. Taxonomy (NCBI): domain Eukaryota; kingdom Metazoa; phylum Arthropoda; class Insecta; order Hemiptera; family Miridae; genus Stenodema; species Stenodema calcarata. Next base: position 4,634,578 of record OY986054.1, read on the forward strand.
GTATTTAAATTCTCTAGATAGATGTTCTCTTCGATTTTCGAAATTTTTAACGTGGCGTTCATATTCATCAACATTGTTGAAAAATAGGTGGAGCCGCCGCTTTCTTCATCTTTGCCCAGTTGTATCAGGGTGAAAAAAAATCGTAATTATAAAATTGAATACATATTCTGAACCGTACTTGAATTCTCTAGATAGATGTTCTCTTCGATTTTCGAAATTTGTAACATGGCGTTCATATTCGTCAACATTGTTGAAAAATAGGTGGAGTTGCACCATTCTTCAACTTTGCCCCGCGCACACGCCTATTTACCATGACTTAAATCCAATGTTGTTGATGATTCTGAACCGTATTTGAATTCTCTAGATAGATGTTCTCTTCGATTTTCGAAATTTGTAACATGGCGTTCATATTCGTCAACATTGTTGAAAAATAGGTGGAGTTGCATCATTCTTCAACTTTGCCCCGCGTACACGCCTATTTACCATGACTTAAATCCAAATGTTATTGATGATTCTGAACCGTATTCAAATTGTCTAGATAGATGTTCTCTTCGATTTTCGAAATTTGTAACATGGCGTTCATATTCGTAACATTGTTGAAAAATAAGTGGAGTTGCACCATTCTTCAACTTTGCCCCGCGTACACGCCTATTTACCATGACTTAAATCCAAATGTTATTGATGATTCTGAACCGTGTTTAAATTCTCTAGATAGATGTTCTCTTCGATTTTCGAAATTTGTAACATGGCGTTCATATTCGTCAACATTGTTGAAAAATAGGTGGAGTTGCACCATTCTTCAACTTTGCCCCGCGTACACGCCTATTTACCATGACTTAAATCCAAATGTTATTGATGATTCTGAACCGTGTTTGAATTCTCTAGATAGATGTTCTCTTCGATTTTCGAAATTTGTAACATGGCGTTCATATTCATCAACATTGTTGAAAAATAGGTGGAGTTGCACCATTCTTCAACTTTGCCCCGCGTACACGCCTATTTACCATGACTTAATTTAATGACATAATTTTTATATTGTCTATACGAATGCAAGCTTCATAATTTATGATGAATCCTACAATTAAGTATAACAACTACGCTACTGGGGTAGGTGATGTAGCATTGTTCGAAGGTTCTTGAATCACTTCTTTAAAGACATAAAATGTCCCAATGTGTTGCAGACTCGTATGCAAGCATTTAAAATAAAGAAGAAGTGAATACAATTTAAAATAAAGAAGTAGGTTTTTTAAAAATTTTATTTTCCACAATTTTCAGAATCATCAATAACATTTGGATTTAAGTCATGGTAAATAGGCGTGTACGCGGGGCAAAGTTGAAGAATGATGCAACTCCACCTATTTTTCAACAATGTTGACGAATATGAACGCCATGTTACAAATTTCGATAATCGAAGAGAACATCTATCTAGAGAATTTAAATACGGTTCAGAATCATCAATAACATTTGGATTTAAGTCATGGTAAATAGGCGTGTACGCGGGGCAAAGTTGAAGAATGGTGCAACTCCACCTATTTTTCAACAATGTTGATGAATATGAACGCCATGTTACGAATTTCGAAAATCGAAGAGAACATCTATCTAGAGAATTTAAATACGGTTCAGAATCATCAATAACATTTGGATTTAAGTCATGGTAAATAGGCGTGTACGCGGGGCAAAGTTGAAGAATGGTGCAACTCCACCTATTTTTCAACAATGTTGATGAATATGAACGCCATGTTACAAATTTCGATAATCGAAGAGAACATCTATCTAGAGAATTTAAATACGGTTCAGAATCATCAATAACATTTGGATTTAAGTCATGG